>CM065702.1:48830482-48910482 GCA_017654935.2 Phymorhynchus buccinoides | reverse complement strand
TGATGACGATGGTGATGATGATGACTGTTGTGTTGGCAGGACCAGGGCTGGTGTTTGTGGTCTACGCTGAGGCCATCTCCACGTTATCAGGCTCTGTGGCGTGGGCAGTCATCTTCTTCCTCATGCTGATCGCCCTGGGACTGGACAGCACGGTCTGTATTGTCTTTGCACACGTGCACACCAGGGGCAGTGGGTGGATGCCTCGTGCCTCCATACGGGGAGGTGGACGACCCCACCCCCCTCCTCCAGTTTCTCTCCCCCCGCGGGGATACCGGAGGGTTCTTTCATAAAAATAGTTCCCCCACCTTGTGGAAGTTCTGTGCTTGTAACTTCCTCTAATCTGCCGCTCTCTTTGTCTCTGCCCTTTTCCTTTGCTTTCTGTCATCTACTGTCTTTCTGACTTATTGGCCCATTTTGCTGACTTTGAAAAACAAATCTGGTGAATACTTTTTTTCTTCTTTGAGCTCCTAGTAGATTTGATATTCGTCTTTTTTTTCCTTCTTTTTTCTCTCTTGTTTTTGAGGGGTTGCATACATTTTAAGCCTTGTCTTTTACAAATGCGAAAAAAAGAAAAACAAACTAGGTTTGCTAGGGCCTACTCCCGTGGGGATACCGGGGGGGGGGGGGTCTTTCGTAGAAATAGTTCCCCCACCTTGTGGAAGTTCTGTGCTTGTAACTTCCTCGAATCTGTCACTCTCTTTGACTCTGCCTTTTTCTTTTGCTTGCTGTCACCTGCTATCAGTCTATCTTACCGGTCCATTCTCCAGCCCCTTTTTTAAAATAAATTCTTAACAAAGATTTCCTTCAGCCGAAGTCGGACATGCTGGGCCTAACTATTTCTTAGTTAGGCGCATAACGGCAGCATGACGCATCTACGCTCATGTGACAGGAAACTGAGCGAACAAAGAAGAAGAAGAAGAAGAAGCTAGGGCCTAGTCTCCTGTCTCACACTGAGCTATTCGGCTTAAGGGCCAGCCACATTGCATACGATTCGATTCAGTGCGATCCGATTTCCACATTTGTGAGGCATGATTGACGTAAAATTCTACTGTCCCAACGAATTTGAGGAAACCCTACAATAGTCATGTTCACTACATTTTGTAGTCTCCCGTACACGAATCTGATAAAATATCTTATTTTTGTATCGGACATTCTACTGGATTCGTGTATTGCGGTCTACATGAGTGTAGTGAACGAAAAAAACAGTAGAGTTGTTTTTAGACGGAAGTATTTCACGTGAATCCTGTCTCACAGACATCGTCGCAATCGTATCGTATCGGGGTCAGAGCGTACGCAGTGTAGCTAGCGGCCTACTGGCCCCAAATCTCCTCGGTGGAGTAGGATTGCATCGTGTTAAAGACACACTGACGCGCCACGATTAAGTCCCTTGGGTGTGTTTTTTTCTGGGTAGCTGTGACCCACATACAAACGTCCCCAACTTCAAATTGAGGCTGCTCTTTAAAATGATGGTTCGTTTTCAATTTGGGGACGTTTGCATGAGAGTCAAACCAGGGTTGAGTTTCTCTAGATAACAGTCGCCACGCGAATAAGGCTTACGCCAAACGGGGCCTAAGACACACTTTAGAAAACGTTTGCGGAAGAATATTACAAGCTCTTGTCTGATTGGTCAAAATGTTATTATTTTAAGCAAACTTTTATGGTCCAATGAACAACAAGAAACGTATTCACCCCCTACTAGTTCCGGATAGATCGCCACTTGCTCGGTGTTTGGCAAGAACAAAACACCACGCGAACTATCGGCAAACGAAGGGTGTTTCTTAGACCGTTTTTGCCGATTTGCGCTCACGCTACGTAACGTTAGCCCTTGTGAAACGGACCCCTGCTCAAAACAAGATTTCTTACCAGCTATAAGAGGGAAAACACGTGAAACCCGTGATTTTGTCTTTAACAGTGTTTTACTGGGTTTGTCCTGTGTGTGTTTCTCTGGCTACAGTTCGGGGGTCTGGAGGCTGTGATGACGGCCATTGCTGACGAGTTCAGCTTCTTCAAGCATCGCCGCTCGCTGCTGGTGGCGCTGGTCTGTGGCTACTGCTTCGTCGTGGGGCTGCCGGCTGTCACCTATGTCAGTATTCTTCTTCTTCAAATCAAATCAAATCAAATCAAATCACATTCACTTTATTATCTCCCAAGGAGAAATTTTTTTCAGGTGCCAGAATAACAAAGACATCGACATTCAGCATGCATGAATAGGAGCAAAAGTTACACATAATACACGCTTAAAGATACACATTATATGTGGATACATACACGTCTAAGGATAAGCATGCATAGTTTCTTTTAACACGATGAACACACATTTAAACCTAAAAGGATCATGAGTTTAGGAGGTGGATGGATCTGGGGATGAAGGATTTCTGTGCCCTGGAGTTGACTTTAAAAGTTTCGTAATGTTTGTTCAAAACATGGGATGTGTCTTCTTCGATCGCTCAGACAGTTTCCTGTCAATTATGAGCGCAGATGCGTCATGCTGCCGTTATGCGCCTATTAACTAAGAAATAGTTAGAGCCCAGCAAGTCCGACTTCTTCGGCTGGGAGGACATGTTTTTGAAAGTGTTTCGTGAAGAAAAGGCAGGAGAATGGACCAGGTAAAGGCAGAAAGATAGTATAGATGACAGTAAGCAAAGGGGAAAAGGCAGAGTCAAAGGGAGTGCCAGATTAGAGGAAGTTACAAGCACAGAACTTCCAGAAGGTGGAGGAACTATTAATACAAAAGACCCTCGGTATCCCCACGGGGGCATGTGAGTAGTTAGGCCCTACGATCCCTATGTGTACAAATAGTTCCCCCACCTTCTGGAAGTTCTGTGCTCGTAACTTCCTCTAATCTGTCACTCTCTTTGGCTCTTGCCTTTTTTTTCTCCCTTTTGCTTATTGTTATCGACTATGATCTGTCTGCCTTCTTTCTTACTGGTCCATTCTCTCCTAGCTGCATTTTTTTAATTTTTATTTTTTCATAGAAATTCTTACAAAATTGTTCTTGCAGCCGATAACTAACTGTTTCGTAGGCGCATAACGGCAGCATGACGCATCAGCGCTTATAGTGACGGGAAACTTGTCAGAGAGATCGATGAACTAGAATGCCCTACGAACGAAATGTTATTTATTCAGGGTAATGAGATAAGCTAATTAATTACAGCTTTTTTTCACTCAGCCCTGAGGCAAACAGAGAGAGAGAGAGAGAGACAGAGAGAGAGAGAGAGGGAGAGAGAGAGAACTCAGAACTCGGAAATATGTTAATGTACATCGACCTTGGGCCACAATACAATGGGAAGGTGGGGTGAAAGGGGAGATCAAACTATTAAACAAACAAAAACAAAAAAGAACAGAACAGGAAAAAAACTGTAAGCATCACATACATCAATAGAAAACAGTCATTATAAATAGAAGATCATAGTAAACTATGTACACAGGCATATGTATATGCACATTGCTCATTCACCGCCTGTAATAAATACGCCGTGGTCTCAAATTACCCAGAGAAGAAAAAATCATGAGAGAGAGAGAGAGAAAGAGAGAGAGAGAGAGAGAGAGAGAGAGAGAGAGAGAGATTTCTGGAGGTTAAACTCAAGTATTCTAGATTTCTGGAGGTTAAACTCAAGTATTCTAGCAAAGCAAAATCTTTTAAAATTTATATCACAATAAAAATGTTATGGCTTCCAATACACATAACAGCATAGCTATACTACCTTCAGCTTTATAAATGATATAAATTGTATAATAAACATGCAAATGAAAAAATGTGGTTGTCAAAAAAGGTAATCGGATTTATATGCGACAAAGTTTTATTGTTACTACTATTACGCTTTATTGACATTTTTGTTTCATTGTTAAAGAAGAGGCGCCTTCTTTCTTCTTTCTGGAGGTTAGCATTCATTGAAGTGCACGATAATGGCAAGTACGTATTTATTATAATATAAGCCTTGGCTTGTTGTACTCAAGTACTCCCCCCCCCTTTTCCTTCATCATCTGTCACACACAAAAATACATGCCCCAAAAAAATAGGGTGGCACGCCTCTGGCTGCGACATGCTCTCCAAGTGGGAGCAACCCGAATTTCACAGAGACGCCTCTGTGACTATGGCTCCCGCCCACCTGCGTGCGCATCTCGACCCTTCCAACGAAAGTGTCGCCATCTTAGTCAGATTTGTGTGTAAACAGGATGGAAGTTCAGTTTAACGTCGCGTATCGGCTTTCGCCATGTACGACGGGCTGAACAAACCAACCAGGGTATAAACAAAAATTTATGTTCCTGAATCACTGTCTTAGCCAAAAGGCCGAGAAGCGATCAGAATTTAAATGTGTAAACAGCATCGATCGGGCATTTTTCAAACAAAGTTACTGACTAAGTAACTGACTAAGTTTCCATCCTGTCTCCCATACTATGGAGCGCTCCTTGTGGCCGGATATGACGACACGTGGGTACAAGCCATAAAGTACCAAATACCAAGTACTGGTGGTTTTTTTGCTGCTAATGTCTGTGACATTAGCCTGTAGGAGGGCACAACATAAGAGCTGCACAATAAAGGATTTTCTACAGTGATGGAAAATCATGGTACAGTTTAGTCTCTTGTGTAAGACTATGACTCTCAAAGGAGGGGGCCTTTGCACTGGCTCTAGTGCTGCAGCATAAGGGATGGGTTGGCCTTTGGGAACCTTCACTATTATCAGCTGTCCTTGGCATCTGCCCCCACCCACCCTCTGCTATCTGGAAGTCATGGTTGGAAACGACTGACTGGCGTACATTATTGTCTGTGAATAAAAGTCGTTTAAGCGCATTACAGTTAGTGTTGCATGGTTGCGGTGTCTGTCTCAGGGCGGCACCTACTTCATCTATCTGATGGACACACACGCTGCCCCCATCTCCCTCCTCTTCATCTGCTTGACCGAGGTGGTTGCCGTCAACTGGTTCTATGGTGAGAGAGAGACAGAGAGAGAGGAGAGAGAGAGAGAGACAGACAGACAGAGAGAGAGAGAGACAGACAGACACAGAGACAGAGATAGATAAACAGAGACACAGACAGACAGACAGACAGACACAGAGAGAGAGAGAGAGACAGACAGACAGACACAGAGACAGGGAGAGATAAACAGAGACACAGACAGACAGACAGACAGACACAGAGAGGGGGCAGACAGACAGACCCTGTGGGGGTTTTTTTAATATATATTTTTTACATAATATCATTTTCGTTTATTAGTTCTAATTTCCTGTTTTTGTTTGTTTTGTTTTTGTTTTTGTTTTCAGTTTGTTTGATGAACAAACAAACAAAACCTAGATACTAGCTGGTGATATTTCAGAAATGTACTGAACTTTCCTTTCAGTGTCGAACACAGTCGAGGACTAAATGTAAAAATCGGCTGTGCATGCCACAATCAAGTTAAGGCCGGGTTCACATTAGACGCGTAAGTTCTGTACGGAAAACCCTAAATAAGTGGAAGAAGGATAAAAGTTTACGCATATAGGGGGAATTCGGACACGTGCGCAAATCTTTTCCCTTCAGTGTTTCGCTTATTTATGGATTGCGCACGGGTTTCCGCATGGGATATCCGCTTATGTGTGTACACGGCCTACATCTCGTGAAAACAGTTTGCTGTAAAAAAAATAAATAAAAAAAAATCTGTTTGTTTGGCAGGGATGCTCAAATCGATATCAACGGATTTCGATGAGACTGTATAAACTACTAGGGTGTTCTGTTATTACAATTTTTGTCACAACTTATTTGGACACGGTCGGAGTTATCGTTAGGAGACTGACTTTTTAACCCTTTCACCGCCAGCCATATTTCAGCTAAAAATATCTATTAAGTTTACCTGGGTAGATAACAAAATCCATCTGCAGTATTGAGGATTCTTCTGTGACGTATATATAAAATAAGGTCTACCTCTTACTTTCCAAAACTAAGACAAGAGTGTCTTTGGATAATAAACCCCAGTTTGATGCCTTTTAGTGACATAGGTGGTAAATCACTGTGGTGCTAAAATGCGACTTTGGCGCTGAAAGGGTTAAAGAAAAGGTGTCTTTCTACGCATGTTCGTACATACAAAGAAAGGGGGGGGAGGTCTTAGAGCCTGTGCACATTACATCCGCAATCCGCAAGCTCCGTACAGAAAACCACATTCCCTTATATAAGAAATGTGACCTGTCTCCAATGAGTCATCCCGATGTCCCAGGGGTCGCATTTGAGTTATTAATAAAAACCATTATTCTGCATTGAAAGAGCTTTCCAGCCAACCGAAAATTGTGTTGCAAAGTTGTGAAGTTTTGAAGTCGTATATCCAAGAAACCGGCAAAATGATACAAAGCAGCCGGAAAGTTTCAAAATATGTACCAAACAACCACATGTTTATGATATAAAAAAACACGTTTAACGCAGAAAAGATCGTTTTTACACTTCAATACTTCAGTGTGAGGTAGAGAAAGACCTATTAAGTCAAAATCTGAACATGGATGATTTGACCCATTTCCACTAAATTTGCCCCTAAGTGAGCCAGGGACAACAGGACTCATTTTGTGGTGACGGGTCACAATTACGCGGATGCGGAAAGTCGCATAAGAGATAATGCGGAAACTCATCCGCAATCCGAATGAAAATCCGTTTAACGTCCTCCGGTCTGAAACAGACACATATGGGACATTAGTAGATGTAAAGATGGTGGGAACGATCCTGGAGGCAATGCCCGGAGGCAGTGCAACTCCGGGAGAGTCCCGAATTTTTAGCGATGCAGATGTATTATCTGAGCTGAAGCCGCAATCCTACCCACTTATTTCTTATATAAGCGAATGGGGTTCTCGTACGGAACTTACTCAATCAGATAAAAAAAAATTTACACTACTTGTGGCGGTGCCATAGCCGATGAGTTTTAACCGAGGCGTGGTCACCGCTACAGCTATCTGTATTAATTTAAAAAATCGGGACTTTACTGGTTTCGTACTGCCTCCGGGCATTGCCTCCAGTATTGTTCCAACCATATTTGTGTTTACAAATGTCCCATATGTGTCTGATTCAGACCAAGAGGACGTAAAACTTCATTTTCTCTCTCTCTCTCTCTCTGTACGGAACTTGCGGGTTGCGGTTCTAATGTGCACAGCCCTTAAGGTGAATTGTTCTCAGCATAGTAAGCTAGTCTTGGGCGAATCATCGCCCTGGTGAGCCAAAAACGTTTACACCGTTGTTTGTTGTCATACCCTGGCTAAAAGACTCCAGGGATCATCCCAACAGCCGAAGCACTTGAGTACTGCTATGGTACAAATGCATCAGCTAGGGATGAGTACATTACGTGTGTCGACCGGTTTTAGGATTACCCCGCTACGCGATCAGCTACTCTCCGTCTTCGGGAGATTTTGGAGAGCGTTGATGTTATGCTAGGAGCTTGTCATGGCTGAAGGCAATCCCCGCGTTAACTACGCCGAGCGTAGCAACATTTTGATGTAGCCTTGGTGTTCTAACAAGAAGCTACTCTCCGTCTTCGGGAGATTCTGGAGAGCGTTTATGTTATGCTAGGAGCTTGTCATGGCTGAAGACAATCCCTGCGTTAACTACGCCGAGCGTAGCAACATTTTGATGTAGCCTTGGTGTTCTAGCCTATGGTCTGACCCAGCCTTAAGGGCCAGCCACACATCCACTATAATCGTACGACTGTGCGATACGATTCGATCACGTGGTCTCCAAGAACAACAAATGTGATTCGCGCTTGGAGATCACGTGATCGAATCGTATCGTACAGTCGTGCGATTTTAGCTGACGTGTGGCTGGCCCTTTAAAGCCAAGGCAACGTTTGCACTGATTTTTTCGAAAAAAATTTATATCGCATTTCTTACTGCTTTCTTTCTTTATCTACGAAATTTACTTTGTTTATTTATTTATTTATTTGCTTTCAGGAGTGAAGCGGTTCAGCAGTGACATAGAAAGCATGCTAGGATTCCGTCCCAATTATTATTGGCTCATCTGCTGGATTGCTTTGTGCCCTCTGGGCCTGTTTGTAAGTACCGCTAACCTGGACAATGCACTGTCCAGCACATCATTTTCTTCTTGGTATAAACAAAAAGGTTTCATGCATTCGTATGTGACAATTATCTGTTTTTAGTATTATAGTAGTAGTAGTAGTAGTAGTATAGTAGTAGTAGTAGTAGTAGTAGTAGTAGTAGTAGTAGTAGTAGTAGTAGTAGTAGTAAGTAGCATTAGTAGTAGTAGTAGTAGCAGTACAATGGAACCTCCCTTATAAGACCTTAAAAAATCATCCAAAATGAGGTCTTATAAGGGATGAGTCTTATAAGGGAGGTAATTTTAATACTTATAAAGAAGGGCAATGTCTCAGAGAAGTAGGTCTTATGTGGGAGGGAGTCTTATAATGGGAGGTCTTATAAGGGAGGTTTCACTATAGTAGTAGTAGGCATAGTAGTAGTAGTTAGTAGTAGTAGTAGTAGTAGTAGTAGTAGTAGTAGTAGTAGTAGTAGTAAGTAGTAGTAGTAGTCGTAGTAGTAGTAGTAGTAGTAGTAAGTTAGTATTAAGCCTAGTAGTAGTAGTAGTAGTCCTAGTAATAGTAGTGGTATGTTGTAAAATAAATAAATCTTAATATACCGATCTCCAAGACGGGTAAAGAAGGTTGCCAAGCATGGGATATAAAATCATAACTTGACATATCATTTGCGTATATTAACCCATAGGCTTAGTGTAAATGCACGTGAGAAAAAAGGTGTAAGAATACACCGTTGCTATTAGAAACTTGACGTCACAGTTATTTATCTTCACATATCATTATTATCATTACCGTCTTGTCAACGCGAGCTGTTCCTACCAAAGCTGGACCCAGAATTTGACAAGCTGTGCAGTGCTACCCTTAGGATTCATTCAGCGCTGACGACAAAATTTAATGCTGGTACACAACGAAGCCACTCTCAAGAAGATTCATGGCTCGACTGAATCAACAGTGACAGCTGTCACAGATTTACACAAACCATTCTGTGCGTGCCACTTGGAACGTCTAGCCGTGGATCTAGGCCTAGGCTACTCAACTCCATGACCAGCTATGCGCGTTGATATTAGCAGACAATTCGAGCTATGCAATTTTGTCACAGGGAGAGTCCATGTTGATAATGTAGACGCAGTACTGTCGCAAGAACAGCTCGAATTCATCTTCAGTCCGGAAATAAAAATGAGCCGACTGAACCTGTGCGAAGAGCTACCGCACCTCCGTTTAAAAAGAAAAAAAAGCGTGTTTTCCGGGCCTGTGATTGACGTTCTTGTCAAAGCTGACTCCCCTCTTTTTCATGGTGTGCTGAAATTGACTCGCTCTCATTAAGTGTGTACGTTTTATAAATAATTGTTGGTGTTTACAAGCTAAAATAGCAGCAATTGCCATTAGTGTATCAGTTCATTGCTTCTGTTTGTGTTTATCTTTATACGTTACATTTTGTCACCACATCTTATGAAGTACATTTGTGTTAAAATTTTCTATTTTGTTGAACTATATTCTTTGCGCAAGAATGCGTGTTACAGTGTGTGTGCTGCGACCATTGTTGTGAAAATGAATGCGTTTTCATTTCTCTGCAGATCTGAGCCTGTTTCTTTTTCTTGCTTTTCTGTTGATACATATCGGTATATATATCCGTTATTAGGATTTTGGAGTGGGATATTGCTTTT
Organism: Phymorhynchus buccinoides; assembly: GCA_017654935.2. NCBI lineage: Eukaryota > Metazoa > Mollusca > Gastropoda > Neogastropoda > Raphitomidae > Phymorhynchus > Phymorhynchus buccinoides. The sequence goes on along the minus strand of CM065702.1, from coordinate 48,900,824 downwards.
ATCCTATCTCTCGAGCCTTGCTGTTTATCACACTCGGTCTCCGACCTCCGACCTCGTGTGATAAACAGCAAGGCTCTTGAGATAGGATAAAAGCAATATCCCACCCCAAAGTCCTAATAACCCAAAATAACACTTTATCCTCTCTCTCTCTCCTCTCTCTCTCTCTCTCTCTCTCTCTCTCTCTCTCTCTCTCTCGCCTTGCTATTTATCACACTCGATCTCTGACCTCTGACCTCGTGTGATAAACAGCAAGGCTCTTGAGATAGGATAAAAGCAATATCCCACCCCAAAGTCCTAATAACCCATAATAACACTTTTTATCTCTCTCTCTCTCTCTCTCTCTCTCTCTCTCTCTCTCTCATTCTCTCTGTTACACCCACACACCTACCCAGATACTGTTCGTATTGTCGCTGGTGGGATACGAGCGCCTGTCGCTGGACGGGTACATCTACCCGCTGTGGGCTGCGGTTGTCGGGTGGATGGTGACCGGGGTGTCGATCCTCTGCATCCCCGCCTACCTCCTCTCCCTCTTCCTCCTCTCCCACGGCTCCTTGACCCAGGTAAAGAAAAGCAGTTGGTGTTAGTGTTGTTGAGACGTACCCTACTGGCTAAAAGACTCCAGGGATCACCCCAACAGCGGAAGCACGTGAACACAATGGTACAAGTGCCACTAGCTAGGGATGAGAACATTATAAACGTACGTGTACGTGTAAATGTGTGCCAACTTGGCACATTCTTTTTTTGAGAATGATGCTTTGTTTGTCTCACTTTGGCTCTGATCCACGCATTGCTAGATGATTGGTATCGTAATCAACTTTGGTGGAGGGGAGTTAATTAGAAAGAGAGTTTTCCCCCTGTGTTCAATTTCGTTATCTCCTCTCTTGGCCTCACTATTTCAGTCTTTTAAAACAGTTTTCTTCTTTCTTGATTTATGTCATTCAATACCTATTTTGGTGCATGGTCATAATACGTCCGTCCACTCAGTTGTTTGCTGTTGCCTAAGGGCCGGAGCACATTAGAACAGCATTCCGCTAGTTCCGTACGGAAACCCCATTCGCTTATGCAAGAAATAAGCGGACGGGATTGCGGACGAGTTTCCGCGTCCGATTATTTCTTATATAAGGGTTTTCCGTGCGGAACTTGCGGATTGAGGTTCTACTCTGCACAGGTCCTAAATTGTTAACGTGAATGTTTTTTTGTGGTTTTTTTATGTACACAGTGTTCTTTCTTCCCTTCTTCTTTCCGCACAGAGATGGCGACAGATGATAACCCCCCACCCCCACTCCCACCGGGGGGGGAAGCTGTCCACCATCACCACCACCACCACCCCTACCCCCTTCACCGCCGCTACTACAGCAACAACAGTACCCCCATCCACCACCAGCCTCACCCCCTCCACTAGCAGTAAGCTGAAGGAAAGGAACGGACTGGTGGTTGCCAAATACAGCATATTGAACTCTTCTTCCTCTCCCTCGGGGTCTTCGCCTCTGTGAACCCGTCCTTCAAAGTCCCACCACGTCACGTGTCAAAATCAGGTTTCGACGAAATAAGGCTTAACGCCCTCTGCGGCCTTTCGGCCATGTGGGGCATAAAATCATGTTTTTTTACGTGTTTTTTCCCTCTTATAAGCTGGTAAGAAATCTTCCAAGCATAAGAGGGAATGTGACACGTGCACGTGGGGGGTCTTTAAAGGTGGACCCTGACGGATGCGTTTTTGCAAGAAACACGTCGATATCACCAGGAAAACACCCTTTACAGAGATTGCAGCACTCACTTTGCTCTGGTTTCCTCGAAATCAAACTGTCAAAACGGCGATTCCTCCTTGGCGGAGATGCCGGGAGAGAGAAGCCATTTTGGATGGGGTGGGTGGAGGACACTCATTGTGGTTGAAGTGTTTTGGTTGGGTTTTTTGTAGTGCAGTAACAAAATTTGGAACTATTTCCTTTGTTGTGAGAAAAAACTCCTTTAGATATACTGTATAAAAAATTTAAAATTTAAATAAAAATTGCGAAAATTTCGTGCAAACGATTTGGCGGCCATTAGAAAAGAGACGGAACACGCCTTCTCTTTGGGTGAAAGAATTTGACTTCCAGCACCTCCGCCAAGGAAGAATCGCCGATTTGTCGGTTTGATTTCTAGGAAACCAGAGCAAAGTGAGTGTTGCGATCTCTGTAAATGGTGTTTTCATGGTGATCTCGACGTGTTTCTTGCAAAAAAACCTCATCCGTCAGGGTCCACCTTTAATGCCTTGTCCGACGATGCTTCATCTTGCATGCACCTGGTAGTACCTATATTTTACACTATGAGAACGGGTGAACACTCTTGCGAAAGAGCGAGTGATTGCATCGACGGACAAGGCCTTTACTTTGATGAGTGACCCTACTTAGCATGGCTGGGGGCGGATCCCGTTGTCGCCATTACAAGCAATGGCCGTAAGAGGAGCCCCAGACGCCATCTTGGGATAAACATGGCGTCGCGTAGATCTTACAACTTGTTCGCGTATTAGTATGTCCGAGTCCCAAGGTGGGCGGTTGTGGCGTGACGACAGCCAATAATAATAATAATAATAATAATAATAATGATAGTACGTTTATATAGGGCTTTACCTCAAATGAGCCCAAAAGTGCGATGTCCAGCAATTGTTCATTAATTAGGTTGATTTGTCATTTCGATGAAACTTTGAGGGTAGGAGAGGGGAGGGGGTCTTTGGGAGATATAGGAGCCCAGGGGAATGCACGCGCGCGCGTATGCATGCACGCACGCGTGCACGCACGCATACTGACACACACAAAAAACAAACTCTCACACACACACAAACTGACGCACGCGCATGCGCGCGCACACGCACACACACACACACACACACACACACACACAGGTATACACACATGCGCGCGCGCGCACGCACACACACACACACGCACGCACATACACACACACGCACAATCACACACGTACACACACACATGTAATGCATACACACACGCGCGTGTGCACACACACACAACACACACACACACACACACACACACACACACACACACACCACACACACACACACACACCACACTCACACGACACACACACACACACACACACACACGCGCGCACTGCTTAACCTGCCTTGGGGGTGAGTGCGCAAAACGAAACTTTACAGAAAGACTAGACTAAGACTACGAAGCAGTGAGATCAGGATCCAAGAATCAGAACAATGGCGGCTTGGGTTCTAGATTGTGGACAATGACTTTTAGATGGTGGTTTTTTTTTATTGAGATAATTAATTTGTGACTATGTACGAAATTCGAAGGGTACATTCTCTTGTTCTTCTTCTGCGTTCCCGCGCGGGCCATAAGGCCACAATGGTTACGTATGTGTCCGTTTTCCAGTTTTCACTGGTGTCCTCGCTGCATTCAGCCGACACATTCTGATTTCGGAGGAGCTCAAAGGAGAAAACTATACGGAAGATTTTTTTGGGGGGAAATGAGCCAAAAGTCAGAAAGATAGTAGATGATAGAAAGCAAAGGGGAAAGGCAGAGTCAAAGAGAGAGAGACAGATTATAGGAAGTTACAAGCGCAGAACTTCCAGAAGGTGGGGAACTATTTGTACAGAAGACCCCCCGGTATCCCCACGGGGTGGGGGGGGGTGTACATGTCAGAAGGTAGGCTACTATCACAAATGAAAAGGAATGAATAAGGCTGATATAGTGCCTTCTGTCAAATAGCCTCTCCTAGTACTGCCTTGCGGGAAAAAGCGTGAACGCATACCTTAAAGCAAGTCTGAACGTATTATTAATAATAATAATAACAACAGTACAATTATATAGCGCTTTACCTCAAATGAGCCCAAAGCATAGATAAGATCTGTTCTTCTTCGATCGCTCAAACAGTTTCCTGTCAATTCTGAGCGCAGATGCGTCGTGCTGCCGTTATGCGCCTAACTAAGAAATAGTTTGGCACAGCAAGTCCGACTTCGGCTGGAGGGAATCTTTTTGAAAGTGTTTCGTGAAAAGTAAAAAAAGGCAGGAGAATGGACCGGTAAGGCAGAAAGATAGTAGTAAATGACAGTAAGCAAAGGGAAAAGACAGAGTCAAAGAGAGTGACAGATTAGAGGAAGCTACAAAGCACAGAACTTCCGGAAGGTGGGGGAACTATTTATGCAAAACACACACACACGCACCCGGTATCCCCACGGGGGATAAGATCTGTGAAGTGGAAGACAAGTGTCAAGTTTAGATCTGGGTTTTGGTTTGAGCGGTTTCAATAGGACTTACGTAATCATCTGTGATTATCTACACACACTGCCTCGCTTCTATCTGCCTTGTATTGGGGCTGAATGCATGAACCCCCGCCATTTAATAACCTCTTACCTCTAGCCTGAAGAAGTGGTTAGGTATCTAGTTAGCCAGATTAAGAGTTTGATTCTGGACTTTAGCTGTTTATGTGAAGAGATTCCTCACAAATGAGCAACTTAGGACGATGATTTGACCGCCATGGGGGGGGGGGGGGGGGGGGGCAATCAAACCAGTAGGGGCTTAGCGCGTGATATTCTTAGTTGGGCGTACTGAGAGAGAGAGAGAGAGGGGGGGGGGGGCAAATCATCGTCCTAAGTTGACCATTACGAACAATAAACGTTGCCTCTTTGCTTGCCTTGTATTGGGGATGAATGCATAAACTGGGTCCTAACTAAACTAATACCCCTTTCCCCGCCATCCCTGTTGAAAGGTTACGTCCTATTTTTGTCTCACTACTTTCTGCTGGTGGTTATTTTTTTTACTTCAAATGTACATTTTTGTGGACGGAAGGGAAGATGTAATCGACTGTAATATTCGATGGTATTTGCTGGGGATGTTAGTCCTGTGTTTCTGCATTTTGTTTGCAATGGATTTTGTGAACGAAAGTGATCGCTCTCACTTGAAACGAACTTAGTGGTTATTATTTTGTGTAAGTTGTAAGAGTGACTGAAAGTACACCATGGTTGGGTTTTTTCCCTCCACATCTGAAGAAATAGACACTTTGAAAAATGAAATGTGTTACAATTATTTTGAACAACATTGAACCGCCATTGAAAACAAGCTTCTCTTCTAAAAATGAAGAAGAAAAAAATAAAGTATTTTTGTTGTAATCTACTCATTGTTCTTGTAGGGGAAGACGGGGTAAAAAGCGCATGGGCGGGTAAGAAGCCCACCCCAATTATCTCATGAAATAAAGAAAATTTCAGTCAAATTTGCCCATGAGACGAATGCTAGACATTAACGCTCGTCTCATGGGCAAAATGAGACTGAAATTTGCTTCATTTCATGAGATAATTGGGGTGGGCTTCTTACCCGCCCATGCGCTTTTTACCCCGTCTTCCCCTACTCAGCTGCTTTTTATCGTTTGCAGTAATTTGGATTAAAAAGAAAATTAATTACTTCTTCTTCGATCACTCAGTTTCCTGTCCAGTTATGAGCGCTGATGCGTCATGCTGCCGTTATGCGCCTAACTACCAAAAAAAAAAGTTAGGCCCAGCAAGTCCGACTTCGGCTGGAGGACATGTTTTTGAAAGTGGAAAAAAGGGCAGGAGAATGGACCAGGCAGGCAGAAAGATAGTATTAGATGACAGTAAGCAAAGGGAAAAGGCAGAGTGAAAGAGAGTGACAGGTTAGAGGAAGTTACAAGCACAGAACTTCCAGAAGGTGGGGGGGGGCCTATTTATACAAAAGAGACCCCCGGTATCCTCACGGGGGGGGGGGAAGGAATTATGGGGGGGGGGGGGGGGGGGGGGGAATTAATTACAAAACCATCGACAACGTTAAGGGAGCAAGTGTAGCTAAACTGTTTGAAAAAAAGTGAATGAACAAAATAGAAACAAAGAAAAAGATGATAAAAAAAACCCATACCATGCGAATTTACATAGTGTGGAAAGACTTCAGGAACGTTTATATATTGGCGTCTGTGTAACTTCATCGGCAACAACAAAAAGGAGAAAAAAAGAAGAAAAAAAAGAAAAACTCGTTATTCAGTTCTCCTTTTTTTTTGTGGGTGGTGATGTGTGGGGGGGGGGATTGATGGTGGGGGTGGTGATGGTGGGGGGGGGGGGGGGGTGATGGTGGGGGGGGTGGTGATGGGGGTGGTGATGGTGGGGTGGTTGGTGATGGTGGGGGTGGTGGGGACTTGCGAACAGGGTCACTTTTTTTTTTTTTAAAGTGAAGGACTAGTTCCCGTGTGGTTTATAATCGTTTGTTTGTTTTTAGTTTTGAGATTAAACTCTCTATTAATAATGTAATCAACCGTCTTTGGCTTGTTTCTTTTTTAATGATGAGAGCGTATTTTAACCTTTTCACCGCCAAATTCGCATTTTAGCACCACAGTGATTTAACGCCTATGTCACTAAATGGCATCAAAATGGGGTCCAGTATCCAAAGACCCTGTTGTCTTAGTTTTGGGAAGTAAGGATAGACCTTATTTTATAGATGTCACAGAAGAATCCCCAATACTGCAGATGGATTTTGTTCTCTACCAAGTTAAATTTAATGAAAATATTTGACTGAAAAATGGCTGGCGGTGAAAGGGTTAAACACCCTGTTCCCAAACTTGAACTAAACAACTATCTACTGGAAGACTTAAAGTGCTGTCTGTCGCTGCGCCGAGAACAACAACAACAACAATGTTGCGATATCTAATTTTCTGGGCTGGAAAGTCGTTAGCACGGCCTAAAAAGTAACCTTCGTTAACATTTGATCTGAAATAGTGTGCTGAAGAATGGGATTTGTGTGTGTGTGTGTGTGTCCTGACAGTGTGTGGGTGTGGGTGTGCAAGGCTACTTCGCGTTAGCTCTTTGGTTTGTTTTCTTGCTTAATATTTATTGTTTAATTTTTTTTTAAATCAATGTAAATGTTTTGTGAAGCGCTTAGAGCCCTTACTGAGAATAGGTGCTATAAAAATACGCATTATTATTATTATTATTATTATTATTATTAAGACAGAAAAAGACTAGTTTAACCCTTTCACCGCCAGCCATAATTTAGCCAAAAATTCCCATTAAATTTACCTGGGTAGAGAACAAAAATCCGTCTGCAGTATTGGGGATTCTTCTGTGACATACATAAAATAAGGTCTATCCTTACTTCCCAAAACTAAGACAACAGGGTCTTTGGATACTATACCCCAATTTGATGCCTTTTAGTGACATAGGTGTTAAATCACTGTGGTGCTAAAATGCGACTTTGGCGGTGAAAGGGTTAAGTAAAAATTAAATGACAGATATAATACCGTTTTACAGTTCAAATCATGAAACAGAAAACATAAGGTCTATAAGATAATAGTATAAGCATTCGAGCATACTGATTGTAAATAATGTACATGTAAATAGTTCCTCAGTATTGTGTATATATATATATATTCATATATATATAGCACAATTTATATAATTTTTTTTTTTTTTTTTTGAACACGGAACATTACTCAAAGTTAACGTTAACTGGTTTTGTTTCTGAGGTTCACAAATAAAGACATTGGACACAGAAAAGCTTTATCAAAGCAAACTATATATATATATATATATATATAAAATGTACATAGCAATTCAATGTTGTGTATAATTAATTGAATATAGCACTTTTCACGATTGTGCAAAGCATCTTCAGTATTTTGTGTCATTGTTATTGTGCAAAGCATCTTCAGTATTTTGTGTCATTGTTATTGTACTGTGTAGATTAGTCTATGAACATTGTGGGTAATCATGGGTAAAAGTTGTTTGTTATTTTGTGTCGTTGTTGTTGTTGTTGTTTTGCTTTCAATAATGTTGTTAGAAAAGGGACAGCAATATCCAAAGATCAATGTTCGTTTCGTGGACATGCATTTACGATTGTCGATGATTTTTTTAAAAAAGTGTCGTAATCTCACAAATGAGATCTCTCTCTCTCTCTCTCTCTCTCTCTCTCTCTCTCTCTCTCTCTCTCTCTCTCTCTCTCTCTCTCTCCCTCTCTCTCATTGTCACCAAAGATCTGCCGCCGAGAGGGGGTGTTTAATTGCCTTCCTAGTTTGGTTCTTGTATTGTTTGTTTATCTGTTTTATCTGCCTCTGACAAATGAGAACTATCAGGCAAGGTGTGACAATACGAGACCAACGATTCGATTGTTGCACAGCGTTTGTTGTTATTAAAAGCTGCCAAAACAATGTCATGTTTATTGGTATTTTGTTGTTGTATATTTTATATTTGCTTGTATAGTTTATTTCATTTTTGTATATTTTATATTTTTTTTGTATATTTTATATTTTTTGTGTATTTTATATTTTTTGTATATTTTATATTTTGGGGTGTATTTTATATTTATTTTAATATTTTCTCTCCCGTCCCCCCCCCCCCCCCCCCCCACCGTTTCTGTTGATGTCGAGGGTGTATAAGTGTGTGTGTGTGTGTGTGTGTATTAGGTATTATGGTATTATTAGGTATTATGAGCTTTATAGTCACATAGGCGTCTCTGTGAAATTCGGGTTTCTCCCACCTGGAGAGCGCGTCGCAGCCAGAGGTGCGCCACCCAATTGTTTTTTTTTGTTTTTTTTTTCATGCAATTTTTGTCACTGATGAGGGGGGGGGTAAATTTTGACCAAATGACAACTTTTTCGTTGCCACTGGGTTTAACGTATGCTAAGTGCATGGGCACACGGGGCCTCGGTTTATCGTCTCATCCGAAAGACTCCACGTTCAGACCGTTAAGGCCTAGTGCAGAATGAGAGGAAAAATCCCCTGTACCCAGGTTCGAACTCGGGTTTACTTGACACGAAGCGAACTGTGCCACTCTACACTCTGTGTGCGTGCGTGCGTGCTTTCTTCTGCCTGTGTGTCCGGGTGTGTGCAGACACTAATATATAAACATGTACTTTTTGCACGCTTTAATATTTGACACAAAGTAGCAGTTTGATAATAAATAAAAACATTTCCACAACTCCAACAGTTAAATTAGCAGAACAAAAATGAACAGTTTTACAATTGGACAAAAACGAACTTGGAGCTTAGCAATCAAAACCCTGTCGATTCTCACTCCATGAAGGACTGTGTGGATTCGCAAGATGTTTGAAATCCTAAGACGATGTTTCACTCGGGCCATTTGTCGGTGTTGATGGTTATTTCTGTTGCCATGGGGAAAGAGCGAAAAATATTCACGTGTACAGAGACTTTCAGAATTGAGACTTGAAGAAAAATCTGTTTAACGTCCTCCGGTCTGAAACAGACACATATGGGACATTAGTAGATATAAAGATGGTGGGAACGATCCTGGAGGCAATGCCCGAAGGCAGTGCAACACCAGGAAAGTCAAAATGTTTAACAATACAGATATTACTGGGTTTTTTTAAGTTGAATTGAGACTATCATTTGGCTTAAATGCATATAAGAGTCGGTCATTCTCTTGCGGTAACCTCCAATACGATCAAGGCCTACGACATCCTGACTTGCGGTAACCTCCAATACGATCAAAGCCTACGACATCCTGACTTGTTGAATCATTGTGTTACAAAGTGTAGCGGAAGCGGAAGTCGCAGTGCTGCAGTTTGTCCATCATGGCGGCGTCGATGCGTTCGCTTTGAGCCACGGTGAGGTGGTTCTTCCAGTCCCCGACCTCGCCTGAAACAGGTCAATATGTTTTTATTTTAGAGGGTTCTTTTTTAGTTTGATGAACTCTCTCTCTCTGTCTATCTCTCTCTCTCTCTCTCTCTCTCTCTCTCTCTCTCTCTCTCTCTCTCTCTCTCTCTCTCTCTCTCTCTCTCTCTCTCTCTCTCTCTCTCACTCACTCACTAACTAAAACACACGAATAACTTCAAGCAGGTATTGTGCCTTCTTGAATAAGGCTTAAAAAGGCCATTATGCCAAAGATATTTTTTGAAGCGTCTCTCTCTCTCTCTCTCTCTCTCTCTCTCTCTCTCTCTCTCTCTGTTGTCTCTTAACTCTTCTCCCTCTTACATTGCTATTTTGTATATATTGTTATTCTTGATGATGGTTTGAAGGATTGCTTTGATGCTTATGTTACTTTATAATGTTTTTGCATTATTACTTGTTGGTCTGTTAGTTTTCTTGTATGGCCACAGGGCTGAGTGTAAAAAAGCAATGCTTATCTCATTACCCTGTATAAATAAAAATTCGTTTCGTTACTCTCTCTCTCTCTCTCTCTCTCTCTCTCTCTCTCTCTCTCTCTCTCTCTCTCTCTCTCTCTCTCTCTCTCTCTCCCCTCTCTCTCTTTCGTTCTCTCTAACACACCCACACTTACGAATAACTTCAAGCAGGTCTATTATTGTACCTTCGCGAATAAGGCTTAAAAAGGCCATTGCCAGACAAATATTTTTGAAGCGTCTCTCTCTCTCTCTCTCTCTCTCTCTCTCTCTCTCTCTCTCTCTCTCTCTCTCTCTCTCCTCTCTGTCTCTCTCTGTTGTTGTTTTATTTTTTTCTTTGTTGTTGTCGTAACCTGGCTAAAAGACTCCTGGGATCATCCCAACAGCCGAAGCACACGAACACTATGGTACAAATGCCGCGGCACCAGCTAGGAATGAGAACATTACGCTTATGACCGTTCTTGATTACCCCACCACGTGGGCAGCCACACTCCGACTTCGGAAGATTTTGGAGCTAGCCATGGCTAAAGACAATCCCCGCATAATTATGCAGAACGTAACAACATTTTGATGTAGCCTTGGCGTTCTAGCTTATATCAAATGGTCTGACACAGCCTTATGCCAAGGCGATTTGTTTTTCTCTTTAAAGACCCCCCACGTCACGTGTCACATTCCCTCTTATGCTAGGAAGATTTCTTAAGATTTCTTACCAGCTATAAGAGGGAAAACACGAAAACCGTGATTTTGAACCGTGGTGATTTTGACACGCAAAGCCTCGAGACGTGGTGGGTCTGTAATGCAGTTTCGTCAGCAAAGCCTCGAGAACGAACTGCCACTCTCAAAGAGAGGTAGGGCAGGCCTACACAATGCTTATAAACTATAAACGACGTAAAAAGGAAGGGTGGTGTGATGCTTCATGACGAACCTTTTCGGTAGTACTGGATGACGATGTCCTTCATGTGGTCAGACTTCTTCTTGCTGCTGTGGGCCCGTCTCATGTTGTCCAGACTGCAGGCCTCCGCGATGTCCGCACACCGCTGACCACTGGCCGCTACTTCGAGGAACTGGGCCAGCCTCGCCACTGTCCCTTTAGGGTCCTGTTTATTCGAAGTACACGCAACACAACGATCCTTATTATTGATAAAAAAAAAAATTTTTAAAAAAAACAGTTTCACTCAGCTAAAGTATAGGCTCACCTCGGAGCTTTCTGGGGCGTCGATATACATATACATATGTATCGTTAGAAATTCAGGACTTTCCTGGAGTTGCACTGCCTCCGGGCATTGCCTCTAGGATCGTTCCCACCATCTTTATATCTACTTATGTCCCATATGTGTCTGTTTCAGACCAGAGGACGTTAAACGGATTTTCATTCGCGTCACGCTCCCTTCGTCAGTGTCGTCTGCTGAGAGGCCACTGGCGGTTCAGTGCATGACTGAACCAGGGAAGAATAAGCCGCGGGCAAGGTGTGTCTCCCACGGTCCCGGTTCAGTGTGGGCTTGGCAGGCCGCGATGTAGATGGCCTCCTTCACCCCTCTCTGGAACCATCTGCTGCCTCGTTCCAGCACAGAGATCATTATTATTTAGAGGAGGTTTTTTAATTGAGGTGGAGGGAATTAGTGATAAGTGAGAGAGAGAGATGGTGGGAGAGGGGAAGAGAGGAGAGAGAGAGAGAGGAGAGAGAGAGAGAGAGAGATAATACGGAAAGAAGGGGAGATAAGATATGATGTGAGAGACAGCGAGTGGAGAGGATGTGAGGGACGGAGAAAGAGAGGTGTGTGTGTGTGAGAGAGAGAGAGAGAGAGAGAGAGAGAGAGAGAGAGAGTCAGACAGACAGACAGAGAGAGAGAGAGGGGTATGTATTTATACTTGCATACGAGCTCTGTGTGTATGTGTGTGTGTGTGTGTGTTTGCTTGTGTGTGGTGTGTGTGTGTGTGTGTCTGTCTGTCTGTGTGTTTGTTGTGGGCATGTAAGTGAATGGCCTCCCTTCTGCACTCCGAACCTCAAACCTTTACATTCTTCTTTCAAGTCACTCCCTCAAAACATGTGTCTCTTCAAAACATAATAGTTCTCCTCTCTCTCTGCAAAGGTTATCCTATACGAGTCATGTGTGTGCACCACGAACGCGACGCACTGTGTACTTGTGTGTGTCTTCGTAGCTGTGTGTCTGTGTGCAGGTGTGGGTTGTGTGTGTGTGTGTGTGTGTGTGTGTAGGTAAGTGTGTGTTTGACCTCAAGTTCGTGTGAGTGTTTTGTGTGTTGTCTAGCTTTTCAGAGGTTAGTATTGTTTTTATCATGATTGTAAGCGCTTAGGGCTTTTGTTAAGATTAAGCGCCCTAAATATTCATTATTATTATTATTATTATTATTATTATGCAAAGTGTTGAGCTTAGGTCGGCCAGTGGCCCACAACTTTACATACTGACACCCTATCACTCCTTCTATGTATGTATGTGTCTGCATGTCAAGCACATGGAGAAATAGTATGTGAGTCTCTCTCTGTGAGAAAGCAGATAATAGGATTTCCTTCATTACGAACTAGGCAGACGCACTCTCTTACTTCTTTCATGTCTTCGTAGCTAATGTTGAAGACAGGCAGGTCTGGGTTGTCCTTGAAGAAGCTGTCCATTTCTTGTAGGTAAGTGAAATAGTTCCCCAAAAGACCTGTATTTATACGAGAGAGAGAGAGAGAGAGAGGGAGAACATTTTCAGAGTTTACACACACACAGAGAGTGACGGGTGATTTTGGAAAGCAGATAAATAGTTAAGATTAAAATTATAGCCCCGTCGACAGCAAAGGCGATAAATAGGTAGACCAGTGAGCAAACAAGCAAACTGACAGAGAGATAGACAGGTGAACAATAATCGATGGCTTAGAGTCAAAACGGACTATCTTTAGATAGTCCATTGACTTATTATCGATGTCATTGCAAAAACTAAGAACTTGTAGTAAAAAAGAGTGCAAGTATTACAAAATGGGGATTATGTGTTTTTTATATTTCTGCAGTCTTTTTTTAATATACAAGTTATTAGTTTTCGCAATAGGTTCAATAATACGTCAATGGACAAATTAAAGATAGTCCGTTTTGACTCCAAGCTAAGATTAATAAAAGTACGTTGTGGATTGATTGATTGATTGATTGATTGATGAATGTATAGTTACAGAACGTAAAAATCACCCATTACAATCTTCATTCTTAGAATATTCATTCTTACTGTCATTCCTACTTCTATCAGTGAAAAGGGGGGATAATGGTTTTTTAAAAATCACGTTGTTATTTTTCACTCTTTCCCCATAGAATACAGTGTTACGGTATCTGTACACGTGAACATTTTCCACTCTTTCCCCATGGCAACACAGTGTTAAGGTCTCTGTACGCGCGGACATTTTTCACTCTTTCCCCATGGCAACACAGTGTTAAGGTCTCTGTACGCGCGGACATTTTCCACTCTTTCCCCATGGCAACACAGTGTTACGGTCTCTGTACACGTGAACATTTTCCACTCTTTCCCCATGGCAACACAGTGTTAAGGTCTCTGTACGCGCGAACATTTTCCACTCTTTCCCCATGGCAACACAGTGTTAAGGTCTCTGTACGCGCGGACATTTTTCACTCTTTCACCATGGCAACACAGTGTTAAGGTCTCTGTACGCGCGGACATTTTTCACTCTTTCTCCCATGGCAACACAGTGTTGGCAAGTCTCTGTACGCGCGGACATTTTTCACTCTTTCACCATGGCAACACAGTGTTAAGGTCTCTGTACGCGCGGACATTTTTCACTCTTTCCCCATGGCAACACAGTTATGAGGTCTCTGTACGCAGCGACATTTATCACTCTGTTGCCATGGGAACACAGTGTTAAGGTCTCTGTACAACAACGTTTTTCACTTTTCCCCATGGTACCACAGTTATGGTCTCTGTACGCGCGGACATTTTTGCTCTTTCTCCGTCATGGCAACACAGCGATATGGCAAGTCATCTTAAGATAACGTCTCTATCACAGTGTTGCCATGGAGAAAAGAGCGAAAAATACGCACCCGTGTATTGAGACCTTTATACTACTTATGATGTCATCAGCGTATCACTGTGTTGCCTTTGGAAACAAAACTGGAAAAAAAAATGCAACAACGTCTATATTTTGACCGTAAGAAACACACTTCTCTGAGAGAAAATGCTGTGTTGCCATTGGAAACAAAACTGAAAAAAAATACAACAACGTCTATTTTGACCGTAAGAAACTCACACTTGTCTGAGAGAAAATGCTGTGTTGCCATTGGAAACAAAACTGAAAGAAATACAACAACGTCTATTTTGACCGTAAGAAACTCACACTTGTCTGAGAGAAAATGCTGTGTTGCCATTGGAAACAAAACTCGGAAAAAATGCAACAACGTCTATATTTTGACCGTAAGAAACTCACGCTTGTCTGAGAAAAAATGCTGTGTTGCCATTGGAAACAAAACTGAACCTTAAATACAACAACGTCTATTTTGACCGTAAGAAACACACTTGTCTGAGAAAAAATGCTGTGTTGCCATTGGAAACAAAACTCGGAAAAAATGCAACAACGTCTATATTTTGACCGTAAGAAACTCACACTTGTCTGAGAAAAAATGCTGTGTTGCCATTGGAAACAAAACTGGAAAAAAAAATGCAACAACGTCTATATTTTGACCGTAAGAAACTCACACTTGTCTGAGAGAAAATGCTGTGTTGCCATTGGAAACAAAACTGGGAAAAAAAATGCAACAACGTCTATATTTTGACCGTAAGAAACACACTTGTCTGAGAGAAAATGCTGTGTTGCCATTGGAAACAAAACTGGGGGGAAAATGCAACAACGTCTATATTTTGACCGTAAGAAACACACTTGTCTGAGAAAAAATGCTGTGTTGCCATTGGAAACAAAACTGAAAAAAAATACAACAACGTCTGTATTTTGACCGTAAGAAACTCACGCTTGTCTAGGAGAAAATGCTGTGTTGCCATTGGAAACAAAACTGGAAAAAAAAATGCAACAACGTCTGTATTTTGACCGTAAGAAACTCACACTTGTCTAGGAGAAATTGCTGTGTTGCCATTGGAAAGAAACAAAACTGGAAAAACTTTTTACAACAACGTCTGTATTTTGACCGTAAGAAACTCACACTTGTCTGAGAGAAAATCTTGCACCATGATGTCCATGGTCAGAACGTCTATTTTGACCGTAAGAAACTCACATTTGTCTGAGAGAAAATCTTGCACCATGATGTCCATGGTCAGGTCGTACGTCTTCCACAGCTGCTTCAGGTGGAAGAACAGCGACACCACCACGTCCTTGGGGTTGCGGTAAACGTGGATGACCTTGGCCTTGACCTTTCCCCTTGACCCGGCCCCCGTGACCTCCGCGGGCAGCATGCTGATTGGTAGATGGGTGTTGAGCAGTCGGGGTGAAGGCCAGGCCTTTAGTTTGTCGATGGCCGTCATTTCCAACATGGCGTTGTCTTTGCTGTGAGGGTGGAATTCCGTGTGGCCTGCCAGAAGCATGGTGCCCACTTCCCAAAGCCAGTGCGTGCCTGTTGAGTAAGGTTTTTTTTCCACAATCTACTTTTGGTTAAAATATGTAGCCAGTTGTTTAGAACTCTTAAAAAAACCTTTCAACGCTAGCCATTCCTCAGCCAAAATGTACCATTAAACTTACCTGGGTAGAGAAAAGATTTCGTCTGCCATATTGGGGATTCCTCTTTGACGTGCATACAATAGGGTCTATCCTTACCTCTCAAAATTAAGAACATAAGGTCACTGGATATCAGACCCTCATTTGATGCCCTTTAAGTGACATGGGTGTTAAATCATTGTGGTGCCAAGAGGCGACAGTGGCGATGAAAGGGTTAAATTAAGCGAAGACTTAACCTACAAGATTTGAAGAAGAAAAAAAAGGTGTTGTAATTTCACTACCCTCCAAATATTTCCTTATTGAAAATGAGAAGCAACACTTTGCCGTAATCAGGAAAGGGGTAGAGTTAGGACTAGGTTTAGTAGTTTAGAATTAGCTTAACCCTTTCACCGCCAACCATAATTTCAACTAAAAACATGTCCATTAAATTTACCTGGGCCCTTAGAGAGACAAAATCCATCTTGCAGTATTGATTGGGGATTCTTCTGTAACATATATATCCTTTAATAAGGTCTATCCTTACATTCCCAGAAACTAAGACAATTCAAAGGGTCTTTAATAATAGACCCCAATTTGATGCCTTTTAGTGACATAGGTGTTAAGATCACTGTGGTGCTAAAATGCGACTTTTGGCGGTGAAAGGGTTAATGAAACGGAAAGAACAATACCTTACGATGAAAGCCAGCTGGGACGGTATTCACGTTGAGATAGCATGAGACTTAGCATGATGCTAACTTAGAAGCTCTTCCAATGTCCTATAGGATTTAATAGGACTTTTGGAAGAGCTTCTAAGTTAGCATCATGCTAAGTCTCATGCTATCTCGACATGAATACCGTCCCAGGAATGTAATGGGAAGGCTAAAGTAACAGTGTCTTTCTGTGTTCAAAAGGTGCTACAGAATGGTCAACTCACTGACCGTCCCTGGGCCCTTAAGAGAAGAAGACAAAGAAGTATAGTAGGCCTACCTTCGCCCAGATTTCAACTACTAATCTTGACCCTGATTGGGGTTTAACCATCATCTATGACCTATATTTTTACTGTTTAATCTACATCCTTTAATGGAGAGGTAGAAAAGAATTATTCACCCTACACCATACCATTAGGACAAAGAAAGCGCGCTCACAGTCACACAGATTCAAAGATTCTTTAATCCTGTGACCCCTTTGGGGGTCATGCAAATATGCAAATTCATGCAAATATAAATTGAGCAATTGAAAACAGTTATATAAGATAACCCCATCATAATTAGCACACCAAATAAAACGTCACACAACTTTTCTAAGCCTTAGAAATTTCGCTCAATTCAATAACACCTTTACCACCACAGAGCAAACGACAGTAGTTAAATACTGGACTTTACACATACATGTACATTTTCTGGTGATAAACTGATCTCTAATATCATCGTATTTGGGACATTTCGTTATCAAATGAAATTCATCACCAAGGTCATTCTGGTCGCAGTCCCTACTCACAGACAAGTTGATCATTCTCTAAAAGTGAGACTGAGAAAGGATAAACCTATTTTAAAAAAATAATAAAAAGCAGAATCTCAATCGTGATCATTTCATGACATTGATGGAGAGCCAGCCAGAAAAAAACAAAAACGAAACACAGATGGAAAAACAAAAGTTCGTTGATTTAACACACAAAAGGAAGGACAGACAAACGATAGTTTGGATTCTTTACAGCTGTAAAGAGATAAAAGATGGAGAGAGAGAGAGAGAGAAAGAGAGAGAGAGAGAGAGAGAGAGAGAGAAAAAAAGAAGAGGAAAGAAGGTAAGTAAAATGAGGTCACCTGACTTGGCGTAGGCACAGAGGAGGACGTCATCGGGCTTCACGTGCAGCTCTCTGATCAGGTTGATGTGCTCCTTCAGGGGACGACCTACCCCCATCTCCATCCTCATGGAAAACAAGATCAGGATGGACGAAAAGTGTAGAATTGAAAACAAACGTCTCCATCTCTCAGGGAAACAGGATGGACGAAAAGTGTAGAATTGAAAACAAACGTCTCCATCTCTCGGGGAAACAGGATGGACGAAAAGTGTAGAATTGAAAACAAACGTCTCCATCTCTCGGGAAACAAAACAGGATGCAAACGTCTCCATCTCTCAGGGAAACAGGATGGACGAAAAGTGTAGAATTGAAAACAAACGTCTCCATCTCTCAGGGAAACTGGACGAAAAGTGTAGAATTGAAAACAAACGTCTCCATCTCTCAGGGAAACAGGATGGACGAAAAGTGTAGAATTGAAAACAAACGTCTCCATCTCTCAGGGAAACAAGATGGACGAAAAGTGTAGAATTGAAAACAAACGTCTCCATCTCTCAGGGAAACAGGATGGACGAAAAGTGTAGAATTGAAAACAAACGTCTCCATCTCTCAGGGAAACAGGATGGACGAAAAGCGTAGAATTGAAAACAAACGTCTCCATCTCTCAGGGAAACAAGATGGACGAAAAGTGTAGAATTGAAAACAAACGTCTCCATCTCTCAGGGAAACAGGATGGACGAAAAGTGTAGAATTGGAAACAAACATCTCCATCTCTCAGGGAAACAGGATGGACGAAAAGTGTAGAATTGAAAACAAAATCTCTCAGGGAAACAGGATGGACGAAAAGTGTAGAATTGAAAACAAACGTCTCCATCTCTCAGGGAAACAAGATGCCCTCCACCTTGGACGAAAAGTGTAGAATTGAAAACAAACGTCTCCATCTCTCAGGGAAACAAGATGGACGAAAAGTGTAGAATTGAAAACAAACGTCTCCATCTCTCAGGGAAACAGGATGGACGAAAAGTGTAGAATTGGAAACAAACATCTCCATCTCTAAATCTCTCTCTCTCTCTCTCTCTCTCTCTCTCTCTCTCTCTCTCTCTCTCTCTCTCTCTCTCTCTCTCTCTCTCTCTCTCTCTCTCTCTCTCTCTCTCTCTCTCTCTCTCTCTCTCTCTCTCTCTCTCATCAGTCCTTATTCTATCTTGTTCTGATTGAAACAGCTACCTGACTGCAGTAATTGTTAAATGTTAATGTGTAGAGATACTATTATCATGTGTGTTGATGTGTGTGTATTGATTGTTGATGACGAGAAGTATTCCAAATGTTGTTATTTGATTGACTGTTATAAGTTAATAATGGTTACTCAGTTTTAAATGTGCACATTTCTAAGTTCAGGTAATGAATTTTAATAATTATTTGATTGGTATAATTTTGTTTCACACGTTTGATTAATGTTCTTTCAGTTATGTTGTATCTCTGTCATGTTGTTGCACCTAACCTGAATTTCTCTTTTGGAGATATTAAAGTATACTTGAACTTGACCTCAGGGAAACAAGATCCCTTGGACCTAAACCCCCCAAAAAAGAGTAGTAATTCGGGGGTGTAATTGATTTTATTCAGAGTCTAAGGTGATAATAGATCGGGAGTGGATTACATATATAACAAATGTCACTCTGGGAACAGACAAAGACAAGATTTGCATAAGAAACTGTAGTTTCTTAGTTTGACAAATTTAAGGCATTGTGAATGCATGCTTTGACACGATATGGATGACTTTTTCATTTTCGGAATTCTTACCCGCTATCTCCCCTTCCCCCCGACACAATACACACACACACACACACACGGGCGCATGCGCACACACACACACACACACACACACGCAGAGCTCTCCCCCCAGCTTTATCTCCGTTGCCCCCCCCCCTCTCTCTCTCTCTCTCTCTTTCTCTCTCACTCTCTCTTTCTCTCCCTCCTTACTCCCTCTCTCTCTTCTGTTTGATTCGTTGGGTGTTTTTTCTCTCCATTATACTGATCATAATGTTGCCCATGTTTGGTGTTCCTGTAATTATTATGTTCTTTTTTCGTTGATGTTTGTATTTTTTTTTATGAGGGCAGGATGAAAAAACGCTTGTCAGCTTCAACCCTCAATAAAGATCATTTTGACTTGACTTGACTTGACACACACACACTCACCCACACACGCGCGCGCGCGTGGGCGCGCGCACTCATACACATGTGCGCACGCGTGTGCTGTTAATATTCTTTAGCCTTGACTCTTGATATGTGTATGAGTGATCACACATACAGCAAAGAAACCCACCCCAGTAAAACTTCATTAGGCAAAGATTATGCAAGCAAACGTCGGATCCTGGTGTATCTCGTAATTACTAATTAGCTTGGTGTACACTAAATGTCAATGTCATCATTGGCAACTTGAACAAAAACAACTCAATGATGAGACAGACAGACAGACAGACAGAGTCTGAGACAGAATAGGCAGACAGAGACTGGTAAGAATGTATTTTGTGTGTGTTTGTGTGTGTGTGCTGTGCGTGTGTTTTGTGTGTGTGCGTGTGCGTGTGCGTGTGCGTACGTACGCGCACGTGTGAAGTATGGGATTTGTATGTAATATATATATTTCTGAATGTTTTGTGTTTATTAGACTACTATTGTTATTGCTGTCGTCTAATGTTAACTTTGTAAGCGCTCTGAGCTCTTTGGAGAAAGAGCGCAACAAATATCCATTATTATATTATTATTATTATTATTATTATTATTATTACTATTATTAGACACATAAAGTGACAGAGAAAGAGAGAAGAGAGAGAACCCAATAGACGCACACTCGGATAAATAGACAGAAAAGGGCTGTGAGTGAGTGGAACTCTCTTCCACCTGAGGCAATATCATCAGCCTCGGTGGAGGAATTCAAATCCCGGATCTGAGCCCCCCCCCTCCCCCCCCCCCCCCCTCCCACCCCCCCCACCCCCCCCCCCCCCTGTCCTCACCCTTCCGTTGTCTCAACGGAGTCAACTCCATACCCCCTGTCCAGGCCTCCCAAAAAAAGAATCCCCTGTCCTCACCCATTCAATCCGTTGAGTCTCATCCGGGGCAAGTCCTTCATACAACTCTGATTATGGAAACCCCCATGTCGTAAGCGTCAGCATCAAATTGTTGATGGAGGATGCTATATGCCCCGACCGCTGAAGAAGAGGAGATGGTTGAACGAAAGAGGAAAGATAGAGACAGACAGCTGTAGAGAGAGAGAGAGAGAGAGAGAGAAATGAAATGAAAAGTTTATTCCATAAGGCCAAGGCCCCCATTGTAAGGGGGGAACATAACAATTACATATAAGCGTCAGTACATGCCCAAATAAGCATTCGGGTTATAGCAATCTGCCGCGCTTTGAACGCTTGATAAATATAAATGGCTAGTTTTCTGACCGTCTCACTATTCGTGGAGGCCAACAATAGAGACAAACGAAAATCATTTGGATTACGATAGTACTTTTGTGCTATGAACTTTTCTTCTATGCTGTTATATAAAATGGACAACATAACAAGAAGTGCGTGTCGTTTTCTACACTTTACACACTTTACATAGTTTACAACATTACATAATCTTGTGGCCTGTTGTTTCTATACCTATAGTGGACACACAGAGAGAGAGAGAGAGAGAGAGAGAGAGAGAGACGGAGAGAGAGAGAGAGAGAGAGAGAGAGAGAGACTCGAAATTTTTAATGAGGATAAATTGAGTAAGCATAAATAACTGCTTCTTTTCATCAGGTCCTCTAAAACAATAGCATATTATGAAGTGAATACATAAATAAATAAATTACAAAACAAACTCAAATGGTAGAGAGAGAGAGAGAGAGAGAGAGAGAGAGAGAGAGAGAGAGAGAGAGAGAGAGAGAATTAAAAAAACAAAATAAAAATGAAAAAAAAGAGAGAGAGAGAGAGAGAGAGAGAGAGAGAGAGAGAGAAGCAGACAAGAAGAGACGAAAATGAGAAAAAGAAAGAGACATATAGTGACAGACAGAGAGAGGAAACAGAAAGAGAAATTATGCAAAGTGAATGAGAGAACTGTAAGGGGAAGACAGACCGACAGACAAAGAGATAGACAGACAGACAGACAGACAAGCCCACCTCCACCACTGGCGGTTTACGGTGTGCCAGTTCTTCGTTTTCGTTTTTCTCTCCATCCCCATGATGTGTTGGTGTTGCTACGGCAACACCCGAAGCTGTTGCTGCTGCTGCCACCTGCTTCGCCATCTTGGACAATAGCGAGTGATAGATGGCTAAACCGTCTATTCACCAAGCAAACACCACTAAAAAAAGAGGACTGGGGAACGTTTCGCAAGAGCAAACGCTCGCAGCTGTTCGCGCAATTCGGCAAAAATGGTCCTAGGACCCGGCTCACATGTGGCAAGGATTGAGGCTATCCGACTTCGGAAATTAGTCAGAAATTTCCCCGTGGGGATACCGGGGGTCTTTCATAAAAATAGTTCCCCCACCTTCTGGAAGTTCTGTGCTTGTAACTTCCTCTAATCTGCCGCTCTCTTTGACTCTGCTTTTTCCCTTTGCTTTCTATCATCTACTATCTTTCTGACTTATTGGCCCCATTCTCCTGCCTTAAAAAAAAAATCTTCCTCATAATTGTTCTCCTTTGAGCTCCTCCGAAATCGGAATGTGTCGGCCGTGCGCAGCGGGGAGACCAGGGAAAAGTGAAAACCAGACACATACGTACCTTACTCATTATGGCCTGGGAATGCAGAAGAAGAAGAAGAAGAAGAAGTCAGAAATTTGGTGGAGAAAGTTTCCGAGTTGACCACCAACATTTCCACAGATCGATCTCGGGGAAAGACCGTTTTTTTCTATTTGGGGGCAATAGCTTTCCAGGCTATCCACTGTTTCTCCAATCAGAATCAAAGCAACTAAAGTGCTAGTTAGTTCCCCTGACTTCTTCACAGTGCTTTCCCTTTGAAATCATGTAACAAGCTGCACGCGCACACAAGCCCAAGTGAAAGGTCAAGATACTAAAAACAGCCATTTCTGCAGAAATCTCTAATCTCAGATGTCCACGTGTGCCAACAAAGTGGCTGGACATAATTATTGGCGAGCAGACTGGCGAGCAGAGCAACACACTGTTGCTGCAACTGTCGTGTGCGCCTGGCTTAAGAAACACCTTCGTTTGCCGACAGTTTGGCTAACGTTTTGCTCTTCCTCGAAAGCACCATGTGGCGAACTATCACGTGACTTGCACGAGGTTAATACACTTCTTGTTGTTGATTGGCCCATTAAGGTTTGGTTGAAAACATTTTTTTGCCTATCAGACAAGAACTTGTAATATTTTTCCGCGAACGTTTTGCAAAGTCGTTTCTTGGACCCTTTTGGCGCTAACGTAAATTCGCGCGGCGAGCGACCTCTAGTGAAACGAGCCTCTGGTTATGTTTTATTTCATCATTTAACAGTGTTCAGATAAGTAGATGGAGCGCTCTGCACGAGTAGGCCTACTATTGAGTGTTTAGGAAAAGACCCCGATGACTATGCAAACTTTTGTCCATGAAAAGATAAGAGCCTTGATCCTTTCGGTTATGGTCAAAGTGCACGCTGTTATTCTACACTCTTTCCCCATGGCAACGCAGTGTCACGCAAGTAACAAGCTTATTATTACTAACGTATGACTGTGATGCCAGCTTGCCATGACGAAAAATCGAAAAATAAGATCGTGTCTTTTGACCATTTTTCCTTTCTTAAAATGACAATAGACTACTAAACAAGATGGCAACGCCATGTAAACGTGCTCCCAGGGCCAGCAACACCCCCACACAAACATACACCCGCACAGACCTCACCATACACATGAATAACGGTATAATTACTTACTTAGACAGACGGATAGACATAAACTGAGAGGAAGAGGAGGGAGGGAGGGAGCAAAACAAAAAATGACAGTCAGTTATATTAGTCAACATTCATGAATACTTTTATTATCTGTTGTAAAAAAAAAGAAGTAAAAAAATGGGGGGAAATAGGTATAATATATTCTATATCTAATACATTTTCCTCAAATTTCTCGAATTATGAGCTGATTTTATGCAAAGTGTGTGTGTGTGCGTGTGCGTGTGCGTGCGTGCGTGCGCGCGCGCGCGTAAAACGTGTGTTACATACAGTATATTCCAAAAATATTTCGTTTAATTAATGTTAGGGTTAATCTAAATTGTTTGTCGGATTCAGGACTATTTGTTTTTAACCACGAACGGATTGCGATATCTTTTTCAGGACTGTTAGAATTTCAACGAAGACGTTAACCATGAAGAAGAAGAAATATTCCGAATTAATTGGAATAATCGTTCAGATAGTCTACATGATTGCGTTTTTTCAAATACCCGAACTTCAACAACGCAAGACTGTCTAGAAAGAAAAGGAAAAAAAGGTGCCACCGTGTGCGTGACTTTCGCAATGGTCTGATGGCTTTTTTCATTGGTTGACAGTAGCCTGAGGCAGGGGCCAACAGGACAATGAAAGCTGTACAATAATACGTGATTTTCTACAAGTAAGGAAACGTCATGGAAGACTATGGCTCTCAAATTAGGGGGGGGGGGGGGGGGGGGGGGGGGGGGGGGCGTTTCCGCTGTCTAGTTTTAGTGCTGGACCCACAGGTAGCCTACAAGTTGGCCTTTGGGGACCATCTGGCAGTAATACATTATATCCGTATTGTTAACAATTCGGGACTTTACTGGTGTTGCACTGCCTCCGGGATCGTTCCCACCATCTTTATATGAATGAATGAAAAATGGTGCTTTACGTCCTCTCGGTCTGGAACAGACACATATGGGACATTTGTAAATACAAATATGGTGGGAACAATGCTGGAGGCAATTCCCGGAGGCAGTGCAACTCCAGTAAAGTCCCGATTTTTTAACAATACAGATAGGTGTAGCGGTAACCACGCCTCGGTTAAACCTCATCGGCTATGGTACCGCTACATGTATAATAAACTGATAGTATATATGTTCAAGTTTAGTATACCATCTTTATAGAGAGAAAATGGAGTTTTACGTCCTCTCGGTCCGAACCAGACACATATGGGACATTTGTAAATACAAATATGGTGGGAACAATACTGGAGGCAATGCCCGGAGGCAGTACGAAACCAGTAAAGTCCCGATTTTTTATATTAATACAGATAGCTGTAGCGGTGACCACGCCTCGGTTAAACCTCATCAGCTATGGCACCGCCACAAGTAGCATTGTATAATATACCATCTTTATATCTACTACTGTCCCATATATATGTCTATTCCAGACCGGAGGACGTTAAACAGATCTTCATCTGGCAGTAATAAGTCAGAAACGGGAGACTAGCATACACATAAATTATACAGTCATTGGTTGTTTCCCTAACGGAGCTTGGCACTGTCTAAATTGCTTTCTCACGCTCTACCGTATTGGCTTTAAACAAGATACACTGACCCACCACGATTTAAGTCCCTTGGTTTTTTTCTGGGTAGCTGTGACCCACATACATATGCCCCCAACTTGAAATTGAGGCTGCTCTTTAAAAACGATGTTTCGTTTTCAATTTGGGGGCATTTGTATGGAAGTAAAACCTGGTCAACACAAGATTTCTTACCAGCTATGAGAGAGAAGACACGTGAAACCCGTGATTTTGACACGTGATCTGGTGGATCTTTAACAAGAAAAAAAAACAAATTAAAAAGGCCGGTGTCTGGGCTGACCTTCTGTCCATTTTACATCCCATAATAATCTTCGAAAAGGACTTGATAACCCAGGTCAAGAAGATCATAACCATGGTCAAGTAGGTCGTACGTTTTTTAAAAATTGTATTGTTACTGTGCTTTCTGGCGTGTATATCCCCCCCCCCCCCCCCCTCCGCCCCCTTCTCTCTTTTCTTGACAACTCCTTCTGTAATATAATACTTAGCTACTATAATTTGAACAATCCACTGACGAGTAGGCCTACATTAACCCTTTCACCGCCAACCATATTTCAACCAAAATATTTCCATTAAATTTACCTGGGTAGAGAACAAAATCCATCTGCAGTATTGGGGATTCTTCTGTGACGTATATAAAATAAGGTCTATCCTTACTTCCCGAAACTAAGACAAGAGTGTCTTTGGATAATAGACCCCAATTTGATGCTTTTTAGTGACATAGGTGTTAATTCACTGTGGTGCTAAAATGCGACTTTGGCGGTGAAAGGGTTAACTCTAACGCATAAGTGTATGTCAAAAAGGCATTGCATACGTGATCATCATGTTATTTTCCAATCAATGCCTTTGACATTGTGCTTTAACCTGTGTCTGTTTTCGTCTGTTTGTCCGTTACCCTATAATATAAACAATTGGTAAAGGTCAAGATGTGCCCCCCCCCCCCCCCCCTGCATTTCTCGGTTAATTCCATTTTCCCGTTTTTGCCTTTCTTACCAAACATAAAGCTGCATTTTATTAACCTTTTTAGCTAATAACCTTTTTGGAATACTAGCCCTATCCCTAACCCTAGGCCATTATCTAATAGGACCCCCCCCCCCCCCCCCCCCCTATGTATTGCAGTACACGGCGCCATTTGTCACAGTCGTGGTTCATTGCGTTTTCCCGTCTTATAGGGGGGGGGGGGGGGGGTAGGGGTAGGGTTAGGGATAGGGTTAGTATTCCAAAAAGGTTATTAGCTAAAAAAAAAGGTTCATAAAATACAGCTTTATGTTTGGTAAGAAAGGCAAAAACGGAAAATTGCAATTAACCGAGAAATGCAGGGGGGGTGGCACATCTTTACCTTTACAGCAGTCTAAACCTCGATCGCCATTTTAAGATATTATGCCAACGAGGATTTTTCACAAAATCATGTTTCTATACATATAGCATGGTCTTTGTGAATTCTATAAACGGATTTTGGTAACAGCGATGAAAAAATAAATTGTTGACTGCTGATCCAAGTAAGAAAACTGACCTTGGTAGTGGTGGTAAGAGTAAGAAAACCAAGGTCAGGATTTTGGTAACAGTTTTGGTAAGAGTCGGGGAATCATATAACGGTCAATTACTTTTAAACGTTTAATCAAAACAGTTCATGTGGACATAGATTTTGGTGGTAGAGAAAAAGCCCAGCACTGCACCTCAAAAGTCTTCCTTGGCGAAGGGTTTGCGCTATATCAGTACTTTCTACTTTTAAATACCACGGCGCCGGTGTGTTAGACTCTGATGTAAACAAAATAATTTGTCTTGCTTTAAATCAGTATAATTATCATTATGATAACTATGACATGACTGTGCATATATTAACTGAAAATCTATCTCTAGGCAAAGGCTCGTCTATGAACGTTCGTTTAACGTCCTCCGGCCTACAACAGGCACATATGGGACATTATTAACTATAAAGATAGAGGGACGATCGTCTTGGAGGTATTGCAATACCAGGAAAGTCCCGAAGTTTTTTAAAAATAATACATTGTCGTAGCATACAAAGCACGTTACATGCAGTCCTATACAAAACAGCTGCTGCTGCATAGAACTTCTTAATGTTTTTGTCCTCTGGAGATATTGTAATACCAGGAAAGTCCCGAAGGTTTTTCTTAATAATACATTGTCGTAGCATACGAAGCACGTTACATGCAGTCCTATACAAAACAGCTGCTGCGTAGAACTTTTTAATGTTTCTGTCCTCACAATTATACCATCAAATTAAGCACAGACTAGAAATCAGACATCAGAATAGTTTGAAGTCCATTCCTCTGAAAACTGCAGTAAAAAGGCCACCAAGGCCCCAGACTGAAGAGGGACAAGGCTGAAATGAGTTCCCAACATGACCGAAAAGGCTGAGTACAGCGAGAAATCACTTTAAAATGAGATTTAACAACAAAATAAAACCTGAATTTAAAAAAAAGCAAAACCTCTGACAGTAGAAACCAATCCTTAATCCCATCAAAAATTCTGAATCCTCTGATATCCTCTGACAATTCTGATGCCTGAGTAGATAATACTCACACATGTCCGTGATATGAATTCAAAATGAGAACGTGTGATCTTTAGGCTAAGAAAGCGACATTGTTCCTCCAAAGAAGAAAAGATTAAAAAGCAGTAATGTTTTGGAAGCTAACATTAAGATATGTATGCACGTTAACATTTTTCACGATATATTTCCATTTCCCCATGGCAACACAGTGATAGCCCACTCTTAATATGACTTACAGCTCACTGTGTTGCCATGGGGAAATAGAAATATCCCGTGAATAATGTTAACGTGTATACAGACCATTACGAGTACAGCCTTTGTCCTTTACTTAAAGGACTTTTATCGCTGATTTGCTAATGGTCGGGGCCAACAATAAAGCCAGAGTGAGAGCTGCATGGTCAGCAACAATACAGCCTTTGTCCTTTACTTAAAGGACTTTTATCGCTGATTTGCTAATGGTCGGGGCCAACAATAAAGCCAGAGTGAGAGCTGCATGGTCAGCAACAATGCAGCCTTTGCCCTTTACTTTAATTAAGTGAAATTTAGAATAAATTAAATTTAAAATAATAACACTTTCTTATGCTGCGCGCCTGTGGGGTGTTAACCACACAGTCCTACAAACGGTGATTATCATATTGTGATTTGCACGTGACTAGTTTGGAGGTTGTTTTTTATGTGTGTGTGAGAGTGAATTCATTTCACTAGCTCCGTCGTTGCTTGATATACAGTAGTGGGGAAATTAGTTTAGCTTCAACAGCAGCGAGGAGCAGGCTCAATGCTTACGAAGAGAAAGCAAGGCAAAGGGTAACGAGGTTCGACTTCACTCCGTACCCCCAGACTACATAGTAGGAGCAGGCGTCAATGCTTACGAAAAGAAAGCAAGGCAAAGGGTAACGAGGTTCGACTTCACTCCGTACCCCCAGACTACATAGTAGGAGCAGGCGTCAATGCTTACGAAGAGAAAGCAAGGCAAAAGGTAACGAGGTTCGACTTCACTCCGTACCCCCAGACTACATAGTAGGAGCAGGCGTCAATGCTTACGAAGAGAAAGCAAGGCAAAAGGTAACGAGGTTCGACTTCACTCCGTACCCCCAGACTACATAGTAGGAGCAGGCCTCAATGCTTACGAAGAGAAAGCAAGGCAAAAAGTAACGAGGTTCGACTTCACTCCGTACCCCCAGGCTGCATGATGTTCGTCCGTCCCGAGGGATGAAGACCATCCGTCAACAGTTCCAATGTCAAAGGGTTCAGGATGTGGGGTGGGTACGAAGATGACTGATGAGTCCGGTGCGGGCCTTGAAGGTTTTGTGACAGTGGGGACAGGAAATAGAGTTGAGGGGATCTGTTGGGGTTGGAGAATTGTTGCTGCTCGTGCGATTTTTGTTGTTGCGCTTCTCGACGTGCCTGGGCTGATTCGGTGAGCCTCGAACTTGGCAGCTCCCTTGGTGACTGCACCACGCCATGCTGATCGGTTTGGGGCCAAAGTTTCCCAGGAGAAAAATGTTGATGTTAAAGTCCTTCAGGGACACCCCGGTTACATAGTAGGAGCAGGAACTCCCAGCATGAAAGAACCAACATTTAACTTCAAGGACTGGTCAGAGGCCCTCCCCAAAGACGCCCAGAAAGTGTTTCATGAAGAAGGTGTCCACAGTTGGCTGGCTCTGACCAACGCCACGGACGACGACGACGTGTGTTTTAATGTACATCCTTTAAGGTAAGTTTGTTCTGCTCTGTGTCGCATGTTTTGGCTTACACAATTTTCTTGTCACTTTTTATTCTTAAATTATTTTAAATTTTGCGGGCACGCCAGCAAAAATGTCCCTTAGACACGTATATGTTTGAAGACAGTAAATAATTGTGAATTGAACTGAATTGACATCAGAGCCTTGCCTCTGAAGAGTAGAGAGGCCACAGTGGCAACTGTAGCCCAAGTTCGACAACTTAGTTAGTTAGTCTGTTATAGTCCCGTCAACAGCTATGGTTATCTCAGGACTGTCACCGCATAAAGTTCGACCACGTATAGCAAAACACAAATCCATGAATCTTAACAACGTACAAAATCTGAAAACAAAAAATTTAGTACAATTCATAACATGACACTTCCATCATTATACCCTATAGCACATAAGTCCACACAGTGCTGGAAACGGAGCCACGCTACTCTCATTTATCGGATCCAGGTTATAAAACCCCCCAATAAAAAAGGATAACAAATACATACTAGTAAGCTAAAATACTTTTTTTTTAAAGGCTATAATATAAGCAAATATGCACTGCAGAATGGACAACAGGTTCGACAACTTCTTCTTCTTCCGGTAATGTCCACGTGCCGTAACCGGCAATTGTTGACATGTACTGGGGTTCAAAGAATGTATGCTGCGCGAGAAAAACAAAAACAAAAGCTAGTTAGATAAGAGGGCGTGCAAGACTGGGTACCCATGGCTAGTCCGAGAACACCCAACCCCACACGGGGGGAAAGAGAAGTGTATAATTATGGCCTCTATGCGGGGAGCTTCAGCACCTTCGAGTTAGATAAGAGGGCGTGCAACGATGGGCACCAATGAGTAGTCCGAGAACACCCAACCCCACACGGGGGGAAAAAGAGAAGTGTATATGGTCTTTATGCTGGGAGCTTCAGCACCTTGGAGGTGAAGGAGCTGAGCGTGGGGGACTGGACAGTTTCTGGTGGCAAGGAGTTCCAGTCGCGGATGGTTTTGGAGAAAGAAGGAGTTATCCTGGTCGGTCTTACCAGCTAGCTAGCGGGGAAAGACCTCAATTAACGCCGGTTGAAAATGGCCGATCCAGCTTTACCCCGCCTGGACCAACTCCTGAGTGACTCACAACAGCGGAATGAGCGAGCAGACTTTGATCCTGCAGTCTATACCTACGCCGCAACAACGGCCAAGCAGGTGGTGTTTTGAAAATGGTCGATTTCGTGTGTTTTTTTCATTTCGTTTCTTTGTCAGACCCTGGTAAAGATGAAGAGTATAAGCCGACAGACGGCGAGTCCATCCTCCTCCCGAGGTCCAAACCAAAACTGGACAGTGTTACGTCAGCACAGTGGATCGCTGCCAAGAGTAGAACCATGGTCAGACTAAGTTACAAGCGCAGAACTTCCAGAAGGTGGGGGAACTATTTGCACGAAAGGCCCCCCCCCCCCCCCAGTATCCCCACAGGGGGTCTCAAAGTCTGCTTCTTTCGGTTTTATTAAAATATTCCTAGGCTGAGCCATCTTATACTATGAAGTTAAATACAACTCCTTTATTCATTTCACCTTTGAGGTCATGTACACGGTCATATGTTTTGGATTTCTTCTTCTTCTGCGTTCCCAGGCCATATGGCCATAATGGGTAAGGTACATATGTGTCCTGTTTTCAGTTTTTACTGGTCTCCCCGCTGCGTACAGCCGACACATTCTGATTTCGGAGGAGCTCAAAGGAAAACAATTATTTGGAAGATTTGGGGTTTTTTAAGACAGGAGAAAGGGCCAATAAGTCAGAAAGATAGTAGATGACAGAAAGCAAAGGGAAAATGCAGAGTGGGAGGTTTTGGATTTAAGACAGTGAATTTTCTACAAAAGTTGTTGCGTCCAGACACCATGCTTTGCTTCTGCCACATATATTTTTTATATAAAATGTGTGTAGCTGTCGGTGGACGGTCGTGGTGGCGCCCTCAGAGAAGAACCTCACTCACGCTGGCTCCGCCACTGAAACATTATTGTCGTCAGACACAGGGGAGCTTAGGAGGTGGTGTCCTGCGTATATATTCACTCAGAACAGGTTCCGCTGAACTCCACCGAAGTGACTCAGCAGCAGTGCAGTGTCTCCTCGGTTGGTTGCCTCCTGACGGCCTAACATAGATTCGCTCCCCTTCGGATTCCGTGACCTGACAGACCAGGGTGTGGCTGCGAGTTGGGATTCGGAATGAGCGGTGTGGGAGCAGCGCCACTGAATGGCCCAAAAGATGGGACAGCAAAACAGATGGTGTAGATTAACTTTCTTAGCGCTAACGTCAACGGTCGTACCAAACACAGAAGTACACAGACAATGAGAGAAAACTGCATTACGATATGCACGTGCAACAAAGTGAAAACGATTCACAGCAAACAACACGCAACTAGAAAAGCATACGAATTTGTACATTTGTTATGCATAATTTATTATTAGCATTAGCTTCCAACATTATTTCTATATTTGTTTATCTGAAAAACAAAACAAACACACGTAACTGGTTAACTATTTAATTGATTATACAACACGCATAAAGCTTAGTACAATAAACCCTAATGTTTGCTTTTTCTTTTCAAAAAGTGTAACTATAATAGAAGCCTATCATATTATAACTGCGAGTTTTAAAACAGGAATATGATGAGGAAAACATGGATCATCAACATAATGCAAAAATATGGAGGAGAGACTATATTAAGGATTAATCACATCAGGGGTGAGTTTCTCTAGATAACGGTCGCCGCGGGAATAACGCTCACGGCAAACGGGGCCTAAGAAACACTTTAGAAAGCGTTTGGGGAAGAATATTACAAGCTCTTGTCTGATTGGTCAATTTTTTTTTTTATTTAACAACAAACTGTAATGGACCAATCAACAACAATAACCGTATTCACCCCCTACTAGTTCCGGATAGTTCGCCGCTTGTCACCTTTCGACTGAGAGCAAAACGCCATGCGAACTATCGGCAAACGAAGGGTGTTTCTGAGACCGTTTTTGCCGATTTGAGGAAGCGCGACAAAACGTTAGCCCTTGTGAAACTCGCCCCAGGGTTGAGAATATAAAGTGTCACCGACCTGTCACCAATTCATTCCTCCATGCATCATAATCATTATGAAATGAAAGGCTGGCAGTTAACAGCAAAAAAAACCTTCAAACAGGCAGACACTTTCCAAAATGGGCAGCACATTAAAAAAACAACACCGTTGCACATTCCCATGTCATTTGAAGAAGCAAAGGCAAATTACGATGAAAAAGAATAGGGTATCCTCGCCAAAATCCTGAAAACAACAAACATGAAAGAAGGAGAAGGTGTGTGTGGGACCGAGATAATTATTTTATCATACACCTCTGCTTAGCTCACGTAAGGAAAAACTCGCTTTCACAAAGTTGCAAAACACACAAGCAAACAGAGGAAACAATATGAGGGGAAAAGGAGAGGTAAAAGTACGCAAATTTACATTTGGATGATTGTGCCCATATCACCAAGGATTACAATTTGCTACGATACGTGACAAGACGGGAGGGGGTGGGGGTGGGGGTGGGGGGGTAGGGGAAGACGGGGTAAAAAGCGCATGGGCGGGTAAGAAGTCCACCCCAATTATCTCATGAAATAAAGAAAATTTCAGTCAAATTTGCCCATGAGACGAATGCTAGACATTAACGCTCGTCTCATGGGCAAAATGAGACTGACATTAGCTTCATTTCATGAGATAATTGGGGTGGGCTTCTTACCCGCCCATGCGCTAACAGTTGGTCAATGTCTCAAAATAAAAAAAACACAAAAAGGCAAACTCTTAACGGTACGGTTAAATCCAGAACTGATATATTTCAATATGATTTTTTTTTTAGTACATAATGTATACCATTTTTCATGTCTTTGGTCTTTTTTTTCTTCCTGTCAACTAAGCAAGAGGCCCCAGTTTCTTGTAAGGTGTGATGCACTTTCATGTTACAAACATAACTAAGTAATCAAAATTCAAATTCTTCAATGTTATTTATTATTTTGGTTTTACTTGGACTATCCACAACCTTATCAACAACATAAGCGTATATGGTATTTGTTGTTGACATACCCTGGCTAAAAGACTCACAGGGATCATCCCAACGGCCGAATCACTTGAACACTATGGTACAAATGTCATCAGCTAGGGATGAGATCATTACGTGTGTGACCGTTTTTGATTACCCCGCCACGTGGGCAGCCACACTCCTATCTTCGGGGGATAGATGGTATTGGACTTCAGGAGACTTTCTAGATGATTTTCATTCCTCCTCTCTTTGATGAACTTTCCTTCTTTTCAACGGATATACTGTACATGGGGATAGGGTTAGGATCAACCTAGGGTTATTGTCATGAAAATGATAGATCCAGACTTTGAGATTGAGAATCGTAAACATGAGGGATGGGGCGGGGGTGTTTGTTCTACAATACAATTCTGCGACATATTCTGTATGTAGATCATCATTAAAATATTAAAAAATTATTTCAGGGGGTGGGGGTTGGGGAGAGAGTGGGGGGGGGGAGAGCAGGGGGGAAGAGGCGGGGAGGGGGGGAGAGAGTGTAAAAAGGGGGGGGGAGAGGGAGGGATGTATCACAAAGGATTTGCTGATCAGCTCAAAAGTTGTACAGACATTTGTTACTGTAGGTCAAAGGTAAAGGTCCCTTAGCCTATCGGCCGTAGGGGCAGTGAACTGTTAGAGGTTCACCGTGACAAGGGCACGGCATCATGGAAGGCGGAGCCTAAGCTCCTTCCACCGCCTTTTAACCTTCCCTGAACGAATCAGGTGCTCAGTACAAATGAGACTGCTCAGTTTACTTCATTTACAAAACTGGTTCTTCCATGTATCACATACCTGGAATAATATGACACTGAATTTGTTACCATTTTTTTCTCTCTCTTATATTGGTTGTCCATCCATGTGCATGCTTTCGTTGTTGTTGGATTGTGTCTTGTGCAAAACCAAAACGATTTCCTTTGTATTCTGATGCATTGGCAGATTAAAGAATCTTGAATCTTGAATGAAAACAAGCGCGGATTCGCAATCGTTTGTGGCGTGCGACAATGTATTGAAAACGAAACATCATTTTAAAGAGCAGCCTCGATTTGAAGTGCAGCCTCGATTTGAAGTGCAACAATTTTGCCAGCCTCGATTTGAAGTGTGACAATTTTGTCAGCCTCGATTTGAAGTGCAACAATTTTGGACCGACAGACCGACAAAGTGAGTTATAGGTTTGTGGCACAAACAAAAAATCACACACACACAACGAGTAATAAAATACACTAAAAGCCCATAATAAACTCCAGGAAATTTTCAACATCACACTACATTATTAATATTATTAACTATTATAAATGATGTTTTCATAGGTACATAACTCGAGTTAAATTACAAACACGCTTCCCAAAGTGTTGAAATTTGAATGCAGGTTAGCATAGACCATTGATTGACAGAAATATTAATTAATTAATTAATTAATTAACATTAAATCATAGTTACTGACCACGACTTGATTCAAATTAAAAACAGAAAAGTATGGCAGCTTTAGAGAGAGCGAGCGAGTATGGCAACACCTCATGATTCGTTAGACTAATTTCCACCCATATCACAATTCAGATCAACTTTTGTTAATCACTTGTCATTATGAATTTACAATCAGCAGGTTTGACTAAAATCGCACACATCGATCACATGATATAAAATTAAAAAAGTGATTAAGACAAATTTGTCCTCTAACAAACCACCCCCTGTGGCAGCACAGAATGTTACAACGCGGCAAAATGTTACACTTGTAACAAATTGCGTGAGGTGCCCGCTCCTCGGCAAAATGCCATTTTGACGCGTTGTAACATTTTGCACGGCCTCGCGGCAAAATGTTAAATGTTACAATTAACATTTTAGGCGCCCCGGGCAAAATGTTGTATGTTACATTTTTCAATCAAAGGTGGGCAGCGCAAAATGTTACAATTGTAACAAACTGCGCTTGGCGCCCCGGGCGCCGCGCGCAAAAAATTGTTACAAAATTGTAACATTTTGCCGCAGTGCAAAATGTTACCGCGCAAAATGTTGCCGCAAGCAAATTGCGTCAAAATGTTACAACTGTAACATTTTGACGCGTTGTAACATTTTGTGCTGACACCCACACCCCTCCAAAAACAACCCAGACATTAAAAAAGGAACTCAACCAACAAAAGCATCACACACACACATACACGCACACACACACACACACACACACACACTAATATAAAATCTTACACATTGGTATCACATTTTCAGAAAATATCTCTGTTAACCCTTTCACTCCCAGCCATTTTTCAGTAAAGAAAATATCGTTAAACTTACCTGGGTAGAGAATTTTTGTTATCTGCAATCTTGGGAATTCCTCTGTGACATGCATAACATTAGGCCTATCCTCTTACCTCCCAAAATTAAGAAAATAGGGTCTTTGAATATCAGGCACTGATTTGATGCCTTTTAGTGACATGGATATTAAACCATTGTGGTGCCTAAATGCGACATTGGCGGTGAAAGGGTTAATATCTGTCTGTCCATCCACCGTCTGTCCACCCTGTAGAATTATTTTTATATTTTTATAAAAATAAATACAGTGGAATCCTCCCTTATAAGATCTCCCGGTAAAGGTAAAGATGCCCCCCCCCCCCCCCCCCCTCCTCCATTTCTCGGTTGTTTCCATTTTTTCAGTCTTGCCTTTCTTACTGCAGATTGAGTACTTCATCCTCTATCGTTTGCTATATCTAACACTAATTTTCATCCATTTACATAATTAAACACATGCATTCAATAATAGTAGAAGATAAAGGCAAGACGGAAGAACGCAATGAACCAGGACTGTGACACATGCTCCGCGGCTGTTGTGTGTGTACTGCACTACGATTTTTGAAGGTCTTATAAGGGAGGTTCCACTATAATTCGTGTTTTGTGTAGGTATTTTAAATGTGAGTTGTGTGAGTGCGATAATGTTGCTTTTTTCATGTAAAGTGATTTTTTTCTAAATAATTTTAAGTACATGTATTTTGAATATCTTTTGTGCGCGTGAGGTAAACTTACTTTTTTTCACTTTTTCGTGTAAAGCGCGCTGAGTCCTGCTGTGTCAGGAGAATAGCACTATAGAAGATTTATTAATTATTATTATTATTACAATATAAAATACTGACATGCAAATGTCTCGTTAATACAAAATCATTTTAAAAAAAGATATAAACAACCTTCACCCAAAAACAAACCTTCAACAATGTAACGCTAAATGAAACAAATGAATATTCTTATTCTGAAATGTAAAATAAATATAACCCATCACAGAATTTACGCTACAGAGTTTACACACTACATGTAACATTCAAATTTCATGTTACTGAATTTACACAATACATGAAAGAGTCAGGCTACTGAATGTACACAAAACATGCAATATTCA
This sequence comes from Phymorhynchus buccinoides, assembly GCA_017654935.2. NCBI lineage: Eukaryota > Metazoa > Mollusca > Gastropoda > Neogastropoda > Raphitomidae > Phymorhynchus > Phymorhynchus buccinoides. Next base: position 48,864,170 of record CM065702.1, on the reverse strand, counting down.
CGCTACTGAATTTACACACAGATAAACCGTCGCACAAAAATCGCATGCAAAAATAATAAATTGGGAGGCGCGCCTCTGTCTTTCGGATGAGACGATAAACCGATGTCCAGTGTGCCCATGCACTTAGCACATGTTAAACCCAGTGGCAACAAAAAAGTCATTTGGTCAAAATTCCAACTCCTTCCTCATCAGTCACACAAAAATCGCATGCCCCAAAAAACATTTGGGAGGCGCGCCTCTGTCTTTCGGATGAGATGATAAACCGAGGTCCAGTGTGCCCATGCACTTAGCACACGTTAAACCCAGTGGCAACAAAAAAGTTGTCATTTGGTCAAAATTCCAACTCCTTCCTCATCAGTCACACAAAAATCGCATGCCCCCAAAAACATTTGGGAGGCGCGCCTCTGGCTGCGACACGCTCTCCAGGTGGGAGCAACCCGAATTTCACAAAGACGCCTCTGTGACTATAAAGTACATAATACAAATAATGCAATACATGTAATACATTTGCACTGCTGAATTTACACAGTGTATATCACTATATGACATTCATGCTACAGAATTTACACAGAACATGTATCACAAAAATACTACCAATTCTTCAGCATGATGGACATGTGTATTAACAATAACGGAAACAAAATTATCAAGGTGTACAAATGGCTTGTAAGTCGAAAAATAACATCTAACATATTGTATACATAATATCCATGATTATAAACATAGTGTATATATCACAATGTGCACGATAACTATAAAAAAGTAATATACACACCATGTAAGCGTGATAACACCAACGACTAAACATATCAGTACCAGTACATATAAAAACATGTCATTTCTTGTGGTTTTGATTTATCCATCTTTGAAGGGGTACGTTCACCCCCTGTTTACAGTCTTAAGGGGTATTTTCACAGCCAGTTGAACATTTTAAAGGCTCACACACGCACACACACACACACAGACATGCACACACGCTCGCGCGTGTACACATAAAACACACACAAACACATTCATCATTGCATTGCTTTTCTCTGTTTGTGGAACAATCTGTTCCTTTGTTTTCAAGTTTCTTGCACACTTGCCAGAATGCAACCAAGATTTAAGAGCCAGTGCGTTCTGCACAATCTTATAGAGTTTTCAGTAGATCTAGGCTTGTGACTCAAGCTTGTGGTAGTAGCCTAGATAGGCCTAGCAGACCATTGGAACAGGAGCAACGTCATTAGCTTACTGAAAAGGAACCACTACGTTAAACGCATTCATCATCATTGTTATGCGCCATCTCACCCCCTACTTAACATTTTAATTTAAAGGGTAAATCTCACACATGGTTTGAGATTCTAGGGGGTGATTTGAAAGGTCTAGTGTGTACATACACACAATCTCTACGTTTTCAGAAGCCCTGGTCTCTAATAGTTTCAAGTAACATAGATAAATGGTAAAGGGTGCAAATTTCAGATCTTGAAAATAAAACTCCTCCAAAACAGGAAGCTGAGTACATCAGGGATATCAGTGAAAACTGAAAACCGGACACATACGTTCCTTATCCATTGTGGCCTTATGGCCTGGGGATGCAGAAGAAGAAGAATCAAAAATAAATAATAAATAAATCATCACTATGACTGTATGACTTGGTTCAAGGAACTTGGTATGTAACTTATATAGATTTCCTTAAATTAACCAAAACTAATTGACATGATTTTAACAAACACTTTCAAATAATAATTTTCACTTTATGTAAATTGAAAATCTGAGTTCTCATGCAACCCATCCAAAAATTGCTCTATTCAATGGAAAATAAAAAATTACCATGTTAAAATTTTAATTGACATTTTTTGTTTTATTTTTGCACTTCTTTTCTTTCTTTCCTCGATCACACAGCAGATTTTTTTTTCTCCAAAAAAGTTTAACACAAATACATGCCATTCAACACCACCTCCAAACCCACCCAACTCCCACACAAGCACATGCACACACACACACACACACACACACACACACACACACACGCACACATTTTATTTGATTCAGTATTTTTCTTCTTTTCATGACGACAGGATGAAAAAAAAGCTTGTAGCTTACTCCTTTATCGTCAATAAAGATAATTTTGACTTGACTTGACACACACACACACACACACCTCATTTTTTTTCTCCCCTTACAGAGAAGGTTTTCTTTTTCATCAAAGGTTTACAAAGCGCAAACAGAAGACCTGGAGTCAAGTTAAAAACAGGATACAAGGTAGTTAGTTAGTCTACTATAGTCCCGTCAACAGCTACGGTTATCTCAGGACTGTCACCGCGTAAAGTTCTACCACGTATAGCAAAACACAAATCCAAGAATCTTAACAACGTACAAAACCTGAAAACAAAAAATGTAGTACAATTCATAACATGACACTTCCATCATTATACCCTATAGCACACACATAAGTCCACACAGTGCTGGAAACGTGGAGCCACGCTACTCTCATTTATCAGATCCAGGATATAAAAAAAACAGTAAAAAAGGATAACAAGTACTCCAATGATGTCCAAAGTACACATCAAAGCATGAATAAAGTCTACATGAAAGCATATTCTAATCTTAATCTCTACTGGCCCATAAAAATCAAACATTGTGCGCATCTTTTCCAAAAAACAAATAAGCACACATAGATGTACCCACTCATCCCCCATCTCTCTCTCTCTCTCTCTCTCTCAAGAAATAGTTAATATTTCATTGGTCCCGTCAAAATCAAAATATAATTTGTTTTCTTTCTCAAATAAACAATCTCTCAACAACAACAACAAAACACACACACACACAAATCAGAAGACATGTCTAAATAATTCAGTTTTCTAAACAGGTACTTTCTTCCTTAAATTTGATGGGTTTTTAAAAAAAATTAGTAGCATTAAAAACATTACCGTAACTCACGGACTACTAGCCGCTTCGTAATATGGTACCACCTACTTAAAAAAAAAATCTGAAAAAAGTAGCGCATAAGCCGCGTCGAAGCATAAGCCGCGGAAGCGTGGCGACGCACGATGTCCGCTTCCGGTTGAGTCTAAGAGTTGATTACGCGGGTGTGTTGACTGCCAAAACGAAAGTGTCGGACCGCGAAACAGATCGTCATTTTGGGGAAAATATACCGAAACCAAGGTGATTTGTTTTATCATCAATCGTGAACAAGGCCACAGATCAAAGGTCTGAATCAAGGATGCCACTGAGTTGAGTTTACTTTCACTTTCGGTAACGTTTAGGCCGCGGCACTGTACTAGCCGCAGGGGGGGAGGGGGGGGGGGTGTAAAAAGAAAAGTTGCAGCTTATTATAGTCCACAAATGACGGTACTTCACATTCTTCAACAAGACTACCTGCAGCTGAAATATCTTTTTCCATAGCATAATTATACAGCCAAAAAACAACAGTATCACAGGCTTCAAAATACTTCTTTCCACGGCAGAGACACGCAAAAATATGTACAAACTTAAAAGTCTGTTTGCCCACAATCGAAAACCATCACTCAAACCAGTAGTCCCATAATCACATCAGATGAAACATGTTGCATTATGATAATCATAACGTTACATAAAACAATGATTAAAAAAACAACCGAAAACAGGAAAGACTGATTATATGGTATTTTATTTTTTTTTATATATTTTATTTTTGGTATTTGGTATATTCTAGTCACAGAAACTTATGTCTGTGAAATACGGGCTGCTCTCACCCGGAGAACGCATTGTCGCAAATGCAGCGCCTACCCAATTTTTTTTTTTTTTAATTTTTTTTGGGGGGGGGGGGCACAGGGTGAGGAGAGGGTGTGGGCACACTTGGAAAACCTAGCTATCAATTTGGCCATACCAGGCAGCAGGATTTCTCCCTGCTCTTACCGACTTTCAACTGCCGTGGGATTTTATGTGCTTAAAGCGCACGGGTCAGACTAGCTTTAAGTCCCCATCCGAAGGACTCGACGTTCAGGTCGATTTTCCTGTCAAACTAGAAAGAAAGGGCGAGGAGGCCGGGATTCAAACCCGGGTCACTCACGCTGCAGTCACGCATTACATTTGGCAGGCGAACGTCTTAACCACTCTGCCACCTTTCTCCCTAATATGCATCCGTCTGTGGGACTATTTATATCCATCTAATACAAGCAAAGACACTGAAAAGAAAGACTAACATCCGGTCCCTTTTCCCTATATGAGTCGTGAGGACAGAAACACTGGTTATGTCCCTTTGAAACATGACACATTTAGGTTACATTCACTCTTTTTTTCAAACCTGAGAGTTATCTTTTCATGAGTCAGTTATACTTTGGATAACTACCCCACTAACGATAACTCTATCAGCCCGGCTCGCCGTAACTCTTAAGTAGTCCATCTTACCCTTTTAGAGTCTTTGATACAAGTAACATAATTTAAGGCCATTGGACACGAGTGTACATTACAAAGTAAATCTTGCAAATCTCAAGAAAACCTTTCTGTTGTGTTATTTGCGCATTGTTGTGTGCTTTCCTCATTTTAACGTCCATTCACATTTGTGAATTCAGATACTTTTTGTGTGTGTGTGTGTGTGTGCGTGTGCGTGTGCGTGCGTGCGTGCGTGCGTGCGTGCGTGTGTGCGTGTGTGTGTGTGTGTGTGTGTGTGCGCGTGTGTATACGCACATGTGTGCATGTTTAAATTTGTTGCTGGGTTTTTGTTGTTGTTTACATTGTTCTATAAATTCACATTAACCCCTTGACTGCCAGAGCAAATTAAAAAAAAAATCATTGGGCAAATCATGACATGAAAAAGACAACTGATAGAGCCAATCTGAGAAAAGGGTCTGGGGATATTACTCTCTTGATTATGTTAGAGAAAAAGCCAGCATATCACTGATATGCTGATATTATCAGGGTTATTCCTCTTCATCTAATGATATCATCAGGTCAGTATGTAATACGTTGGTGGCAGTCAAGGGGTTAAACAGGAAAACCTGTCATTTCAAGACAGCACAGGAGGTGTCATCATTTTTTTCCAATTAAAATGTTTTTACATCGTTTCATTTCAAATTATCGCTAAAGAAAGAAAAATGAAAGACAGTCTTTTTTTCCCCTCAGAGATGTTTTCCATTCAAATCAATATGATTGCCCCCCAAAAATAAGAAGAGTGAGATTCAACTAAGAACCCAACACTTTAAGGCCATGTACACACATAAGCGGATATTCCATGCGGAAACCCGTGCGCAATCCATAAATAAGAAACAAAGGGAAAAGATTCGCGCACATGTCCAAATTTCCCCATTACGCGTAAACTTTTATCCTTCTTTCTTCCACTTATTTAGGGTTTTCCGTACGGAACGTACGCGTCCCATGTGAACCCGACCTTAGGGTCTCAATACACACTAACATTATCCACGGGGTAATTCTATTTCCCCATGGCAACACATGTTAGGCCACTATGGGGAAATAGAAATATCCCGTGGATAATGCTAACGCGCAGACGAGACCTTCACCGATCCTCCCTCTCCAACGCTCAGTCAAATATAATGGTCACTCGGAACAAGCACTTCTGGCACGTCTGCCCGTTGTAGTAGCGGCACTTCCTCCTCGCCTCATGCTGCTTCACGTTGTACCCGTCCTCGGCCAGATCCGCCTCCAGGCAACGGACGTAGTTCTCCTCGTCGGCCGGCGACTCCCAGGGTCCGACCACGATGTGCGCCTGCTCCACGATGCAGGGGTGGTTGGCGTTGAAGTTGTGCGCCTTGGGCACAAACTCCTTGCGGAAGGCGTGGATGTTCACCTCCCCGATGCGGTTCACCGAGGCGTTGGCGATGGCCGTGCGGATGACCAGCTCCCGCACCTCGGCGTAGTTGGGGAACTGGGCCTTCTGGGCCTCCCGCACGGTGAGGGACGCGATCTCCGGCCGCAGCAGGAGCTTGTTGGCCAGCTCGTGCAGCCCGTAGTAGTTGGCGTCGCGGTACACCTGAAGCGTGTTCTCCTCCTTGCCTGAAAAAAGGTCAAAGAGTTGATATGTTGTTGTTGTTGTTGTTGACATACCCTGGCTAAAAGACTCCAGGGATCATCCCAACAGCCGAAGCTCTTGGAACACTATCATGGATGCTCCTTCTTGCAGGATGTCCTGAAATGCAGGCTTTTTTAATTGCCTAGAGCCGGCGTCGCCGGATTATGAAATTTGAGAAGCATCAATTTTCTTACACACACACACACACACACACACACACACACACACACACACACACACACACACACACAAAAAACACTTGGACAATTAAAAAAAAAAGGCCTATGTAAGCATTCAACTTTTCACTGCTCGGTGCAAGAAAGTCTCATGCAGCAAGTCTCATGACTATAAAGTACCTAATCTCAGGGCACGAGACAGGGGCAGAGAATTTTCAGTATAAAGCCTCATTGAGACTGCTTTGGTGACCGTCCATAAGGGTCTCTGACCGATTGGACGCTAATCTCACCTTCTTACTTTGGTAACACACATCCAAGATACGGGAACTGACCAACTATGGTTCTATTCACCTGGGAGAGTGCCGTTGCGGAGGAACTCCAGGATCTGGCCGAAGATGCGGCCGTTGCTGTCCAGGAAGAAGTTGCCTTCCTTGTCCTGGTCCACCTGGTGTCGCCCGCTGAACATGGCTGCCAGCATGGAGTCGGAGTACTTGAGCAGCGTGGACAGGCGCGTCATGTACAGGTGGCCTCCCACATTCAGCGGGATGATGGGCGGGAAACTGACGGAGGAGGAGGATGTCAACGTGGTTGTGGCTGTGACGGCATCTCTGCTGGAGTCTTTAGCCTTAAAAAACGACACAGAGGAAACATTTTTATCACATATGAGCAGCGTGGACAGACGCGTCATGTATAGGTGGCTCTGACGTTCAGCGGGATGATGGGCGGGAAACTGGCAGAGGAGGAGGATGTCAGTGTGGTTGTGGCTGTGATGGCATCTCTGACGGAGTCTTTAGCCTTAAAAAACGACAAAGAAGAAACATTTTTAACATATTATTAGGTATTAGGTACTTTATAGTATAGTGGAACCTCCCTTTTAAGACCTCCCATTATAAGACTCCCTCCCACATAATACCTACTTCTCTGAGACATTGTCCTTCTTTGTAAGTATTAAAATTACCTCCCTTATAAGACTTCATTTTGGATGCTTTTTGAAGGTCTTATAAGGGAGGTTCCACTGTACTTTATACTTTATTTATAGTACTTTATAGTCATAGAGGCGACTCTGTGAAATTTGGGTTGCTCCCACCTGGAGAGCAAGTCTCAGCCAGAGGCACGCCACCCTCTTTTTTTTCTTCTTTTTTTTTTATTGCGTGCGATTTTTGTGTGACTGATGAGGAAGGAAAGGGAGAGGAGGGGGAGGGTGAGGGGTGAGGGGGGGATACATTTTGACCAAATGACAACTTTTTCGTTGCCACGTGTGCTAAGTGCATGGGCACACGGGACCTCGGTTTATCGTCTCATCCGAAAGACTCCACGTTCAGACCGAAAGGCCTAAGTGCAAAGTGATAGGAAAAATCCCCTGTACCCAGGTTCGAACTCGGGTTTACTTGACACGAGGTGAACGCGCTACCACTGTGCCACTCTACACTCTATAAGCCTTTGCAATTAGGGTTATTAACGCCCTTGACAGTGAGAGTAATTGCTCTTGTTGGTCAGTACTGACAAGGGCATTCACTCTTGCAAAAGGCAGCCATTTAGTGGCATCAAATAGGGGTTATTGGCGAGAGTTATCTCCCTGTCTGGTCAGTACTGAACCATCTTCCCCCACCCTCCAAGGACATTCACTCTTGCAAAAGGTGTTCGTTGCAGACCCCAATATGAGCAGCGTGGACAGACGCGTCATGTACTATAGGTGACCTCGGACGTTAAGCGGAATGTGGTGGACAAAAAACAAAGAGAAAACATTTTTAACAGATGAGGAGTGTGGACCCCCCCGTGGGGATACCGGGGAGTCTTTTGCATAAATAGTTCCCCCACCTTCTGGAAGTTCTGTGCTTGTAACTTCCTCTAATCTGTCACTCTCTTTGACTCTGCCTTTTCCCTTAGCTTACTGTCATCTACTATCTTTCTGCCTTACCGGGTCCATTTCAAAAAGATTTCCTCCAGCCGAAGTCGGACTTGCTGGGCCTATAACTATTTCTTAGTTAGGCGCATAATGGCAGCATGACGCATCTGTGCTCATAATTGACAGGAAACTGTCTGAGTGATCGAAGAAGAAGGAGCGTGGACAGACGCATCATGTATAGGTGACCTCGGACATTAAGCGGAATGTGGTCGATAAGGATGATGGTGTTATTTTGGTTGTGGCACCTCCGCCGGAGTCTTTAGCCATCAAAATAGCAAAGAGAAACACTTTTATCAGATGTATTGAAATTAAAAAACCTTGTATCTCGATTTTTTTTTTTATAGTTAGATACATAGTCAGATCTCTAATTTGTCCCGCCACCTTCCACCCAAAGCTCGTATCTGTAACAACTTTCTATCTGGGGTAAATGAGGTTGCGAAAATAGATGAAAAACTCGTAAGTCCCAAATTCAGATCTAGTTAAGGACAAAAACCTCGTATCTTCGTTCATTTCAATACTAAAAGAAAATGTTTTTAAAGTAATTTTAACAAAATGCAGGACTAAACTCGCAATGTCTTGAACAACATATTCATCATAGTTAATCAATTGTGGTCAACGTGGTTAATATTTAAAACTTTTTTTTAATTTTTCTCAAAAATACCAAAATTGAGATACAAGGTTTTTGAATTTCACCAATGATATACAGATGCATCATTTATATAGATGCCCCCTCTCCACCCCCCCCCCCCCCCCCCCCCCCACCCATATTTAGCAGAATGGTGGGTGGGTGGGAAGCCAGGAGAGATTATTGTTGTGGTTGTGGTTGTTTTTATATATATCTGCTCAAGTGTTTTTGCCTTCAGGACGAAAAAAAACAGAGAGAAATACAGTGAATATCGCTTAAGTCAAAATTGAAGGGACTAAAATTTCATTTTGAGATAGCCGGTATTTTGAGTTGAAAAGACCTTTTAGCATAAAAGAAACAAACTGGGACCAGAGAATCATTGTGAGTTACCCAGTGTTTTTGATCGAGTTAAATCCGTTTTTCAGTAAGCAGGAATCCACTGTATACATTTCAGCTTGAACTTACATGGTGGAGTGGGGGTACTTAAGCAGTGGGGACGGACACATCATGTAGAGGAGGCCTCCAACGTTTAGCGGGGTGATTGGAGGGAAAGTGGTGGAGGAGGAGGTTTTTGTGGTTATTGCTGCATCTGCTCAAATCTTTGGCCTGCTTAACCCTTTCATTGCCACTGTCGCCTCTTGGCACCACAATGATTTGACACCCATGTCACTAAAGGGCATCACATGAGGGTCTGGTATCCAGTGACCTTATGTTCTTAATTGTGGGAGGTAAGGATAGGCCTTATTGTATGCACGTCACAGAGGAATCCCCAATATTGCAGACAAAATATTTTCTCTACCCGGGTAAGTTTAATGGTAATTTTTGGCTGAGGAATGGCTGGCGTTGAAAGGGTTAAAAGAAAATTGGAAAGAAAATATTGTGAGCAGGAGTGTGGGAAGGAAAGTGGCAAATGATGATGTTGTGGGGGCAGCAGCTCTGTTGGAATCACCAGTAGCCTGACGCAAAGGCTGAGCAGAGAGAAAACAGTCAATATATAGACATGTGTGTGTTTGAAGCATAATCCTGAAAGTTAAAGCAAGGAAGAAAAGGACTGTTTTCTCAATTGAAAACTCTCAATTAGAATCTGCGATCTCATAGCATGATACTCGAGAGAATTATGTATCATTTATTTTTTAAATGTAATTTATATTATAAAAAATTAAAATTTAACACCACCACCCTCTCCCTCCCTCCTCAGAATGGATGCAATACGTCTGAGCTGAAAGAAACAAGAGCGACAAATGCTGCTGATATGGTCATGCATAGTGATGTAATTTTGTGGGGGGAAAGTGTTAGCCGGACCGGGAGTCGAACCCGAGACCTCCCGAACACCAGACGGGCGCTCTACCAACTGAGCTATCCCGGTCCCTGATATTAATCCTAATTTTAATATCAGTCACTACACTCTTCCCCCTCCTGTTTTTTCAAGGAATAAATCCTATCTCCCAAGGAATAACCCCATTCATTCCATCCAGGCTACCAAGTTAACTTCTGACACCATTGATGTAATTTTGTGGGGGAAAAGTGTTAGCCGGACCGGGAGTCGAACCCGAGACCTCCCGAACACCAGACGGGCGCTCTACCAACTGAGCTATCCAGGCCGACAACCCGGTCCCTGATATGGATCCTAATATCAGTCACTACAATAGAAAGAGTCTGGTCAATTGTGACCCCGAGGTACTTGACGGACAGTTTGAACTGAACAGTATTGGCTCCAATGTCTGCTGACTCACTGTTTAACCGCCCCCTCTATCGTTTTCAGGGACTACTCTGATATTCTCTTTTTCCTTTCTTTTCCGTTCTACTCCGCAAAGTGCAACAGAATCTTCAACGTGCTGAAGTTGGCTGCCTAACGGGAAGAAGCAGAAGAAGAATCATGACAGCGTTGACTTGAGACCACAAAGACACGCACTGTGACTGTCGAGCACTACTGAGTCTACTCCTCTAGTAGGAACGACGGAATTAGGTCAAACTGCAGCGATTTTTCCTGTCAAAATCCCGAGCCCTGATTTTGGCCATGTGCCAAACGGTCACTTCCTTTGCTTGTTTTTATTGATGGTTATTCTTGGCGCTGACCATCCAAATTTTTTTCTTTGTGGAAGCAGACACCTACCCGGTCATTCGGGAACTATCTATTTTTACGCGAAGACGGCCGATCGCGAGAGACAAGCGATCCAATATTTGGGTCCAGTTCATTTGTTTACCATTTCTGAATGGTAACTACTTGCTTTTTTGAAACAAATACTTAGTAAAATAGTTACATTAGATTATTTTTCTACAAGTACACCAAATTTGGTGCATCTAGAATAAAGCTCAATGCTGCTCAAGGTCTCCACAAGTCGGGAGGTGTTACGTCGAAGCCTGTCCAACATGTTGTTTTCTGCCATGTTCATGTTGATGTTGCGATCTTGTGAGTCGCACAAAAAGCTTAGGCCTAACCTGTCTAATGTTTGGGGTTGATGTTGCCCCTTTGAATAAGCTTTATTTTGGCACCAATGTTTTGTTTATTGGTAAAAAAATAAAAAAGTTATGGCTGTTTTATTCATCCAAACCTTGATACGGTAAGGGCCGGTAACCTTGATCAACTTTTTCTTATATATAGCTCATGTAAAAAAAAAGCTATCATTTTAAAACGTCGTAACTTTCTCAATTTTCGACCGATTTTGATAATTTGGGTATCATTTTAAAGGTCTTGTCGGGCTCTTTCCAATGACATAAGTTTTTTATAACCATCCTACCGGGCTCTAGCCTAGGTGGTCTAAAGTTTAGTCTAAAGACTAAACCATTTACTAGATTTGGTAAATGGATCAACCAACTCACCCCTTCAGATCCACGACCACTGTCACGATCGGTCGCCGTCTTCACAAAGGCGGACTGGTCGTCCCTCACTCGCTGTAGCCGAGGGACCGGCAGCTGCCGAATGGTGATAATTTCTTCCACTGAGCCTGTTGACTCCGAGTCGCTTTTGTCAGCAGACATGTTGTTTATCGCAACGCTCTGGGCATAGTCTCCCTTTGACAACAAAAGCAGAACAAGGGCAATCACCCCGATCGCAAAGAATGGTGCTGCTGTTGATTTTATCTGGGCGACACAAGACGTTTTTGTGTGAAGTTATTCAGAGATGTTAGTGCGAAATGTCTGCTATGAACCCCGAGCTGGTTGCAAAAAAGAATCTGAATTCAAACCAGGAAGGCTTGAGTTCCAGCATGAACAGCAATTCTCAATCAAAGCATAAGTTGACGTCTAGGAATCTTAGTACTAGTACGGACCCTACTCAGCCTACTGTCCCTAGTAGTTGTAGTACTAGTAGTAGTGGGGGACTGGCTCATAAGTCTAGGCCTCGCGGCCTACCAAGAATAACACAAACACATAGTAGGATAACATCTTTGCAGAACTTTCGGTTTGTGTGCGGTTCGCAGACTCCTAGAAAAGAGCCCCCCAAACTGTTCCGATCAGCCAGACACGACTTGATATCAGAAACTGATTTACTGGTTTTGAAACACCAGCTAGGGGTCAGGTCTATCGTTGACTGTCGTTCGCTCCACGAATACAGGAAGCATAACAGTTCCTTAGAGACGAGGAATCATCTGAAAGAAGAGTTCCAGCTCTTTGAAGTGCAATACCCCAAAGGAAGAAACTACCGACATGAAGAACCGGTGAAGTTTAGACGCATTCATCCAGCGGGATCTGTGGCACTGCAATCAGGGTGCAGACATTACCTGGTCAATTTCTTTTCTTTTCAGTACTTGTTCAGAATATTATCGAGAGCGCCGCTGTATGTCAAGATATACTCAGTGTTTTTACTGGTGTCTACTTTTGTGTTCGCCTCGGGGCAACAGCTGTTTGCCCGCATCATCGCTAAAACGGTGCTGAACAAAATGGGTCTACTCGGACAATACAAAGAGATGATTGACTACAGCCAAAGAAGTATATGTGCAGGTACATTTTACTACCACCCCCCACCACACACCCTACCCATCCACCCACCCAAACATACACGCACGCACACGCACACACACACACACACACACACACACACACACACAATCACATACACACATACACACACACACACACACATACAGATAAACACAGGGAGGGAAGGGGTTAGGGCTTGGTTGGAAGGTATTTGACCTAGCACCACGAAAGGGACATTAAGTGTTGAAATGACCATTCTGAGAAAATGATACAGTTAGATTTTAGAAACTTCAGACAATTCTCTTTCAAATGATATAAGAACCATTATAACTTTTTCTGTTTTAGAGTTATGAGCATTTAAAATTGGTAGGGTGACTGTCGGCCGTTTTGATATTTATCTTAGTCTGAAGTTTAGCCAAGCTGAAGAAAATGCATCAACCAACTAATTTTAAAGCACTTTTTGGGAGTATAGAGACCATTTATAACAATGATTGTCCTTTATAAATATGAAAGATGAGATGTCAGAGAACACGAAAATACCCATAACTCAAAACTGAGTTTTAAAAAAATAGATTTTTGACTTTGGAAGCCTGATGTGAGAAACTAGCACAGCGACTTAATGTCCCTTTCATGGTGCGGGGTCACATTGTATAGTCACAGTCTCACACAGACTTATCTCTGTGAAATTCAGATTGCTCCCATTTGGAGAGCGCATCTCCACAAATGGCACAAGCACAGCACCACCTTTTTTTTTTTGAGGGGGGGGGGGGGGGGGGGGGGGGGGGTGAAGAGGGGGGGGGGCAGACTTGGGAAATCTGGCTATCAATTTGGTCATAAAGGCAACAGGATTTCTCCCTGCTCTTATCGACTTTTGACTGCCGTGGGATTTTAGCGTGCATAAAGCGCACAGGTCAGACTACTCTGACTAGCTTTAGTTTATAAAATGTCCCCATCTGAAGGACTTGACGTTCAGTTCAATTTTCCTGTCGAACTAGAAAGAAAGGATGAGGTTGAACGGGATGAGAGAAAAAGATGAAAGGAGGGAGAGAGACAAAAGTAATATAATATTAACGGACCCGGCGAAACCTCGCAGTCAAAAGTGTAGCTCGTGCAAATCTGCCGCTCGCTACTATGAGAGTCTGTATTTGTGAGATTGAGCATGAACCACAAATTTCACTTTTTTGTAGGGTTAGGGATAGGGTTAGGGTTAGGGTTAGGTAAATGGTTCAAGTAAAGAAAGAGTGAAATACAGACTCTCATAGTAGCGAGCGGCAGATTTGCACGAGCTACACTTTTGACTGCGACAAGCGTTACCGGTACTTGGCGTTACCAGTACTTGGCATTACCGGTACTAGGCATTACCGGTACTCGGCATTGTGCTAGTATTAATTAATTGCTGATTGACAGGCCTGAAGTTGCTGCTCACTGAGGGTGGACTCCCGGCGCTGATCAACTGCGCCCACGGCAAGGACCGCACGGGAATCGTATGCGCCCTGGTGCTGTACTGTGTAGGCAAACCCCTCGACTACATCGCTGAGGAATACTCCCTCTCTGAGGTCAGTGAACTGCTCAACTTACCGTAAAAACTGGACTATAAGACGCACCTGTATTAGTGTATATTATAAGCCGCATCTCTTAAATTAACAAAATATTAGGTATTTATTCACATATAAGCCGCACCAGTTTATAAGCCGCAGAGAAAATTACATGTGCATACAGCAACACAAATATAAAAATTCTCCTATCAGAACATGAGTATTTAACTCTTCTAGCACCATGGGCAGATACAATCGCCCAAGACATCACTCTTCACTCCCATCAAATGCAAAGACATTCACTGCCAAGTGGCCTGCTATGTGTTTGTCAATTTTAACATCTTATATCAGTAATTTTTCCATTCAAGCAATGCATGTACTCTCGGAAAAAAATAGTTACTTCCTTCTTGTTGGTTGAGGTGCAACGGACAACCAAGAACATAAAAAAATACATGGTGCTAGAAGAGTTAATTCTCTCAGATACTTTAAACATGATATTTGAATCTGTTGATTACCAAAGCCAGTTTTGAGTCTAAAGAAGCTCAAAATAGGCTGAAGAATGTGTCCAGAAGCAGATTTAATCATGCTGATAAATGTAGAATGGGAACAAATCCACCGATAAGCCGCATCAGTCTATAAGTTGAGGAAAAAAGTAGTCCGCATTTTACGGTACTGAGCATCAGCATACAGTGTATGTGTCTGTATACCAGTGTTTGTCACTGGGGAAACTAAGTGGAATCCCCCTGGGAAAACTCGGAATTTACGGGGAAAATATTCAATGAAGATTGAATATAGTGAGGCTAGGAGTATGAGAGAGAGGATATAGTGAAATGAATTGGCCAGAATATGCTTCCCCTACTTATTCATTTCAAAATAGTCAATGGTTCTAATTCGAAACTTGAAAGTTAGGTGTGCGCTTCTTCTTCTTCTTCTTCTTCTTCTTCTTCTTCTTCTTCTTCTTTTGCATTCCCAGGCCATATGGTCATAATGGGTAAGGTACGTATGTGTCCGGTTTTCAGTTTTCACTGGTCTCCCCACTGCGTACAGCCGACACATTCCGATTTCGGAGGAGCCCAAAGGAGAAAATTATTTGGAAGATTTTTTTTAGAAAAAAGGCAGGAGAATGGGCCAATAAGTCAGAAAGATAGTAGATGGCAGAAAGCAAAGGGAAAAGGCAGAGTCAAAGAGTGGCAGATTAGAGGAAGCTACAAGCATATAACTTCCAGAAGGTGGGGGAACTATTTTTACGAAAGATCCCCCAGTATCCCCATGGGGGATTTACCATGACATTGCGATGTCTGTCCCTAAGTATACGCCTCTGTCTCTGGTTTTTAAACAGTGTGTCCCCGGAAACTTGTGCCCTGAGGGGGGGTAGGCAGCCCTGAAATGAACACTTCCTTGACACCTTTTTATGTGTGTGTCTGTGCGCACGCGTGTCACTCTTGTGCATACGTGTGTGTAAATGTGTATGTGGCCAACAACTTAGGCTGGCTAGCCGTGAAGGACATCTCCCCGCTGCGCACAGTCGACACATTGGGGATACCGGGGGGTCTTTCAGTAGAAATAGTTCCCCCATCTTCTGGAAGTTCTATGCTTGTAGCTGTATCACTCTCATTGACTCTGCTTTTTTTCTTCTTTTTGCTTTCTGGCGTCTACTTTTTTTTCTGCCTTATTGGTCCATTCTCCTGTCTTTATTCTTAACTCTTTCTATACTAACCTGCGCTCTCGTCGCAGGGCATGCGCACAACGCCTCGTTACTAAGGTAACGAGATATCGCATGTGAACTTTAAAAATTCATAGTTCATAGGTTAACAGTCATGCGTGCTTCAAAGTGGCTCAGAGGGCTACTACTACGTTTCATTCATGCCTCTGACACTGACTGGCTGGCTGTAGGCTATTTGGGGACCGTAAAATTATATTTTCGCTATTATGAGTGTGCCTGGCTTGACAAAACATGCATTTATTTTAAAATATCACAAATCAAAACTAATCAAGTGGATGCTTTGAAACTGTTGCAGGTGTTAGTACTGTATATTGTGTACATATTGCCAAAATGTCACGTTTGTATCTGTTACCATTATTTAGAAAATAATTTTTTGGCAACCTATGCAAATCGGCCAGTACAGAACGCTTGCAAAGGGAAGCAACTGGCCAGCATGGAATGAGTTAAAATCTCTTATACTTATGTTATACTCTTGTTTTCCTTTAGCAGTAATGACTTGCCAGGTTTTTTGTTGTGGATTGGCGGTTAGGCAATGAGGCTTTAAAGACCCACAGAGCCGGCTGGATTAAGTCCCTTGTTTTTTTCTGGGTCGGTGTGGCCCACATTCAGACTTTACTCATATGCAATTTAAATGCAACAAATACTTGTAGCGGTGCCATAGACGATGAGGTTTAACCGAGGCGTGGTTACCGCTACACCTATCTGTATTAATAAAAAAATCGGGACTTAACTGGTTTCGTACTGCCTCCGGGCATTGCCTCCAGTATTGTTCCCGCCATATTTGTATTTATGTCCCATATGTGTCTGATTCAGACCAAGAGGACGTAAAACACCATTTTCGTCGTCGACTCATATGCAATCGAGGCTGCTCTTTAAAGTGATGTCTCGTTTTCATGCAAGAGGCAATTTCTATGGGAGCAACACCTGGTCAAAATAAGATTTCTTACCAGCTGTAAGAAGGAAAACACGTGAAAACCGTGATTTTGACACATGACGCACTGCGGCTTTAAGCACTTGAATGGGCACTCTGTGCCTATTCTGCTGTGTGTATTAGCCTATATAGCCTTTATTATTTATTTTTGGTTATGTATTGTGCATTTGTACATGTACAAAATATATAACTTTAGTATTGCTTATTCCTGTTCATTTTATACGATTTGTTGTAACCTATGGGTGATAAATCAAGCGGACACTCTTAGCTTTGCTTAATTTTATTTGTTATAGTCTTCAATGACCATCAGAGACGTTGATTTCAGCAGCCACAGATGCCCGACTTCACTCAAGGGTTGATGCATATGAGCACAAAAAAGCTGATAATATAATAGTGATATAAAAGTATGACCGTCAGAGACGTTGATTTCTCCAGCCACAGATGCCCGACTTCACTCAAGGGTTGATGTATAAGAGCACAAAAAATCCTGCAAGGGGGCGGCCCCGGCGGAGTGCAGGAGCAGCGCACACACACACACACACACATTTACTGCTTTTTTTTCACCCCTCTATGAGGAATGTTCGATGCCATGCTGTTGTTTGTATTAGGTATTAGGTATTAGGTACTTTATAGGACCGTTTGTTTGTATAATAACTAAGCGTAGGATGAGTTATTGACGTGTTTGATGTTTACTGTGGTGACAGTCCTGAGAAGGCCATTGCTGTTGACGAGACTATAAACAATGTGAAAATAAATAAATAAATACAGTGGGAGAACTGATAACTCAAAAACAACTGGATAATTCACAATAATTTTTGGGGCCCTGTACAGTGGAACGTCCCTTATAAGACCTTCAAAAATCATCCAAAATGAGATCTTATTAGGGAGGGGTCTAATAAGGGTGGAGGGTGATTTTAATACTTACAAAGAAGGGCAATGTCTCGGAGAAGTAGGTCTTATGTGGGAGGGAGTCTTATAATGGGAGGTCTTATAAGGGAGGTTCCACTGTATAATAATTTCTATGTTGAAAAGTATTTTTAACTCAAAATATTGGCTATCTCGAAATAAAATTTCAGTCCCTTCAATTTTGACTTAAGCGATTGTTACTGTTGTTGTTGTTCTTGTTGTATTACCCTGGCTTAAAGACTCCAGGGATCACCCCAACAGCCGAAGTACTCGAACACCATGGTACAAATGCAACAGGCTCTAAGGGATGAGAACATTACGTGTGTGACCGTTTTTGATTGCCCCGCCACGTGGGCAGCCACACTCCGACTTCGGAGGATTTAAGACCGAAGATGCAGAGCATAACAACATTTTGATGTAGCCTTGGCGTTCTAGCTTATGTCAGCTGGTCTGACACAGCCTCAAGCCAAGGCGAATTGTTACTGTAAATGTGTGTGTGTGCGTGTATGTGCTTGTGCATGATTGTGTGTGTGTGCGCACAGAGCGGGTTGGCCCCACACATGGACAATATGCACAGTGAGCTGGTGGGATGTCTTCAACTCACCGAGGACTTTGTGTCTGCCAGGCCAGACACCATGCTCAGGCTGTTCCAGTACATCGTTGAAAAGTGGGTATAGCTATAAGTACAGGGTCAAGGTCACAACGGTGATAATTTATGTGTTGATGCCTTCCTCTCATGGTGACACACCACCACACAAAATTTGAAACGATTCTGTCCAGCGGTTCGGGATATATCCTTGGGACAAACAGAAAAAAGAGGGAAAAAAACATACATGAACGAATGCAACCTCCTTCGCGATCGTAGATCGGCAAAGGACAATAACAAAGAGTCCTTAGACTTTAGAGCATGGTGACCTCAGTTTCGATTGCCAATCCAGTTTATGCCCTTGGTGCGTTCGGGTCAAAGTCATTGGGATCAGTGTGTTCTGGGGAGCTGTCGTTGGACGGACGTGGTGGCGCCCTCGGAGGAGGACCTCTCTCACGCTGGCTCTGCGACTAAGACATTATTGTCGTCAGTAGGGGGATAAGTAGGTGGTGTCCTGCGTACAGGGTCCACTGAACTCCGCTGAAGTGACTCAGCAGCAGTGCAGTGTCTCCTCAGTTGGTTGCCTCTGACGGCCTAACATAGATTCGCTCCCCTTGGACTGCTGGTTTCGGATTCTGTGACCTGAACAAGCCAGGGTTTGGCTTCGTGTTAGGATTCGGAATGAGCGGTGTGGGACAGAACAGGCTCCACAGCAACAACAAAAAGAAAGAAAAAAGAGTCCTTAGAGATAACTGTGCAAAAGGAGTTTCAAAGGTCCCTGCTTGCATTCATGGCAACTTTTTGTTTGTTTTGCTGTCCCTTTTTTATTTTTTTATTTTGCTGTCCCATCTTCTGGGGCTGTACAATGGTGTGGCTCCCACGCTGCTCATTCTGAGTCCCAACTCGCAGCCACACCCTGGTCTGCCAGGTTGCGGTATCCTGAAATCAGGGGAGCGAAGCCACTAGAGGAAACACTGCACTGCTGCTGAGTCACTTCAGTGGATTTCAGTGGAGCCTGTTCTGAGTTAACATATGCAGGACACTTCGGTGGAGTTCAATGGAGCCTGTACGCAGGACACCACCTACTAAGCCCCCTACTGACGACAATAATGTCTTAGTCGCGGAGCCAGCGTGAGTGAGGTCCTCCTCCGAGGGCGCCACCACGTCCGTCCATCGACAGCTCCCCAGAACATACTGATCCCCATGACTTTGACCTGAACACATCAAGGACATGGACTGGATCGGAAATCCAAACTGAGGTCACCATGAGAGCAGGGCATGCAAGGCCACAGAATTTGATAGTTGTTTTTCTCTTTGATGATTGATGGAAATGAGGCAGATGATGATGATGATGATGATGGTACTATGGAGTTCTTTAACGGTCTGACATTACGTGACGTGGCTGTATTATACGCTTCCTTTCATAATGATATCCCGGCGTTAACCATGCCCGAAATCTGCAGACACCTGCAGTGTTGGTCATGAAATTAGAGCAACACTCTCAGAATCGCATCTTCGACTGTGGTTTCAGTCTTCCCATTAAGCCCAATTAGTAAACTCATTCTGGGTAGGAATCAGTCCAGGACCGGAAAAAAAAGCCTTCCCTCTGATGGGTTTTGAACCCGAGACCTCCCAGCCACTAGTCCGCGACGTTACCACTGCGTCACGGCGGCTGGTATTCACAAATTCCCGGGATGATAGACTTCAGGAAGACATTGATTGCAGGTTCTGTAAGCAATGACGTAATTATAATAATGTTCATTATGAGCGAAACTGTGGCAGTTTTGACATAAAAAGTGTGTCGCTCAATGAGCTTTCAAAAAGATTTCCTCCAGCCGAAGTCGGACATGCCAGGCCTATTTTTTATTTAGGCGCATAACGGCAGCACGACGCATCTGCGCTCATAATTGACAGGAAACTGTCTGAGCGATCAAGGAAGAAGAAATAAATAAATCACTAAAGTGTTCACTTACCATCATTTATGGATTATAAGGTACATATAATATGATATATGTACTGCTCAAAATTTGCTAAGAATAGACTTTTATAACCATGATTACTAAAAGATCATGAAAATATGTACAATGAATGTTATGTGACTGGATAGAGCAACCATCCATGAACATCCTCCTTTTGGGGATACCAGGGGGTCTTTTGTATACAATGGAATCTCCCTTATAAGACCTTGAAAAATCCAAAATGAGGTCTTATAAGGCAGGGGTCTTATAAGGGAGGTAATTTTAATACTTACAAAGAAGGTCAATGTCTCAGAGAAGCGGGTCTTATGTGGGAGAGAGTCTTATAATGGAGGGTCTTATAAGGGAGGTTCCACTGTAAATAGTCCCCCCACCTTCTGGAAGTTCTGTGCTTGTAACTTCCTCTAATCTGTCGCTCTCTTTGACTCTGCCTTTTCCCTTTGCTTACTGTCATCTGCTATCTTTCTGCCTTACCGGTCCATTCTCCTGCCTTTTTTTCAAAATGCACTTTCAAAAAACATTCCTCCAGCCGAAGTCGGACTTGCTGGCGCCTACCTATTCCTTAGTTAGGCGCATAACGGCAGCATGATGCATCTGTGCTCATAATTGACAGGAAGCTGTCTGAGCGATCGAAGAAGAAGAAGAAGACGTTTCACATGATTAGCGTGATGTCTAGTACATGTAGTACGGTAGTCTATCGGTCTGAAGTTGACCTTTGTCAATAACTGTGCCTTGGTACCTTCGGTGCGCCTTCTTTGTACCTTCGATGCGCCTTCTTTGTACCTTGGGTGCACCTTCTTGGTACCTTGGGTGCACCTTCTTTGTACCTTGGGTGCGCCTTCTTTGTACCTTGGGTGCACCTTCTTTGTACCTTGGGTGCACCTTCTTGGTACCTTGGGTGCACCTTCTTTGGTACCTTGGGTGCACCTTCTTTGGTACCTTGGGTGCACCTTCTTTGTACCTTGGGTGCACCTTCTTGGTACCTTGGGTGCACCTTCTTTGTACCTTGGGTGCACCTTCTTTGTACCTTGGGTGCGCCTTCTTTGTACCTTGGGTGCACCTTCTTGGTACCTTGGGTGCGCCTTCTTTGTACCTTGGGTGCACCTTACCTTGGTACCTTGGGTGCACCTTCTTTGTACCTTTGGGTGCACCTTCTTTGTACCTTGGGTGCACCTTCTTTGTACCTTGGGTGCACCTTCTTGGTACCTTGGGTGCACCTTCTTTGTACCTTGGGTGCACCTTCTTGGTACCTTGGGTGCTTGGGTGCGCCTTCTTTGTACCTTGGGTGCACCTTCTTGGTACCTTGGGTGCACCCTTCTTGGTACCTTGGGTGTACCTTGGGTGCACCTTCTTTGTACCTTGGGTGCACCTACCTTTGGTACCTTGGGTGCACCTTCTTGGTACCTTGGGTGCACCTTCTTTGTACCTTGGGTGCACCTTCTTTGTACCTTGGGTGCACCTTTGTACCTTGGGTGCACCTTCTTGGTACCTTGGGTGCGCCTTCTTTGTACCTTGGGTGCACCTCCTTGGTACCTTCGGTGCGCCTTCTTTGTTTGTGTGTAGGTCTTACAAAAGGTCCACAATGTGAGGATATTCTTTTCAGTCTTGAAGAGAAAATAATTATGATTGGTTTTTCAGGGGATGTCAAAATGTTATTTTTGATTCTAATGTGTACTAACTACTTGTCTCAGTTATGTTTGGCAAATGTTTAAGAAAAGCTCCCTCCTTCCATTCATTTCAGACGGTTTCAGTTAGGGTTTGGGATAGGGTTAGGGATAGGCTTAGGGTCAGTTATGTGTCAATCTCATAACATACCATAACTTTTGTGTGTGTGTGTGTGTGTGGATTAGACAGTTTCAGGTTAGGGTTTGGGGTAGGATTAGGGATAGGTCTAGGGTCAGCTTTGTGTCAAATACACACAAAAATAAAAGTTGATGACTAAACTGACCCTAAGCCTATCCCTAACCCTATCCCAAACCCTATTCCTAACCCCAACCCTAACCTGAAACCGTCTGAAATGAATGGAATGGGCAGAGGAGGGAGCTTTCCTCAGCATTTGCCTTCTATTTTTTAACTGTGGTTACCAATAAGGGTCAGTATGTTGTCGTCTTCTCTCTGTAGTTTGTCTGCTAGTGAAGTATTTTTTAAATATTTTGGGGGGTAATGAAAATGGACAAAATGATTTATGTGTTATCTAAAAAAAATATTCCATTATAGTTTGCAGAAGTTTAATAATAATAATAATAATATCAATGGTTTATGTGTTATCTAAAAAAAATTATTCCATTATAGTTTGCAGAAGTATAATAATAATAATAATAATAATAATATGCAATAATTAATACACAGCTGTTCCGTCCCACACAAAATCAAGCTATTTAGTTAAAAGCCTGAATCTAGAAATCTTAGATAAAAACTGTACCAAGCTTTTGTCTGTAAAGATATTTTGACTGTATGCTCTACATAGTATTTCAAATATATTTCTTCCCTCAGATTTATGGTAAAAACTTATTTTTGTTGAGTAGTATCAATCAACATATCTAGTAGAAATAATATACTTAGTATCACAAACATAAATAAGATTGCCTATGAGTGAAAATCTAGCAATATCCACTGACTATAAGTAATCTTGTCACATACTACAACATATTCTCGCCTGTTATTTATGAAAAGTTACTTATAGTTAACTAAAGTTTGCTTGAAAAAACTTATGAAAATATAAATAAACTAAATGTTCCTCCCGAAACAGCTGTGTATAATGTCCTTGGCGGAGGTTGGTTTCGTTTTCACGCTTTTTCATTTTTTTAAATTTTCTGTTGTTGTGTGTGTGTGTGTGTGTGTGTGTGTGTGTGATTTTCAGGTACGGGTCTGTGGAAAGCTACCTGAGCCACATTGGGTTTGGGCCTGGGGAGCAGAGAAGGCTGCGCAGCGTCTTGCAGGAGAGGGGAGACGCCGAGAGAGACAGAGACAGAGACAGTGAGGACTTGCGGCAGTGTGGTGACTATGAGACAGCCGATGTGACTGGACGCGAGTCCGCCGTCTGAAATGCGACGACGCGGCGAGGCAAGGAGACTTGGAGGGAAGGGCGTTTGCCAGTTTCCACAATCGTGTATCGACTATTTAAAAAATCATCTTAATGATTGATTTCCAGCCCGGCCTCCGGAATAGCCGTTGCCTCCTGTTTGCTGTTAGGGAAGACTTAGGCCGTGTACACACTTAAGCGGATATTCCGTGCGGAAACCCGTGCGCAATCCATAAATAAGTGAAACGTAGAAGGGAAAAGATTTGCGCACGTGTCCGAATTTCCCCTATATGCGTAAACTTTTATCCTTCTTTCTTCCACTTATTTAGGGATTTCTGTACGGAACTTGCGCGTCTAATGTGAACCCGGCCTTAACTGGCGCGCAATTGTTTGCATGGCAAAGCAGCTTGCAAGGTAGAGAGACGGCGAAAGAGCATGCATCAAGGTGTGTCATATTTGAGGCACCTCAAAGACTTAACTGGTGTTACGCTAATTCCCCCCCCCCCCCCCCCCCCCCCACCCCCTAATAGATTCTTAATTTATTATTTTTCAGTCTGAAGCAGCAAGATAAAGTCTGAAGTCTGTGAAACTGGAAGGGAAAAAAATATTTAACCCCTTGACTGCCACCAACGCATTATGTACTGACCTGATGACATCACTGATGATGTCATCAGATGAAGAGGAATAGCCCTGATATGCTGGCTTTTGCTCTTGCACAGTCAAGAGGTCCATATATATATACCCAGACCATTTTTTTTCAGATTGGCTCTATCAGTCGTCTTTTTCATGGCATGATTTGCCCAATGATTTTTTTTGTTGATTTTCTCTGGCAGTCAAGGGGTTAACCAAAAAAAATTATTTTTCACCGGTTATGACAATGCGATCTGAATGATATGTGATGTGAAAGACTTCATTGGTGTTTTATGCCAGTCGTGGGGTTTTTTTTCCAACTTGTCATGAAAAGCAGCTTGCAGTGTCTGTGCAGCATGAGACAGTCAGTATAGAGGCAGCAAAGAAGTGTTGAAGTGATGCTGAAGCGTTGACAGAAAGCTTGAACGTAATGTTTTCTTGACAGTCGTAGCACGGTGAAGAGTGTACCGGTCATGGGCGAAAGTAGTTCAGATGTGCTTCTAAAATCAGGATTGAAAAAGCTGATAGAAAGAGTCTTCAGGATTGGCCATCTTGTCATCCGGATCCACGGTCTTATGAAATCAAACATTTCTGCCAAAATTGATGCAGATTAACCCTTTCGCTGCCAGCCATTTTTCAGCACAAAAAAACACACCATTAAACTTAACTGGGTAGAGAAAAAAAAAATCTGCAATATTGTGAATTCCTCTGTGACATGCATAACATTAGGCCTGTCCTTTCCTCCCAACATGAAGAAAATAGGGTCTTCGGATAACAGGCCCTGATTTGATGCCTTTTAGGGACATGGGTGTTAATCCATTGCGGTGCATAAATGCGACGTTGGCGGTGAAAGGGTTAAAACAAGATGACAGACATGCATGGGTGCTCCTGGGAAATTTCAAAAATCCTGCCAGGCAGGGGTCCAGGGGCCACCCAGTTAACAACTTGACTTAAACAATCCTAAAAATATAAAGTTCCTGGTAAAGGCCTGTAAATATTATATCTGTATTCATTTCTTTTATATTCTACACATGCGAGAAACCGACAAAAAATTTGTAAATAAGAAATTCGTTGCTTCTCAAATTCTCATACTCCGACGATGCCGGCTCCAGGCAATTAAAAAAAATCCTGCATTTCAGGACATCCTGAAAGCAGGGGTATCCATGGACATGCAATTCTAACACCACCCCTACCCATCCTGATGGACACATATTGGAAATTATGTTTAACCCTTTCACCGCCAAAGTCGCATTTTAGCACCACAGTGATTTGACACCTATGTCACTAAAAGGCATCAAATTGGGGTCTATTATCCAAAGACCCTGTTGTCTTAGCTTTGGGAAGTAAGGATAGACCTTATTTTATATATGTCACAGAAGAATCCCCAATACTGCAGATGGATTTTGTTCTCTACCCAGGTACATTGAATGGAAATGTTTGGCTGACATATGGCTGGCAGTGAAAGCGTCAATGCTGTCGCTACTTAAAGATTGGGAAGACTCAGAGAACATTCAATCATGTTATTTCAGGATTGAAAAAACCGTTTTACTCTCACCCATTGGTTGGTTGGTTGGCTTACCCTGGCTAAAAGACTCCAGGGATCATCCCAACAGCAAGAAGCACTTGAACACTACGGTACAAATTACGTGTGTGACCGTTTTTGATTACCCCGCCATGTGGGCAGCCACACTCCGTCTTCGGGGGAGGTATTTCACCCATTGATAGGCATTACTGATATTAATGGGTACGACAGTCTTTTTTCCCCCTTCTCCATCTTTGAAGGAAAAGGCAGCTTGCAGTATGATAAGACATGTACAGCAGAGGCAGCATGAAGTCTGAAGTGTGGGCTACAAAGACTTGACTCGGATGTGATTCTTCTGCAAGGTTGACAAGTTTTGAGGGGGTTTTTCCTGAGTGATGATGGATCTAGTCTTGTGTGTGGTTTCGTGAGTGTAGACCGCGTAAACGCTTGAGTGTCTTTCTGTCTGTCTTATTTGGGATGCCTCATTCTGTGAGTTGTGTTTTTTTGCGCTCTGCCTGCTTGTTCTACGTTTGGACTGGGATTGATTTAGAATCAGGATACTGGGATTGATTTAGAATCAGGATACAGAGACTTGTGTGATATATCTGTTGTCAGACCTGCCAACCTTTCCATTTGCTTTGAGCATTCCGTATTTTTTCACGATAGAATTTGCTGTGGCAAGCTTGTTGTTTTGGTCTTCCAAGTCTCTCAGACTACATTTCTTCCGCCTTCTTGGCTTGCTACCTCGATGACAGTCCATAAAATTCCGAACTTTCAAAAGGTGTTTTTTACCGTTTTTGCCGTGGAACGAAACGTTAGCCCACGTGAAACTCGCCCCAGGATCTGGGATTGATTGAGAATCAGGATACAGAGACTTGTGTGATATATCTGTTGTCAGACCTGCCAAACCTTTCCACTTTGAGCGGAATTTCTTCCGCTCAGGCTACATTTCTTCCGCCCTTCCGCTCGAGTCCATAAAATTCCGCTTTCAATACTTTTTTCTTTTTTTTGGGGGGGGGGGGGGGGGGGGGGGTGTTTCTTTTAATTTATCTAAATTGTTGATAGCCTGCAATTTTAGATCTTCAGGGGTCCCCCTGTGGTGATACCAGGGGGTCTTTTGTACAACTAGTTCCCCCACCTTCTGGAAGTTCTGTGCCTGTAACTTCTTCTACTCTCTTTGACTCTGCCTTTTCCCTTTGCTTGCTGCCGTCTGCTATCTTTCTCTCTCACTGCTCCATTCTTCTGCCTTTTGTTCTGGATATTCTTACAAAGAGTTTCTCCAGCCGAAGATGGACATGCTTGGGGCCTATTTCATAGTTAGGCGCATGATGGCAGCATGACGCATCTGCGCACATTTGACAGGAGACTGTCTGAGTGACCGATGAAGAAGAAGAAGAAGATCTTTCAGGTTTGTAGTCCATTTTTGTTGTTCATAGCTGCCAACCCTCAGGAATTGTTCAGGAATATCCATAATTTAGAAGTTTGTCAGGAAATTCCAGAAAATGATAAGAGTTTCCTGATTTTGACTTTTGGGGGTATAGAAGGGTGGGACACTGAAAGATATTGTTTTCATTTCCACAGGTTTAGGTAAACATTTTGCCAGGAAAGTGGAATCATTTGACTTTTGGGGGTATAGAAGGGTGGGACAGTGAAAGGTATTGTTTTCATTTCCACAGGTTGCCAGGAAAGTGGAATAATTTGACTTTTGGGGGAAATAGAAGGGTGGGAATGAAAGGTATTGTTTGCATTTACACAGGTTTAGGTAAACATTTTGCCAGGAAAGTAGAATAATTTGGCTCCAACCCACCTGCGTGCGCATCTCGACCATTCCAACGGAAGTGTCGCCATCTTAGTCCTTGTTTGTGTGTAAACAAAGTGAAAATGTTATCTAAATGTGTAAAGAAAACATCCAGATGTTATAAATACAGTTTAGATAAGTTTCGAATTGGAACAGCCAAATATGCAGCATCGATCTGGCATTTTTCAAAAAAAGGTAAGGACTAAGATGGCGGTCTCCCATAATATGGCGCTCCTTGTGGCCGGATATGAAGACACGTGGGTACCAGCAATAGAAGGATGGGACAGTGAAAGGTATTGTTTGCATTTCCTCAGGTTTAAGTAAACATTTTGCCAGGAAAGTAGAATAATTTGACTTTTGGGGGTATGGCTAGTACCCACGTGCCGTCATATCCGGCCACAAGGAGCGCCATATTATGGGAGACCGCCATCTTAGTCCTTACCTTTTTTTGAAAAATGCCAGATCGATGCTGCGTATTTGGCTGTTCCAATTCGAAACTTATCTAAACTGTATTTATAACATCTGGATGTTTTCTTTACACATTTAGATAACATTTTCACTTTGTTTACACACAAATAAGGACTAAGATGGCGACACTTCCGTTGGAATGGTCGAGATGCGCACGCAGGTGGGTTGGAGCCATAGAAGGATGGGACACTGAAAGGTATTTTTTTCATTTCCACAGGTTTAAGTAAACATTTTGCCGGGAAAGTAGAATAATTTGACTTTTTTTGCACATGTCGGTTTTTTTATACAAGATGTTTGATTGAAATTGACATTTTTGATCATGAAAATATAGATTTAAAACAGTTATGGAAACTCGATTTTTGTCATTTCTTTTCCCCACTGCAACCAGACAGTAAAAGGAGCTTTGACCCTGGATCTCACTGAGGGTCTCTGCCGTTCTGCCAACCTCCCCATACATTTTGTCAGGAATTTCATTTCTGTAAAGTTGGCAGCTATGACCTTTTTTTTCCATTGTGTTGAGTATCACCGAAAATAGTATACAGAAGTAATAAACGTACACCATCATTAACCCTTTCACCACCGATGTCGTGTCACTAAAAGGCTTGAAATTAGGCTCTGTTGTCATCCAATGACCTTATGTTGTTAATTTTTGGAGATAAGAAAAGGCTTTATTGGATTCATTTCCTAGGGGGGGTCACAGTATTGCAGACGCCAACTTTTCTTTACCCAAGTAAGTTTGAGAGATTTTTTGGGGCTGAAAAATGGCTGGTGGTGAAAGGGTTAACATGGAGCCTGTAGTTTGGGCTGTAAAGCCATGATTTACGTAGTATTACTACTATTGTGATATAATAATTAAAATAATTAAACTTGGGCAAAATTGAAAATATTTGGATAAGAATATATTTTTTATTTTATTTTAATAATGTCAGCATCCTAGGTCCAACTGTCCATCTTGATTAACTCCCTTGGCACAGGTTTGCACCTTGCTATTTGCCGTCTTGGTGAATGTATGATTTGATGTATATGGTGTGTGTAGTTTATCAGCATCGTCTCTCCATGCTGCGTTCCATGACTTTATTTAGTCAGCGCTGAACTGTGAAGTTATTTTATCAATTTGGAGGAGGATATTTTTTCCGGAGAATGCATGCACCTAATGTGTGTTTTAATCTAAAGAGTAAATGAAGGCACATGCCTGTAGCAGTTTTGCCTTCCGATTTGCTGAAGCTATTGATTTTTATTATTATTATTATTATTATTATTCCCAGCCGCAAACGAAGAGGGCGAAGCTGGTAATGTTTTCAGAGGATTCCGTTTGATCCTGACTATCTATGTTACCATGATAACGTTTGAACGGAGTGATCCAGCAGGCTCAAGCTTTGCATGCAGATAGGTACTAAGAATATCTAGGCCAAGTTCGAAAATGAAGGTCATAGGTCAAAGGTCAAGGTCACTGGAGCTGAAAATGCTGAACGCGGATAGGTACTAAAGATATCTATGCCAAGTTCAGAAATGGTCATAGGTCAAAGGTCAAGATCACTGGCACCGAAAATGCTGCCAAGCACCTGACATGATAACGATTGAACAGAGGGACCTAGGGCGCTCAAATTTTACATGCGGGTAGGTACTAAGGCCAGATTCGAAAATGAAGGTCAAAGGTCAAGGTCACTGTAGCCAAAAATGCTGCCAAGCACCTGGCACAATAACATCTGAATGCAGGGACCTAGGACACTCAACATTTGCTTGCGGATAAGTACTAAGAATATCTAGACCAAGTTCAAAAATCAAGGTCAAAGGTCAAGGTCACTGGACCTGAAAATGCGGCTGGTGGTCTAGAATCTTAATGCTCTAGTTTTTATTATTATTATTATTGTTATTATTATGACAGATCTGCTGAAGTTATGTCAATATTATGACATCTGCTGAAGTTATGTTAATTTTATGACAGATCTGCTGCATTCATTGTGCAAAGAGAGCGAAGCTGGTAATGTTTTCAGAGAATCCTGTTTGTTCCTGACTGTCTATGTTACGACGATAACGTTTGAATGGAGGGACCAAGGAGGCTCAAATTTTGCCTGCGGATAGGTACTTAGGATATCTAGGCCAAGTTCGAAAATTAAGGTCAAAGGTCAAGGTCACTGGAGCCGAAAATGCTGCCGCACGGCTGGGAATCTAGCGTTTTTTACATCTCAAGTTACATCATGCATTCCAGGATTTATGAGATTTCTTTTCGCCCTCTTCGTGTAGTAATCTTTTCTTCAAGTGCAATGCAGAGCAGAATTGTTCAGAGGTGTTCTGTAGCAAAGGCCTGGTTTGCCATGACATTTTTTACAATCATCATTGTGCCGTATCGTTTACCCGCTAATCTGTCGTGTAAAGGGTAATCACCTCTGAACGGTATTTTACAACATGGTTGTAATGTTCTGCTGGTTAATGTTTACAATTTTATTTTAATTTTTCGAATAATTACGTTTATAATGCTATATCTTGCAATCTTCATGTTTTCTCATTGGCATCAATCGAGTCTACTTCCTTAACATTCAAGTTATGTGTCACCGCTTCCACTTCAAAGTCTCGTATTAGCATACGATTTTTTTTCAATTTCTGAGCATAGTTGGGGGGGTTTCAAAAACAAAATAAAAATCCAAATAATTCGCCCCTTCGTCGCCGCTTCCACCTTCAAAGTCTCGTTTTAGCATACAATTTTTTTTCAAATTCTGAGCATAGTTGGGGTTTTTTCAAAAACAAAATAAAAATCCAAATAATTCGCCCCTTCGTCACCGTTTCCACCTTCAAAGTCTCGTTTTAGCATACGATTTTTTTTCAATTTCTGAGCATAGTTGGGGTTTTTTCAAAAACAAAATAAAAATCCAGATAATTCGCCCCTTCGTCGCCGCTTCCACCTTCAAAGTCTCGTTTTAGCATACGATTTTTTTTCAATTTCTGAGCATAGTTGGGGGTTTTTCAAAAACAAAATAAAAATCCAAATAATTCGCCCCTTCGTCGCCGCTTCCACCTTCAAAGTCTTGTTTTAGCATACAATTTTTTTTCAATTTCTGAGCATAGTTGGGGGGTTTTCAAAAACAAAATAAAAATCCAGATAATTCGCCCCTTCGTCACCGCTTCCACCTTCAAAGTCTCGTTTTAGCATATAATTTTTTTTCAATTTCTGAGCATAGTTGGGTTTTTTTTAAAAACAAAATAAAAATCCAGATAATTCACCCCTTCGCTGCCTTCATGGCATTTATGTATGTTCATCTAAGCGACGCAATCAAAGCCAATCTGAAGATGTTTACCACTGTATGTATATAATCTTTAAGTATAGGTGCTTTTTTCTAGATCACGCCATAAACTTGTGGGTAAAAATATTGAAATCTACTTCTGTAAATAATGTTGGTGTAGTGAGTCAGTGTACATGTATTCACTATTTCATAATTTTTTTTAATGGAATAAATATGATGATGTGGGCATTATGATGTTGTGGGTATGTGTTGTTCCATGTTGTATTTTAAAAATGCGTTCTGCTTTTTACTGGACTATTTGTTCATATTTGTTCGGTTTGTTATTTACAACATTGCAGTGTTATTAGTTATTAGTTCATATTCTTTGTTGTTGATAAATGTGTTTATTGTTGTTTTTCTTGTGTGCACCTGGCTGCAATTTCTCTGTTATGAGATAATAACGATGATTTGGATTTGGATCCATTAACCCTTTCACCGCCAGCCATATTTCAGCCAAAAATGTCCATTAAATTTACCTGGGTAGAGAACAAAATCCATCTGAAGTATTGGGGATTCTTCTGTGACAGATATAAAATAAGGTCTATCCTTACTTCCCAAAGCTAAGACAATAGGGTCTTTGGATAATAGACCCCAATTTGATGCCTTTTAGTGACATAGGTGTTGAATCACTGTGGTGCTAAAATGCGACTTTGGCGGTGAAAGGGATAATGATGTTTTAATATCGATTTGTATCATAATACAATGTAGATGTTTATATACTTCGTTATTTGTCATGTTTTGTTCAATAGGATTTGGGAAGATGAGGGGACCAGGGGTAGGTTAGGGGTGGGAATGAGTAAGGCGTTCAGTGCAATTATTTGTGTTTGTTCTATTAAGATTTCCCTAATCTCAATCTCTCTCTCTCTCTCTCTCTCTCTCTCTCTCTCTCTCTTTTGCGTTGTATTTTTGAGGGCCGGATGAAAAAAAGCCGATTGTGCTTATTCCGCTTTTTCCCTCATTAAAAAAACATTCGTTTGTTTGTTCGTTCGTTCTCTCTCTCTCTCTCTCTCTCTCTCTCTCTCTCTCTCTCTCTCTCTCTCTCTCTCTCTCTCTCTCTCTCTCTCTCTCTCTCTCTCTCTCTCTCTCTCTCTCTCACACACACACACACACATAGCTAACTGAATTGCCAATGTTGAATGGTTCACCTACATATTTGATGTTGGATTTGTTTTCTTCCGCTCTTTCTCCAAGACTGATTTAAAAAGTAGTGTTGCACACACACACACACACACACACACACACACACACACCTAATCCAGCATATCTTATCTTATATACTTCATGGCCCATTTTCCTGTCTCTGGTCTGAAAAAAATATTGTACACACGTTTTGCTCTGGTCATTGTGTTTGTGTACGAGCGTGCGTGCGTGTGTATGTGTGTGTTTGACATTTGATCACGTTTTCAGAATATTGACTAAATTAATTTAACTTACGCAAATATGTTCAGGTTTGTTTTCATCTTCTTCAAAATAGCATATAATGATAATCTGAACTTCAAACTTTATGTGAGCGTAAAATCATGACCAGCAAAGATATTTCAATTCTGCTTTTTGTTCATCCATCAAGCTTTTTATCTGTACATTATAGAAGCCAAATGTCTTATTCATAACTGTGAAAGTTTCAATATATATGGATTTTGCATGGCATGTCAAAACTTGATGAAGATGGGACATTTTTTTAAAGCGCTTTATTGCCTAAGGGAAACAATTATGTGCATACTGTTGAACTGATGAATGGAGTAGTAGCCTCCCTTGTATTGAAGAATTTATTATTTCTTGTGTTGTTGAGTTGCATATAAATTATAATCAGGGCCTGTATTCACGTTGAGATAGCATGACACTTAGCATCATGCTAAGTCTCCTGCTATCTCAACGTGAATACAGGCCCTGGTCAAGATATATACTGCCAGAGATCAGACCTGGTATTGCAGTACCTTCAGGATCTGCTCAGAGCTTTGAATGATGGTTGGTTGATGGTTCATCCCATATGTGCTGTTTTGCAGCCGAGTGGACGTAAGACCTAACTTTCATTCATATATATATATACTGCCACTCCTTAGTTTTAGCCAGGCAGACATTCTGCCTAACATCAATAATTATTTTCTTGAAACATGAATGAGTTTTAAGTGTCAGGAATAGAGCTGTTTTATTTCATATACCGTATTTTTCGGACTATAAGGCGATATTTTGTTCCCAAGACTCAGACCCTTGCGCCTTATAATGAAATAGTAAGAAAATATAGTAACAAAATCTGAAATTTGGGTAAAATTTGGGGGGTGCGCCTTATACAAAGGTGTGCCTTATAATCCGAAAAATACGGCAATTTTGTTATTCAATAATAAATGTATAATAATTTTATGTTATGTGTCTCTGCTTTTGGACGTTGTGGAATGTAATGAGAGTGGACAGCATCATTTAAAATGTACATACTTCGGGTCTTTTCCTGGTCTAATTACAGTACCTCCAAGATCGACCCACTGTATAAATAAAAAATGTCCTATATGCAGGGTTTTTTAAAACGTAGAGATTTGGTGCGCATATTTACGCACTAGAGCTCTCAAATCACCCCCTAGAATCTCAAACCGTGCGTGAGATTTAGTTGGGGGCCGAGATGACGCATTAAAATGATGATTTGTGCGTTAACACAGTTGCTGCTTTTCTCGAAAGATCGTTTTTTGGTATTGGAAGATCCCCTTTGGTAT
>CM065702.1:48795012-48829982 GCA_017654935.2 Phymorhynchus buccinoides | reverse complement strand
GCCTTGGTACTCCTCTTCAGTCCTGGGGCCTTGGGGGCCTTTTTACTGCATGTTTTTCTAGAGGAATGGGACTTCAAACATTCTGATGTCTGATTTCTAGTCTGTCTTAATTGATGTATCAATATTGTGAGACAGAAACATTAAAAGTTTCTACGCAGCAGCTGTTTTGTATAGGACTGCCAGTAACGGTGCTCGTTTGCTCTTTACGACAAGGTATTATTAAGAAAAACCTTCGGGACTTTCCTGGTATTATCAATATCTCCAGAGGACAAAAAACATTAAGAAGTTCTATGCAGTCAGGCAGCTGTTTTGTATAGGGCGTGCATTGTACGTGCTTTGTATGCTACGACAATGTATTTTATTTTTTTTAAAAAACTTCGGGACTTTCCTGGTATTGCAATACCTCCAGACGATCGTCCCCTCTATCTTTATAGTTAATAATGTCCCATATGTGCCTGTTGTAGGCCGGAGGCACGTTTAAAACGTAACGTTCTAGACGAGCCTTTGCCTAGAGATAGATTTTCAGTTAATATATGCACA
The DNA here is from genome assembly GCA_017654935.2 of Phymorhynchus buccinoides. Lineage (NCBI taxonomy): Eukaryota > Metazoa > Mollusca > Gastropoda > Neogastropoda > Raphitomidae > Phymorhynchus > Phymorhynchus buccinoides. The sequence goes on along the minus strand of CM065702.1, from coordinate 48,829,442 downwards.
GTCATGTCATAGTTATCATAATGATAATTATACTGATTTAAAGCAAGACAAATTATTTTGTTTACATCAGAGTCTAACACACCGGCGCCGTGGTATTTAAAAGTAGAAAGTACTGATATAGCGCAAACCCTTCGCCAAGGAAGACTTTTGAGGTGCAGTGCTGGGCTTTTTCTCTACCACCAAAATCTATGTCCACATGAACTGTTTTGATTAAACGTTTAAAAGTAATTGACCGTTATATGATTCCCCGACTCTTACCAAAACTGTTACCAAAATCCTGACCTTGGTTTTCTTACTCTTACCACCACTACCAAGGTCAGTTTTCTTACTTGGATCAGCAGTCAACAATGTATTTTTTCATCGCTGGATTACCAAAATTCGTTTATAGAATTTCACAAAGACCATGCTATATGTATAGAAACATGATTTTGTGAAAAATCCTCGTTGGCATAATATCTTAAAATGGCGATCGAGGTTTTAGACTGCTGTAGAGGTAAAGATGTGCCACCTCACATGCATTTTTCGGTTAATTGCTATTTTCCGTTTTTGCCTTTCTTACCAAACATTAAAGCTGATATTTGATTATGGATCATTACTTAGCTAATAGCTAATAAACCTCTTTGCCGAATTACTTAACCTATCCAGTAACCCTACCCTACCTACCCCCCTCCCCCCCCCCCCACCGTATAAGTACGGGGTGACAAAACACAATGAACCACGACTGTGACAAATGGCGCCGTTGGTTACTGCAATATACAGGGGGGATGGAGGGGGGGGTGTGGGTAGCTATTAGATACATGGCCTAAAGGGGTTAGGGATAGAGGGCTAGTATGTCCAAAATAGGTTTAGTTAGCTAAAAGGTTAGAAAAATGCCAGCTTACATGTTTGCGATAAGCAATATGGCCAAAAACGGTAAAATGGAATTAACCGAGAAATGCCAAGCGCGCTATCGGGGATGAGCAGGGGCGACGTGAGGGCTACATACTGGCTTTAATCCGAATTTAGTTTAATATTATAGGGCTAACGTAGACAAACTAGACTGAAAACAGACACAGGTTAAAGCACAATGTCAAAGGCATTGATTGGAAAATAACATGATGATCACGTATGCAATGCCTTTTTGACATACACTTATGCGTTAGAGTTAACCCTTTCACCGCCAAAGTCGCATTTTAGCACCACAGTGATTTAACACCTTATGTCACTAAAAGAGCATCAAATTGGGGTCTATTATCCAAAGACCCTATTGTCTTAGTTTTGGGAAGTAAGGATAGATCTTATTTTATGTACGTCACAGAAGAATCCCCAATACTGCAGATGGATTTTGTTATCTACCCAGGTAAATTTAATGGAAATGTTTGGCTAAAATATGGTTTGGCGGTGAAAGGGTTAATGTAGGCCTACTCGTCAGTGGATTGTTCAAATTTATAGTCAGCTAAGTATTATATTACAGAAAGGAGTTGTCAAGAAAATTGAGGAGAAGGCCGAGAGGGGGGGGGGGGGGGGGGGGGGGGGGGGGGGGGGGAGTGGGGGCGGTAGGGGGGGGGGGGGGGGGGGATACACGCCAGAAAGCACAGTAAACAATACAATTTTTAAAAAACGTACGACCTACTTGACCATGGTTATGAGCTTCTTGACCTGGGTTATCAAGTCCTTTTCGAAGATTATTATGGGATGTAAAATGGACAGAAGGTCAGCCCAGACACCGGCCTTTTTAATTTGTTTTTTTTTCTTGTTAAAGATCCACCAGATCACGTGTCAAAATCACGGGTTTCACGTGTCTTCTCTCTCATAACTGGAAATAAATCTTGTGTTTGACCAGAGTTTTACTCCCATACAAATGCCCCCCAAATTGAAAACGAAACATCGTTTTTAAAGAGCAGCCTCAATTTGAAATTGGGGGCATTTGTATGTGGGTCACAGCTACCCAGAAAAAAAACCAAGGGACTTAAATCGTGGTGGGTCAGTGTATCTTGTTTAAAGCCAATACGGTAGAGCGTGAGAAAGCAAATTTAGACAGTGCCAAGCTCCGTTAGGGAAACAACCAATGACTGTATAATTTATGTGTATGCTAGTCTCCCGTTTCTGACTTATTACTGCCAGATGAAGATCTGTTTAACGTCCTCCGGTAACTGGAATAGACCATATATATGGGACAGTAGGTTAGATATAAAGATGGTATATTTATACAATGCTACTTGTGGCGGTGCCATAGCTGATGAAGGTTTAAACGAGGACGTGCGTCGTGGTCCCACCGCTACACCTATCTGTATTAATATATAAAAAATCGGGACTTTACTGGTTTCGTACTGCCTCCGGGCATTGCCTCCAGGATTGTTCCCACCATATTTCTCCATATTTACAAATGTCCCATATGTGTCTGGTTCGGACCGATTGAGGACGTAAAACTCCATTTTCTCTCTATAAAGTTATGGTATACTAAACTTGAACATATTATACTATCAGTTTATTATACATGTAGCGGTACCATAGCCGATGAGGTTTTACCGAGGCGTGGTTACCGCTACACCTATCTGTATTGTTAAAAAATCGGGACTTTACTGGAGTTGCACTGCCTCCGGGCATTGCCTCCAGTATTGTTCCCACCATATTTGTTATCTACTAATGTCCCATATGTGTCTGTTCCAGACCGAGAGGACGTAAAAAACCATTTATCATTCATCATATTCATATAAAGATGGTGGGAACGATCCCGGAGGCAGTGCAACACCAGTAAAGTCCCGAATTGTTAACAATACGGATATAATGTATTACTGCCAGATGGTCCCCAAAGGCCAACTTGTAGGCTACCTGTGGGTCCCGCACTAAAACTACCGTGGCGGGAAAAACTAGACACCCCCCCCCCCCCCCCCCCCCCCCCCCCCCCCCCGCCAAGAAACGCCCCCCCCCCCCCCCCCACCCCCCCCCCCCTAATTTGAGAGCCATAGTCTTCCATGACGTTTCCTTACTTGTAGAAAATCACGTATTATTGTACAGCTTTCATTGTCCTGTTGGCCCCTGCCTCAGGCTACTGTCAACCAATGAAAAAAGCCATCAGACCATTGCGAAAGTCACGCACACGGTGGCACCTTTTTTTCCTTTTCTTTCTAGACAGTCTTGCGTTGTTGAAGTTCGGGTATTTGAAAAAACGCAATCATGTAGACTATCTGAACGATTATTCCAATTAATTCGGAATATTTCTTCTTCTTCATGGTTAACGTCTTCGTTGAAATTCTAACAGTCCTGAAAAAGATATCGCAATCCGTTCGTGGTTAAAAACAAATAGTCCTGAATCCGACAAACAATTTAGATTAACCCTAACATTAATTAAACGAAATATTTTTGGAATATACTGTATGTAACACACGTTTTACGCGCGCGCGCGCACGCACGCACGCACACGCACACCACACACACACACACTTTGCATAAAATCAGCTCATAATTCGAGAAATTTGAGGAAAATGTATTAGATATAGAATATATTATACCTATTTCCCCCCATTTTTTTACTTCTTTTTTTTTACAACAGATAATAAAAGTATTCATGAATGTTGACTAATATAACTGACTGTCATTTTTTGTTTTGCTCCCTCCCTCCCTCTCAGTTTATGTCTATCCGTCTGTCTAAGTAAGTAATTATACCGTTATTCATGTGTATGGTGAGGTCTGTGTGGGTGTATGTTTGTGTGGGGGTGTTGCTGGTACTGGGAGTACGTTTACATGGCGTTGCCATCTTGTTTAGTAGTCTATTGTCATTTTAAGAAAGGAAAAATGGTCAAAAGACACGATCTTATTTTTCGATTTTTCGTCATGGCAAGCTGGCATCACAGTCATACGTTAGTAATAATAAGCTTGTTACTTGCGTGACACTGCGTTGCCATGGGGAAAGAGTGTAGAATAACAGCGTGCACTTTGACCATAACCGAAAGGATCAAGGCTCTTATCTTTTCATGGACAAAAGTTTGCATAGTCATCGGGGTCTTTTCCTAAACACTCAATAGTAGGCCTACTCGTGCAGAGCGCTCCATCTACTTATCTGAACACTGTTAAATGATGAAATAAAACATAACCAGAGGCTCGTTTCACTAGAGGTCGCTCGCCGCGCGAATTTACGTTAGCGCCAAAAGGGTCCAAGAAACGACTTTGCAAAACGTTCGCGGAAAAATATTACAAGTTCTTGTCTGATAGGCAAAAAAATGTTTTCTTAACCAAACCTTAATGGGCCAATCAACAACAAGAAGTGTATTAACCTCGTGCAAGTCACGTGATAGTTCGCCACATGGTGCTTTCGAGGAAGAGCAAAACGTTAGCCAAACTGTCGGCAAACGAAGGTGTTTCTTAAGCCAGGCGCACACGACAGTTGCAGCAACAGTGTGTTGCTCTGCTCGCCAGTCTGCTCGCCAATAATTATGTCCAGCCACTTTGTTGGCACACGTGGACATCTGAGATTAGAGATTTCTGCAGAAATGGCTGTTTTTAGTATCTTGACCTTTCACTTGGGCTTGTGTGCGCGTGCAGCTTGTTACATGATTTCAAAGGGAAAGCACTGTGAAGAAGTCAGGGGAACTAACTAGCACTTTAGTTGCTTTGATTCTGATTGGAGAAACAGTGGATAGCCTGGAAAGCTATTGCCCCCAAATAGAAAAAAACGGTCTTTCCCCGAGATCGATCTGTGGAAATGTTGGTGGTCAACTCGGAAACTTTCTCCACCAAATTTCTGACTTCTTCTTCTTCTTCTTCTTCTGCATTCCCAGGCCATAATGAGTAAGGTACGTATGTGTCTGGTTTTCACTTTTCCCTGGTCTCCCCGCTGCGCACGGCCGACACATTCCGATTTCGGAGGAGCTCAAAGGAGAACAATTATGAGGAAGATTTTTAAAGGCAGGAGAATGGGGCCAATAAGTCAGAAAGATAGTAGATGATAGAAAGCAAAGGGAAAAAGCAGAGTCAAAGAGAGCGGCAGATTAGAGGAAGTTACAAGCACAGAACTTCCAGAAGGTGGGGGAACTATTTTTATGAAAGACCCCGGTATCCCCACGGGGAAATTTCTGACTAATTTCCGAAGTCGGATAGCCTCAATCCTTGCCACATGTGAGCCGGGTCCTAGGACCATTTTTGCCGAATTGCGCGAACAGCTGCGAGCGTTTGCTCTTGCGAAACGTTCCCCAGTCCTCTTTTTTTAGTGGTGTTTGCTTGGTGAATAGACGGTTTAGCCATCTATCACTCGCTATTGTCCAAGATGGCGAAGCAGGTGGCAGCAGCAGCAACAGCTTCGGGTGTTGCCGTAGCAACACCAACACATCATGGGGATGGAGAGAAAAACGAAAACGAAGAACTGGCACACCGTAAACCGCCAGTGGTGGAGGTGGGCTTGTCTGTCTGTCTGTCTATCTCTTTGTCTGTCTGTCTGTCTTCCCCTTACAGTTCTCTCATTCACTTTGCATAATTTCTCTTTCTGTTTCCTACCTCTGTCTGTCACTATATGTCTCTTTCTTTTTCTCATTTTCGTCTCTTCTTGTCTGCTTCTCTCTCTCCCTCTCTCTCTCTCTCTCTCTTTTAAAATTTTTTATTTTTATTTTGTATTTTTGTCTAATCTCTCTCTCTCTCTCTCTCTCTCTCTCTCTCTCTCTCTCTCTCTCTCTCTCTACCATTTGAGTTTGTTTTGTAATTTATTTATTTATGTATTCACTTCATAATATGTTATTATTTTAGAGGACCTGATGAAAAGAAGCAGTTATTTATGCTTACTCAGTTTATCCTCATTACAAATTTCAAGTTCTCGTTCTCTCTCTCTCTCTCTCTCTCTCTCTCTCTCTCTCTCCGCTCTCTCTCTCTCTCTCTCTCTCTCTCTCTCTCTCTCTCTCTCTGTGTCCACTATAGGTATAGAAACAACAGGGCACTGAGCACGCCATAAGCTCTGCTTGTTGTTGCTTCAGTTATGTCATAGTTGTTGTTCATGTTGATTTGGAAAAATAAAACATTTAAACCAGAAAAAAAGGCCACAAGATGTAATGTGTAAACTATGTAAAGTTGCTGTAGAAAACGACACGCACTTCTTGTTATGTTGTCCATTTTATATAACAGCATAGGAGAAAAGTTCATAGCACAAAAGTACTATCGTAATCCAAATGATTTTCGTTTGTCTCTATTGTTGGCCTCCACGAATAGTGAGACGGTCAGAAAACTAGCCATTTATATTTATCAAGCGTTCAAAGCGCGGCAGATTGCTATAACCTGAATGCTTATTTGTGCATGTACTGATGCTTATATGTAATTGTTATGTTCCCCCCTTACAATGGGGGCCTTGGCCTTATGGAATAAACTTTTCATTTCATCTCTCTCTCTCTCTCTCTCCCTCTCTGGTTCTACAGCTGTCTGTCTCTATCTTTCCTCTTTCGTTCAACCATCTCCTCTTCTTCAGCGCGTTACTCATATCTTTATCTGTCGATCTATGTCTTCTTCTTCTTCTTCTTCTTGCATATAGCATCCTCCATCAACAATTTGATGATTATGACGCTTACGACATGGGGGGTTTCCAACTAATCAGGATCTTGTATGAAGGACTTGCTGCCCGGATGATCAGCTCAATGCGGGATTGAATGGGAGGGGGGGTGGGGGGCATGATTTTTTTTTGGGGGAGGCCTGGACAGGGGGTATGGAGTTGACTCCGTTGAGACAACGGAAGGGTGAGGACAGGGGGGGGGGGGATGGGGGGGGGGGGAGGGGGCTCAGATCCGGGATTTGAATTCCTCCACCGAGGCTGATGATATTGCCTCAGGTGGAAGAGAGTTCCACTCACTCACAGCCCTTTTCTGTCTATTTATCCGAGCGTGCGTCTATTGGGTTCTCTCTCTTCTCTCTTTCTCTGTCACTTTATGTGTCTAATAATAGTAATAATAATAATAATAATAATAATAATATAATAATGGATATTTGTTGCGCTCTTTCTCCGAAGAGCTCAGAGCGCTTACAAAGTTAACTTTAGACGACAGCAATAACAATAGTAATAAACACAAAACATTCAGAAATATATATATTAAATACAAATCCCACACTTCACACGTGCGCGTACGTACGCACACGCACACACACGCACACACACAGCACACACACACAGCAAACACACACATTCTTACACAGTCTCTGTCTGTTCTCTGTCTATTCTGTCTCAGACTCTGTCTGTCTGTCTGTCTGTCTCATCATTGAGTTGTTTTGTTCAAGTTGCCAATGATGACATTGACATTTAGTGTAGGCTACACCAAGCTAATTAGTAATTACGAGATACACCAGGATCCGACGTTTGCTTGCATAATCTTTGCCTAATGAAGTTTTACTGGGGTGGGTTTCTTTGCTGTATGTGTGATCACTCATACACATATCAAGAGTCAAGGCTAAAGAATATCAACAGCACACGCGTGCGCACATGTGTATGAGTGCGCGCGCCCACGCGCGCGCGCGTGTGTGGGTGAGTGTGTGTGTGTCAAGTCAAGTCAAGTCAAAATGATCTTTATTGAGGGTTAAAGAATAAGCTGACAAAGCTTTTTTTCATCCTGCCCTCATAAAAAAATACAAACATCAACGAAAAAAGAACATAATAATTACAGGAACACAAAACATGGGCAACATTATGATCAGTATAATGGAAAAAAACACACCCAACGAATCAAACAGAAGAGAGAGAGGGAGTAAGGAGGGAGAGAGAGAGAGAGTGAGAGAGAGAAAGAGAGAGAGAGAGAGGGGGGGGGGGCAACGGAGATAAAGCTGGGGGGGAGAGCTCTGCGTGTGTGTGTGTGTGTGTGTGTGTGTGTGTGCGCATGCGCCCGTGTGTGTGTGTGTGTGTATTGTGTCGGGGGGAAGGGGAGATAGCGGGTAAGAATTCCGAAAATGAAAAAGTCATCCATATCGTGTCAAAGCATGCATTCACAATGCCTTAAAGTTGTCAAACTAAGAAACTACAGTTTCTTATGCAAATCTTGTCTTTGTCTGTTCCCAGAGTGACATTTGTTATATATGTAATCCACTCCCGATCTATTATCACCTTAGACTCTGAATAAAATCAATTACACCCCCGAATTACTACTCTTTTTGGGGGGGTTTAGGTCCAAGGGATCTTGTTTCCCTGAGGTCAAGTTCAAGTATACTTTAATATCTCCAAAAGAGAAATTCAGGTTAGGTGCAACAACATGACAGAGATACAACATAACTGAAAGAACATTAATCAAACGTGTGAAACAAAATTATACCAATCAAATAATTATTAAAATTCATTACATGAACTTAGAAATGTGCACATTTAAAACAGAGTAACCATTATTAACTTATAACAGTCAATCAAATAACAACATTTGGAATTCTTCTCGTCATCAACAATCAATACACACACATCAATACACATGATAATAGTATCTCTATACATTAACATTTAACAATTACTGCAGTCAGCTAGCTGTTTCAATCAGAACAAGATAGAATAAGGACTGATGAGAGAGAGAGAGAGAGAGAGAGAGAGAGAGAGAGAGAGAGAGAGAGAGAGAGAGAGAGAGAGAGAGAGAGAGAGAGAGAGAGAGAGAGAGAGAGAGGAGAGAGAGAGAGAGAGAGATGAGAGAGAGAGAGGATGAGAGAGAGAGAGAGAAGAGAGAGAGAGAGAGAGAGAGAGAGAGAGAGAAGGTGGAGAGAGAGAGAGAGAGAGATGGAGATGTTTGTTTTCCAATTCTACACTTTTCGTCCATCCTGTTTCCCTGAGAGATGGAGATGTTTGTTTCCAATTCTACACTTTTCGTCCATCCTGTTTCCCCGAAAGATGGAGATGTTTGTTTCCAATTCTACACTTTTCGTCCATCTTGTTTCCCTGAGAGATGGAGATGTTTGTTTCCAATTCTACACTTTTCGTCCATCCTGTTTCCCTGAGAGATGGAGACGTTTGTTTTCAATTCTACACTTTTCGTCCATCTTGTTTCCCTGAGAGATGGAGATGTTTGTTTCCAATTCTACACTTTTCGTCCATCCTGTTTCCCTGAGAGATGGAGACGTTTGTTTTCAATTCTACACTTTTCGTCCAAGGTGGAGGGCATCTTGTTTCCCTGAGAGATGGAGACGTTTGTTTTCAATTCTACACTTTTCGTCCATCCTGTTTCCCCGAGAGACGGAGACGTTTGTTTTCAATTCTACACTTTTTTGTCCAAGGTGGATGGGATCTTGTTTTCCATGAGGATGGAGATGGGGGTAGGTCGTCCCCTGAAGGAGCACATCAACCTGATCAGAGAGCTGCACGTGAAGCCCGATGACGTCCTCCTCTGTGCCTACGCCAAGTCAGGTGACCTCATTTTACTTACCTTCTTTCCTCTGGAGACGTCTTTTCTCTCTCTCTCTCTCTCTCTCTTTTCTCCTCTCTCTCTCTCTCTCTCTCTCTCCTTTTATCTCTTTACAGCTGTAAAGAATCCAAACTATCGTTTGTCTGTCCTTCCTTTTGTGTGTTAAATCAACGAACTTTTGTTTTTCCATCTGTGTTTCGTTTTTGTTTTTTTCTGGCTGGCTCTCCATCAATGTCATGAAATGATCACGATTGAGATTCTGCTTTTTATTATTTTTTTAAAATAGGTTTATCCTTTCTCAGTCTCACTTTTAGAGAATGATCAACTTGTCTGTGAGTAGGGACTGCGACCAGAATGACCTTGGTGATGAATTTCATTTGATAACGAAATGTCCCAAATACGATGATATTAGATGTCAGTTTATTTCCAGAAAATGTACATGTGTAAAGTCCTGAGAGTATTTAATTACTGTCGTTTGCTCTGTGGTGGTAAAGGTGTTATTGAATTGAGCGAAATTTCTAAGGCTTAGAAAAGTTGTGTGACGTTTTATTTGGTGTGTTTTAATTATGATGGGGTTATCTTATATAACTGTTTTCAATTGCTCAATTTATATTTGCATGAATTTGCATATTTGCATGACCCCCAAAGGGGTCACAGGATTAAAGAATCTTTGAATCTGTGTGACTGTGAGCGCGCTTTCTTTGTCCTAATGGTATGGTGTAGGGTGAATAATTCTTTTCTACCTCTCCATTAAAGGATGTAGATTAAACAGTAAAAATATAGGTCATAGATGATGGTTAAACCCCAATCAGGGTCAAGATTAGTAGTTGAAATCTGGGCGAAGGTAGGCCTACTATACTTCTTTGTCTTCTTCTCTTAAGGGCCCAGGGACGGTCAGTGAGTTGACCATTCTGTAGCACCTTTTGAACACAGAAAGACACTGTTACTTTAGCCTTCCCATTACATTCCTGGGACGGTATTCATGTCGAGATAGCATGAGACTTAGCATGATGCTAACTTAGAAGCTCTTCCAAAAGTCCTATTAAATCCTATAGGACATTGGAAGAGCTTCTAAGTTAGCATCATGCTAAGTCTCATGCTATCTCAACATGAATACCGTCCCAGCTGGCTTTCAATCGTAAGGTATGTGTTCTTTCCGTTTCATTAATGTCCTTTCACCGTGGTAAAAAGGTGTTATTCAATTTAGCGAAAGTCGCATTTTAGCACCACAGTGATTATGATAACACCTATGTCACTAAAAGGCATCAAATTGGGGTCTATTACCCAAAGACCCTATTGTCTTAGTTTTGCGCGCGGAAGTAAGGATAGACCTTATAGATTATATATGTTACAGAAGAATCCACAATACTGCAGATGGATTTTGTTCTCTATCCAGGTAAATTTAATGGACATTTTTGCCTTCCCATTAATATTATGGTTGGCGGTGAAAGGGTTAAGCTAATTCTAAACTACTAAACCTAGTCCTAACTCTACCCCTTTCCTGATTACGGCAAAGTGTTGCTTCTCATTTTCAATAAGGAAATATTTGGAGGGTAGTGAAATTACAACACCTTTTTTTTCTTCTTCAAATCTTGTAGGTTAAGTCTTCGCTTAATTTAACCCTTTCATCGCCACTGTCGCCTCTTGGCACCACAATAATTTAACACCCATGTCACGAAAGGGCATCACATGAGGGTCTGATATCCAGTGACCTTATGTTCTTAATTTTGAGAGGTAAGGATAGACCCTATTGTATGCACGTCAAAGAGGAATCCCCAATATGGCAGACGAAATCTTTTCTCTACCCAGGTAAGTTTAATGGTACATTTTGGCTGAGGAATGGCTAGCGTTGAAAGGTTTTTTTTAAGAGTTCTAAACAACTGGCTACATATTTTAACCAAAAGTAGATTGTGGAAAAAAAACCTTACTCAACAGGCACGCACTGGCTTTGGGAAGTGGGCACCATGCTTCTGGCAGGCCACACGGAATTCCACCCTCACAGCAAAGACAACGCCATGTTGGAAATGACGGCCATCGACAAACTAAAGGCCTGGCCTTCACCCCGACTGCTCAACACCCATCTACCAATCAGCATGCTGCCCGCGGAGGTCACGGGGGCCGGGTCAAGGGGAAAGGTCAAGGCCAAGGTCATCCACGTTTACCGCAACCCCAAGGACGTGGTGGTGTCGCTGTTCTTCCACCTGAAGCAGCTGTGGAAGACGTACGACCTGACCATGGACATCATGGTGCAAGATTTTCTCTCAGACAAATGTGAGTTTCTTACGGTCAAAATAGACGTTCTGACCATGGACATCATGGTGCAAGATTTTCTCTCAGACAAGTGTGAGTTTCTTACGGTCAAAATACAGACGTTGTTGTAAAAAGTTTTTCCAGTTTTGTTTCTTTCCAATGGCAACACAGCAATTTCTCCTAGACAAGTGTGAGTTTGTTACGGCCAAAATACAGACGTTGTTGCATTCTTTTTTTCCAGTTTTGATTCCAATGGCAACACAGCAATTTCTCCTAGACAAGCGTGAGTTTCTTACGGTCAAAATACAGACGTTGTTGTATTTTTTTTCAGTTTTGTTTCCAATGGCAACACAGCATTTTCTCTCAGACAAGTGTGAGTTTCTTACGGTCAAAATATAGACGTTGTTGCATTTTCCCCCCAGTTTTGTTTCCAATGGCAACACAGCATTTTCTCTCAGACAAGTGAGTTTCTTACGGTCAAAATATAGACGTTGTTGCATTTCCCCCCCAGTTTTGTTTCCAATGGCAACACAGCATTTTCTCTCAGACAACTGTCAGTTTCTTACGGTCAAAATACAGACGTTGTTGTATTTTTTTTCCAGTTTTGTTTCCAATGGCAACACAGCATTTTTTCTCAGACAAGCGTGAGTTTCTTACGGTCAAAATATAGACGTTGTTGCATTTTTTCCGAGTTTTGTTTCCAATGGCAACACAGCATTTTCTCTCAGACAAAGTGTGTTTCTTACGGTCAAAATAGACGTTGTTGTAAAATAAGTTTCAGTTTTGTTTCCAATGGCAACACAGCATTTTTTCTCAGACAAGCGTGAGTTTCTTACGGTCAAAATATAGACGTTGTTGCATTTTTTCCGAGTTTTGTTTCCAATGGCAACACAGCATTTTCTCTCAGACAAGTGTGAGTTTCTTACGGTCAAAATAGACGTTGTTGTATTTCTTTCAGTTTTGTTTCCAATGGCAACACAGCATTTTCTCTCAGACAAATGTGAGTTTCTTACGGTCAAAATAGACGTTGTTGTAAAATAAGGTTCAGTTTTGTTTCCAATGGCAACACAGCATTTTCTCTCAGAGAAGTGTGTTTCTTACGGTCAAAATATAGACGTTGTATTTTTTTTTCCAGTTTTGTTTCCAAAGGCAACACAGTGATACGCTGATGACATCATAAGTAGTATAAAGGTCTCAATACACGGGTGCGTATTTTTCGCTCTTTTCTCCATGGCAACACTGTGATAGAGACGTTATCTTAAGATGACTTGCCATATCGCTGTGTTGCCATGACGGAGAAAGAGCGAAAAATGTCCGCGCGTACAGAGACCATAACACTGTGGTACCATGGGGAAAGAGTGGAAAATGTTCACGCGTACAGAGACCTTAACACTGTTTTGCCATGGGGAAAGAGTGAAAAAATGTCCGCGCGTACAGAGACCTTAACACTGTGTTGCCATGGGGAAAGAGTGCAAAAAATGTCCGCGCGTACAGAGACCTTAACACTGTGTTGCCATGGTGAAAGAGTGAAAAATGTCCGCGCGTACAGAGACCTTAACACTGTGTTGCCATGGGGAAAGAGTGAAAAATGTCCGCGCGTACAGAGACCTTAACACTGTGTTGCCATGGGGAAAGAGTGAAAAATGTCCGCGCGTACAGAGACCTTAACACTGTGTTGCCATGGTGAAAGAGTGAAAAATGTCCGCGCGTACAGAGAACCTTAACACTGTGTTGCCATGGGGAAAGAGTGAAAAATGTCCGCGCGTACAGAGACCTTAACACTGTGTTGCCATGGGGAAAGAGTGGAAAATGTCCGCGCGTACAGAGACCTTAACACTGTGTTGCCATGGGGAAAGAGTGGAAAATGTCCGCGCGTACAGGAGACCTTAACACTGTGTTGCCATGGGGAAAGAGTGGAAAATGTTCACGTGTACAGATACCGTAACACTGTATTCTATGGGGAAAGAGTGAAAAATAACAACGTGATTTTTAAAAAACCATTATCCCCCCTTTTCACTGATAGAAGTAGGAATGACAGTAAGAATGAATATTCTAAGAATGAAGATTGTAATGGGTGATTTTTACGTTCTGTAGCTATATATTCATCAATCAATCAATCAATCAATCAATCCACAACGTACTTTTTATGACTTGGAGTCAAAACGGACTATCTTTAAGATAGTCCATTGACGTATTATTGAACCTATTGCGAAAACTAATAACTTGTATCAAAAAAAGACTGCAGAAATATAAAAACACAATCCCCATTTTGTAATACTTGCACTCTTTTTTTACTACAAGTTCTTAGTTTTTGCAATGACATCGATAATAAGTCAATGGACTATCTAAAGATAGTCCGTTTTGACTCTAAGCCATCGATTATTGTTCACCTGTCTATCTCTCTGTCAGTTTGCTTGTTTGCTCACTGGTCTACCTATTTATCGCCTTTGCTGTCGACGGGGCTATAATTTTAATCTTAACTATTTATCTGCTTTCTCAAATCACCCGTCACTCTCTGTGTGTGTGCCTCTCTCTCGTGTCCCCTCTCTCTCCCTCTCTCTCTCTCTCTCTCTCGTAATGTCCAGGTCTTTTGGGGAACTATTTCACTTACCTACAAGAAATGGACAGCTTCTTCAAGGACAACCCAGACCTGCCTGTCTTCAACATTAGCTACGAAGACATGAAAGAAGTAAGAGAGTGCGTCTGCCTAGTTCGTAGTGAAGGAAATCGGCCTACATACTCTCACAGAGAGAGACACACATACTATTTACATGTGCTTGACATGCAGACACATACATACATAGAAGGAGTGATAGGGTGTATTATGTAAAGGTGTGGGCCACTGGCCGAAAAAGCTCAACACTTACATAATAATAATAATAATAATAATAATAATGAATATTTAGGGCGCTTAATCTTAACAAAAGCCCTAAGCGCTTACAATCATGATAAAAACAATACTAACCAAATGAAAAGCTAGACAACACACAAAACACTCACACGAACTTGAGGTCAAACAACACACACACACACACACACACACACACACACACACACACACACACACACACACACACACACAGACACACACCAACACAACACACACACACGCGCGCTCGCGCGCACGCACACACATGACTCAATTGATAACCTTTGCAGGAGGAGGAGAAAGATTATGTTTTGAAGAGAGTTGTTTTGAGGGAGGACTTGAAAGAAGAGAGGCTGTTTGAGGTTCGGAGTGCAGAAGGGAGGCCATTCAACTTAACACACAGACAGACAGACTTACACACACACACACAAAACCACACACACAAGCAAACACACACACACACACACACATACACACAGAGCTCGTATGCAAGTATAAATACATACCCCTCTCTCTCTCTCTGTCTGTCTGACTCTCTCTCTCTCTCTCTCTCTCTCTCTCTCTCTCTCTCTCATCACACACACACACACCTCTCTTTCTCCGTCCCTCACATCCTCTCCACTCGCTGTCTCTCACATCATATCTTATCTCCCCTTCTTTCCGTATTATCTCTCTCTCTCTCTCTCTCTCTCTCTCTCTCTCTCTCTCTCTCTCTCCCTCTCCCCACCATCTCTCTCTCTCACTTATCACTAATTCCCTCCACCTCAATTAAAAAACCTCCTCTAAATAATAATGATCTCTGTGCTGGAACGAGGCAGCAGATGGTTCCAGAGAGGGGTGAAGGAGGCCATCTACATCGCGGCCTGCCAAGCCCACACTGAACCGGGACCGTGGGAGACACACCTTGCCCGCGGCTTATTCTTCCCTAGTTCAGTCATGCACTGAACCGCCAGTGGCCTCTCAGCAGACGACACTGACGAAGGGAGCGTGACGCGAATAAAAATCCGTTTAACGTCCTCTGGTCTGAAACAGACACATATGGGACATAAGTAGATATAAAGATGGTGGGAACGATCCTAGAGGCAATGCCCGGAGGCAGTGCAACTCCAGGAAAGTCCTGAATTTCTAACGATACATATGTATATGTATATCGACGCCCCAGAAAGCTCCGAGGTGAGCCTATACTTTAGCTGAGTGAAACTTAATTTTTTTTAAAAATTTTTATCAATAATAAGGATCGTTGTGTTGCGTGTACTTCGAATAAACAGGACCCTAAAGGGACAGTGGCGAGGCTGGCCCAGTTCCTCGAAGTAGCGGCCAGTGGTCAGCGGTGTGCGGACATCGCGGAGGCCTGCAGTCTGGACAACATGAGACGGGCCCACAGCAGCAAGAAGAAGTCTGACCACATGAAGGACATCGTCATCCAGTACTACCGAAAAGGTTCGTCATGAAGCATCACACCACCCTTCCTTTTTACGTCGTTTATAGTTTATAAGCATTGTGTAGGCCTGCCCTACCTCTCTTTGAGAGTGGCAGTTCGTTCTCGAGGCTTTGCTGACGAAACTGCATTACAGACCCACCACGTCGCGTGTCAAAATCACGGTTCTCGCGTGTTTTCCCTCTTATAGCTGGTAAGAAATCTTAAGAAATCTTCCTAGCATAAGAGGGAATGTGACACGTGACATGAGGGGTCTTTAAAGAGAAAAAACAAATCGCCTTGGCATAAGGCTGTGTCAGACCATTTGATATAAGCTAGAACGCCAAGGCTACATCAAAATGTTGTTACGTTCTGCATAATTATGCGGGGATTGTCTTTAGCCATGGCTAGCTCCAAAATCTTCCGAAGTCGGAGTGTGGCTGCCCACGTGGTGGGGTAATCAAGAACGGTCATAAGCGTAATGTTCTCATTCCTAGCTGGTGCCGCGGCATTTGTACCATAGTGTTCGTGTGCTTCGGCTGTTGGGATGATCCCAGGAGTCTTTTAGCCAGGTTACGACAACAACAAAGAAAAAAATAAAACAAACAGAGAGAGACAGAGAGAGAGAGAGAGAGAGAGAGGAGAGAGAGAGAGAGAGAGAGAGAGAGAGAGAGAGAGAGAGAGAGAGACGCTTCAAAAATATTTCTCTGGCAATGGCCTTTTTAAGCCTTATTCGCGAAGGTACAATAATAGACCTGCTTGAAGTTATTCGTAAGTGTGGGTGTGTTAGAGAGAACGAAAGAGAGAGAGGGGAGAGAGAGAGAGTAGAGAGAGAGAGAGAGAGAGAGAGAGAGAGAGAGAGAGAGAGAGAGAGAGAGAGAGAGAGAGAGAGAGAGAGAGACGACTGAAACGAATTTTTATTTATACAGGGTAATGAGATAAGCATTGCTTTTTTACACTCAGCCCTGTGGCCATACAAGAAAACTAACAGACCAACAAGTAATGCAAAAACATTATAAAGTAACACAAGCATCAAAGCAATCCTTCAAACCATCATCAAGAATAACAATATATACAAAATAGCAATGTAAGAGGGAGAAGAGTTAAAGACAACAGAGAGAGAGAGAGAGAGAGAGAGAGAGAGAGAGAGAGAGGAGAGAGACGAGAGAGGAGAAAAAATATCTTTGGCATAATGGCCTTTTTAAGCCTTATTCAAGAAGGCACAATACCTGCTTGAAGTTATTCGTGTGTTTTAGTTAGTGAGTGAGTGAGTGAGAGAGAGAGAGAGAGAGAGAGAGAGAGAGAGAGAGAATATAGAGAGAGAGAGAGAGAGAGAGAGAGAGAGAGAGAGAGAGAGAGAGAGAGAGACATAGACAGAAACAGAGAGAAGTTCATCAAACTAAAAAAGAACCCTCTAAAATAAAAACATATTGACCTGTTTCAGGCGAGGTCGGGGACTGGAAGAACCACCTCACCGTGGCTCAAAGCGAACGCATCGACGCCGCCATGATGGACAAACTGCAGCACTGCGACTTCCGCTTCCGCTACACTTTGTAACACAATGATTCAACAAGTCAGGATGTCGTAGGCTTTGATCGTATTGGAGGTTACCGCAAGTCAGGATGTCGTAGGCCTTGATCGTATTGGAGGTTACCGCAAGAGAATGACCGACTCTTATATGCATTTAAGCCAAATGATAGTCTCAATTCAACTTAAAAAAACCCAGTAATATCTGTATTGATAAACATTTTGACTTTCCTGGTGTTGCATTGCCTTCGGGCATTGCCTCCAGGATCGTTCCCACCATCTTTATATCTACTAATGTCCCATAATGTGTCTGTTTCAGACCGGAGGACGTTAAACAGATGTTTCTTCAAGTCTCAATTCTGAAAGTCTCTGTACACGTGAATATTTTTCGCTCTTTCCCCATGGCAACAGAAATAACCATCAACACCGACAAATGGCCCGAGTGAAACATCGTCTTAGGATTTCAAACATCTTGCGAATCCACACAGTCCTTCATGGAGTGAGAATCGACAGGGTTTTGATTGCTAAGCTCCAAGTTCGTTTTTGTCCAATTGTAAAACTGTTCATTTTTGTTCTGCTAATTTAACTGTTGGAGTTGTGGAAATGTTTTTATTTATTATCAAACTGCTACTTTGTGTCAAATATTAAAGCGTGCAAAAAGTACATGTTTATATATTAGTGTCTGCACACACCCGGACACACAGGCAGAAGAAAGCACGCACGCACGCACACAGAGTGTAGAGTGGCACAGTTCGCTTCGTGTCAAGTAAACCCGAGTTCGAACCTGGGTACAGGGGATTTTTTCCTCTCATTCTGCACTAGGCCTTAACGGTCTGAACGTGGAGTCTTTCGGATGAGACGATAAACCGAGGTCCCGTGTGCCCATGCACTTAGCATACGTTAAACCCAGTGGCAACGAAAAAGTTTGTCATTTGGTCAAAATTTTACCCCCTCCCTCATCAGTGACAAAAATTGCATGAAAAAAAAAAAAAAAAAAAAAAAAAAAAAAAAAAACTCCCCCCCCCCCAAAAAACATTCCTCTCCCCCCCCCAAAAAAAAACACAAAAACAATTGGGTGGCGCACCTCTGGCTGCGACGCTCTCTCCAGGTGGGAGAAACCCGAATTTCACAGAGACGCCTATGTGACTATAAAGCTCATAATACCTAATAATACCATAATACCTAATACACACACACACACACACACACTTATACACCCTCGACATCAACAGAAACGGTGGGGGGGGGGGGGGGGGGGGGGGTGGGGGGGGGGGGGGGGGGGGGGAGGGGGAGGGGGGGAGAGAAAATATTAAAATAAATATAAAATACACCCCAAAATATAAAATATACAAAAAATATAAAATACACAAAAAATATAAAATATACAAAAAAAATATAAAATATACAAAAATGAAATAAACTATACAAGCAAATATAAAATATACAACAACAAAATACCAATAAACATGACATTGTTTTGGCAGCTTTTAATAACAACAAACGCTGTGCAACAATCGAATCGTTGGTCTCGTATTGTCACACCTTGCCTGATAGTTCTCATTTGTCAGAGGCAGATAAAACAGATAAACAAACAATACAAGAACCAAACTAGGAAGGCAATTAAACACCCCCTCTCGGCGGCAGATCTTTGGTGACAATGAGAGAGAGGGAGAGAGAGGGAGAGAGAGAGAGAGAGGAGAGAGAGAGAGAGAGAGAGAGAGAAGAGAGAGAGAGAGATCTCATTTGTGAGATTACGACACTTTTTTTAAAAAATCATCGACAATCGTAAATGCATGTCCACGAAACGAACATTGATCTTTGGATATTGCTGTCCCTTTTCTAACAACATTATTGAAAGCAAAACAACAACAACAACAACGACACAAAATAACAAACAACTTTTACCCATGATTACCCACAATGTTCATAGACTAATCTACACAGTACAATAACAATGACACAAAATACTGAAGATGCTTTGCACAATAACAATGACACAAAATACTGAAGATGCTTTGCACAATCGTGAAAAGTGCTATATTCAATTAATTATACACAACATTGAATTGCTATGTACATTTTTATATATATATATATATATATATATAATTTGCTTTGATAAAACTTTTCTGTGTCCAATGTCTTTATTTGTGAACCTCAGAAACAAAACCAGTTAACGTTACTTGGCCTTTGAGTAATGTTCCGTGTTCAAAAAAAAAAAAAAAAAAAAAAAAAAAATTATATAAATTGTGCTATATATATATGAATATATATATATATATACACAATACTGAGGAACTATTTACATGTACATTATTTACAATCAGTATGCTCGAATGCTTATACTATTATCTTATAGACCTTATGTTTTCTGTTTCATGATTTGAACTGTAAAACGGTATTATATCTGTCATTTAATTTTGACTTAACCCTTTCACCGCCAAAGTCGCATTTTAGCACCACAGTGATTTAACACCTATGTCACTAAAAGGCATCAAATTGGGGCACATAGTATCCAAAGACCCTGTTGTCTTAGTTTTGGGAAGTAAGGATAGACCTTATTTTATTATGTCACAGAAGAATCCCCAATACTGCAGATGGATTTTTTTCTCTACCCAGGTAAATTTAATGGGAATGTTTGGCTGAAATATGGCTGGCGGTGAAAGGGTTAAAACTAGTCTTTTTTCTGTCTTAATAATAATAATAATAATAATAATAATAATAATGCGTATTTTTATAGCACCTATTCTCAGTAAGGGCTCTAAGCGCTTTACAAAACATTTACATTGATTTAATAACAAAAATTAAACAATAAATATTAAGCAAGAAAACAAACCAAAGAGCTAACGCGAAGTAGCCTTGCACACCCACACCCACACCCTGTCAGGACCCACACACACACACACAAATCCCATTCTTCAGCACACTATTTCAGATCAAATGTTAACGAAGGTTACTTTTTAGGCCGTGCTAACGACTTTCCAGCCCAGAAAATTAGATATCGCAACATTGTTGTTGTTGTTGTTCTCGGCGCAGCGACAGACAGCACTTTAAGTCTTCCAGTAGATAGTTGTTTAGTTCAAGTTTGGGAAAAGGGTGTTTAACCCTATGTTTTCACCCGCCAGCCATTTTTCAGTCAAATATTTTCATTAAATTTAACTTGGTAGAGAACAAAAACCATCTGCAGTATTGGGGATTCTTCTGTGACAGATTATATAAGTCTAAAACTAATCCTTCTATCCTTCTTACTTCCCACAAACTAATAGACAACAGGGTCTTTGGATACTGGACGCCCCATTTTTGATGCCTTTTAGTGACATAGGCGTTTAAATCACTGTGGTGCTAAAATGCGAATTTGGCGGTGAAAAGGTTAAAATACGCTCTCATCATTAAAAAAGAAACAAGCCAAAGACGGTTGATTACATTATTAATAGAGAGTTTAATCTCAAAACTAAAAACAAACAAACGATTATAAACCCAACGGGAACTAGTCCTTCACTTTAAAAACAAAAAAAGTGACCCTGTTCGCAAGTCCCCACCACCCCCACCCCCCCCCCATCACCACCACCCCACCATCACCACCCCCCCATCACCACCCCCCCACACCATCACCCCCCCCCCCCACCACCCCCACCCCCCCCCCCCCCGCCCGGGCCCCCCCCCCCCACCCCCCCCACCATCACCCCACCCCATCACATCAATCACCCCCACCGTCATCAATCCCCCCCCCACCATCACCACCCCCCCCCCCCACAAAAAAAAAGGAGAACTGAATAACGAGTTTTTTCGAATAACGGTTTTTTTCTTCTTTTTTTCTCCTTTTTGTTGATTGCCGATGAAGTTACACAGACGCCAATATATAAACGTTCCTGAAGTCTTTCCACACTATGTAAATTCGCATGGTATGGGTTTTTTTTATCATCTTTTTCTTTGTTTCTATTTTGTTCATTCACTTTTTTTCAAACAGTTTAGCTACACTTGCTCCCTTAACGTTGTCGATGGTTTTGTAATTAATTCCCCCCCCCCCCCCCCCCCCCGTGAGGATACCGGGGGGTCTTTGGTATAAATCAGGCCCCCCCCACCTTCTGGAAGTTCTGTGCTTGTAACTTCCTCTAACCTGTCACTCTCTTTGACTCTGCCTTTCTCCCTTTGCTTACTGTCATCTACTATCTTTCTGCCTTACTTGACTCCATTCTCCTGCCTTTTTTTCCACTTTCAAAAACATTTCCTCCAGCCGAAGTCGGACTTGCTGGGCCTAACTATTTCTTAGTTAGGCGCATAACGGCAGCATGACGCATCAGCGCTCATAACTGGACAGGAAACTGAGTGATCGAAGAAGAAGTAATTAATTTTCTTTTTAATCCAAATTACTGCAAACGATAAAAAGCAGCTGAGTAGGGGAAGACGGGGTAAAAAGCGCATGGGTGGGTAAGAAGCCCACCCCAATTATCTCATGAAATGAAGCAAATTTCAGTCTCATTTTGCCCATGAGACGAGCGTTAATGTCTAGCATTCGTCTCATGGGCAAATTTGACTGAAATTTTCTTTATTTCATGAGATAATTGGGGTGGGCTTCTTACCCGCCCATGCGCTTTTTACCCCGTCTTCCCCTACAAGAACAATGAGTAGATTACAACAAAAATACTTTATTTTTTTCTTCTTCATTTTTAGAAGAGAAGCTTGTTTTCAATGGCGGTTCAATGTTGTTCAAAATAATTGTAACACATTTCATTTTTCAAAGTGTCTATTTCTTCAGATGTGGAGGGAAAAAACCCAACCATGGTGTACTTTCAGTCACTCTTACAACTTACACAAAATAATAACCACTAAGTTCGTTTCAAGTGAGAGCGATCACTTTCGTTCACAAAATCCATTGCAAACAAAATGCAGAAACACAGGACTAACATCCCCAGCAAATACCATCGAATATTACAGTCGATTACATCTTCCCTTCCGTCCACAAAAATGTACATTTGAAGTAAAAAAAATAACCACCAGCAGAAAGTAGTGAGACAAAAATAGGACGTAACCTTTCAACAGGGATGGCGGGGAAAGGGGTATTAGTTTAGTTAGGACCCAGTTTATGCATTCATCCCCAATACAAGGCAAGCAAAGAGGCAACGTTTATTGTTCGTAATGGTCAACTTAGGACGATGATTTGCCCCCCCCCCCTCTCTCTCTCTCTCTCAGTACGCCCAACTATGAATATCACGCGCTAAGCCCCTACTGGTTTGAATTGCCCCCCCCCCCCCCCCCCCCCCCCATGGCGGTCAAATCATCGTCCTAAGTTGCTCATTTGTGAGGAATCTCTTCACATAAACAGCTAAAGTCCAGAATCAAACTCTTAATCTGGCTAACTAGATACCTAACCACTTCTTCAGGCTAGAGGTAAGAGGTTATTAAATGGCGGGGGTTAATGCATTCAGCCCCAATACAAGGCAGATAGAAGCGAGGCAGTGTGTGTAGATAATCACAGATGATTACGTAAGTCCTATTGAAACCGCTCAAACCAAAACCCAGATCTAAACTTGACACTTGTCCTCCACTTCACAGATCGTATCCCCCGTGGGGATACCGGGTGCGTGTGTGTGTGCTTTGCATAAATAGTTCCCCCACCTTCTGGAAGTTCTGTGCTTTGTAGCTTCCTCTAATCTGTCACTCTCTTTGACTCTGTCTTTTCCCTTTGCTTACTGTCATCTACTATATCTTTCTGCCCTTACCGGTCCATTCTCCTGCCCTTTTTTTTCTTTTTCAACGAAACACTTTCAAAAAGATTCCCTCCAGCCGAAGTCGGACTTGCTGTGCCAAACTATTTCTTAGTTAGGCTCATAACGGCAGCACGACGCATCTGCGCTCACAATTGACAGGAAACTGTTTGAGCGATCGAAGAAGAAGAAGAAGAACAGATCTTATCTATGCTTTGGGCTCATTTGGGGTAAAGCGCTATGTAATTGTACTGTTGTTATTATTATTATTAATAATACGTTCAGACTTGCTTTAAGGTATGCGTTCACGCTTTTTCCCGCAAGGCAGTACTAGGAGAGGCTATTTGACAGAAGGCACTATATCAGCCTTATTCATTCCTTTTCATTTGTGATAGTAGCCTACCTTCTGACATGTACACCCCCCCCCCACCCCGTGGGGATACCGGGGGGTCTTCTGTACAAATAGTTCCCCACCTTCTGGAAGTTCTGCGCTTGTAACTTCCTATAATCTGTCTCACTCTCTTTGACTCTGCCTTTCCCCTTTGCTTTCTATCATCTACTATCTTTCTGACTTTTGGCTCATTTCCCCCCAAAAAAATCTTCCGTATAGTTTTCTCCCTTGAGCTCCTCCGAAATCAGAATGTGTCGGCTGAATGCAGCGAGGACACCAGTGAAAACTGGAAAACGGACACATACGTAACCATTGTGGCCTTATGGCCCGCGCGGGAACGCAGAAGAAGAACAAGAGAATGTACCCTTCGAATTTCGTACATAGTCACAAATTAATTATCTCAATAAAAAAAAAACACCATCTAAAAGTCATTGTCCACAATCTAGAACCCAAGCCGCCATTGTTCTGATTCTTGGATCCTGATCTCACTGCTTCGTAGTCTTAGTCTAGTCTTTCTGTAAAGTTTCGTTTCGCGCACTCACCCCCAAGGCAGGTTAAGCAGTGCGTGTGTGTGTGTGTGTGTGTGTGTGTGTGTGTGTCGTGTGTGTGTGGTGTGTGTGTGTGTGTGTGTGTGTGTGTGTGTGTGTGTGTGTGTGTGGTGTGTGTGTGCACACGCGCGTGTGTGTATGCATTACATGTGTGTGTGTACGTGTGTGATTGTGCGTGTGTGTGTATGTGCGTGCGTGTGTGTGTGTTTGTGCGCGCGCGCGCATGTGTGTATACCTGTGTGTGTGTGTGTGTGTGTGCGTGTGCGCGCGCATGCGCGTGCGTCAGTTTGTGTGTGTGTGAGAGTTTGTTTTTTGTGTGTGTCAGTATGCGTGCGTGCACGCGTGCGTGCATGCATACGCGCGCGCGTGCATTCCCCTGGGCTCCTATATCTCCCAAAGACCCCCTCCCCTCCCCTACCCTCAAAGTTTCATCGAAATGACAAATCAACCTAATTAATGAACAATTGCTGGACATCGCACTTTTGGGCTCATTTGAGGTAAAGCCCTATATAAACGTACTATCATTATTATTATTATTATTATTATTGGCTGTCGTCACGCCACAACCGCCCACCTTGGGACTCGGACATACTAATACGCGAACAAGTTGTAAGATCTACGCGACGCCATGTTTATCCCAAGATGGCGTCTGGGGCTCCTCTTACGGCCATTGCTTGTAATGGCGACAACGGGATCCGCCCCCAGCCATGCTAAGTAGGGTCACTCATCAAAGTAAAGGCCTTGTCCGTCGATGCAATCACTCGCTCTTTCGCAAGAGTGTTCACCCGTTCTCATAGTGTAAAATATAGGTACTACCAGGTGCATGCAAGAGGAAGCATCGTCGGACAAGGCATTAAAGGTGGACCCTGACGGATGAGTTTTTTTTGCAAGAAACACGTCGAGATCACCATGAAAACACCATTTACAGAGATCGCAACGCTCACTTTGCTCTGGTTTCCTAGAAATCAAACCGACAAATCGGCGATTCTTCCTTGGCGGAGGTGCTGGAAGTCAAATTCTTTCACCCAAAGAGAAGGCGTGTTCCGTCTCTTTTCTAATGGCCGCCAAATCGTTTGCACGAAATTTTCGCAATTTTTATTTAAATTTTAACATTTTTATACAGTATATCTAAAGGAGTTTTTTCTCACAACAAAGGAAATAGTTCCAAATTTTGTTACTGCACTACAAAAACCCCAACCAAAACACTTCAACCACAATGAGTGTCCTCCACCCACCCCATCCAAAATGGCTTCTCTCTCCGGCATCTCCGCCAAGGAGGAATCGCCGTTTTGACAGTTTGATTTCGAGGAAACCAGAGCAAAGTGAGTGTTGCGATCTCTGTAAATGGTGTCTTCATGGTGATCTCGACGTGTTTCTTGCAAAAACTCATCCGTCATGGTCCACCTTTAAAGACCCCCCACGTGCACGTGTCACATTCCCTCTTATGCTTGGAAGATTTCTTACCAGCTATGAGAGGGAAAACACGTTAAAAAAAACATGATTTTATGCCCCACATGGCCGAAAGGCCGCAGAGGGCGTTAAACCTTATTTCGTCGAAACATAATTTTGACACGTGACGTGGTGGGACTTTAAAGGACGGGTTCACAGAGGCGAAGACCCCGAGGGAGAGGAAGAAGAGTTCAAGATGCTGTATTTGGCAACCACCAGTCCGTTCCTTTCCTTCAGCTTACTGCTAGTGGAGGGGGTGAGGCTGGTGGTGGATGGGGGTACTGTTGTTGCTGTAGTAGCGGCGGTGAAGGGGGTAGGGGTGGTGGTGGTGGTGATGGTGGACAGCTTCCCCCCCCGGTGGGAGTGGGGGTGGGGGGTTATCATCTGTCGCCATCTCTGTGCGGAAAGAAGAATGGAAGAAAGAACACTGTGTACATAAAAAAACCACAAAAAAACATTCACGTTAACAATTTAGGACCTGTGCAGAGTAGAATCTCAATCCGCAAGTTCCGCACGGAAAACCCTTATATAAGAAATAATCGGACGCGGAAACTCGTCCGCAATCCCGTCCGCTTATTTCTTGCATAAGCGAATGGGGTTTCCGTACGGAACTAGCGGAATGCTGTTCTAATGTGCTCCGGCCCTTAGGCAACAGCAAACAACTGAGTGGACGGACGTATTATGACCATGCACCAAAATAGGTATTGAATGACATAAATCAAGAAAGAAGAAAACTGTTTTAAAAGACTGAAATAGTGAGGCCAAGAGAGGAGATAACGAAATTGAACACAGGGGGAAAACTCTCTTTCTAATTAACTCCCCTCCACCAAAGTTGATTACGATACCAATCATCTAGCAATGCGTGGATCAGAGCCAAAGTGAGACAAACAAAGCATCATTCTCAAAAAAGAATGTAGCCAAGTTGGCACACATTTACACGTACACGTACGTTTATAATGTTCTCATCCCTAGCTAGTGGCACTTGTACCACAGTGTTCACGTGCTTCGGCTGTTGGGGTGATCCCTGGAGTCTTTTAGCCAGTAGGGTACGTCTCAACAACACTAACACCAACTGCTTTTCTTTACCTGGGTCAAGGAGCCGTGGGAGAGGAGGAAGAGGGAGAGGAGGTAGGCGGGGATGCAGAGGATCGACACCCCGGTCACCATCCACCCGACAACCGCAGCCCACAGCGGGTAGATGTACCCGTCCAGCGACAGGCGCTCGTATCCCACCAGCGACAATACGAACAGTATCTGGGTAGGTGTGTGGGTGTAACAGAGAGAATGAGAGAGAGAGAGAGAGAGAGAGAGAGAGAGAGAGAGAGAGGATAAAGTGTTATTATGGGTTATTAGGACTTTGGGGTGGGATATTGCTTTTATCCTATCTCAAGAGCCTTGCTGTTTATCACACGAGGTCAGAGGTCAGAGATCGAGTGTGATAAATAGCAAGGCGAGAGAGAGAGAGAGAGAGAGAGAGAGAGAGAGAGAGAGAGAGAGAGAGAGAGGATAAAGTGTTATTTTGGGTTATTAGGACTTTGGGGTGGGATATTGCTTTTATCCTATCTCAAGAGCCTTGCTGTTTATCACATGAGGTCGGAGGTCGGAGACCGAGTGTGATAAACAGCAAGGCTCGAGAGATAGGATAAAAGCAATATCCCATTCCAAAGTCCTAATAACGGATATATATACCGATATGTATCAACAGAAAAGCAAGAAAAAGAAACAGGCTCAGATATCTGCAGAGAAATGAAAGTGCATTCATTTTCACAACAATGGTCGCAGCACACACACTGTAACACGCATTCTTGCGCAAAGAATATAGTTCAACAAAATAGAAAATTTTAACACAAATGTACTTCATAAGATGTGGTGACAAAATGTAACGTATAAAGATAAACACAAACAGAAGCAATGAACTGATACACTAATGACAATTGCTGCTATTTTAGCTTGTAAACACCAACAATTATTTATAAAACGTACACACTTAATGAGAGCGAGTCAATTTCAGCACACCATGAAAAAGAGGGGAGTCAGCTTTGACAAGAACGTCAATCACAGGCCCGGAAAACACGCTTTTGTTTTTAAACGGAGGTGCGGTAGCTCTTCGCACAGGTTCAGTCGGCTCGTTTTTATTTCCGGACTGAAGATGAATTCGAGCTGTTCTTGCGACAGTACTGCGTCTACATTATCAACATGAACTCTCCCTGTGACAAAATTGCATAGCTCGAATTGTCTGCTAATATCAACGCGCATAGCTGGTCATGGAGTTGAGTAGCCTAGGCCTAGATCCACGGCTAGACGTTCCAAGTGGCACGCACAGAATGGTTTGTGTAAATCTGTGACAGCTGTCACTGTTGATTTAGTCGAGCCATAAATCTTCTTGAGAGTGGCTTCGTTGTGTACCAGCATTAAATGTTGTCGTCAGCGCTGAATGAATCCTAAGGGTAGCACTGCACAGCTTGTCAAATTCTGGGTCCAGCTTTGGTAGGTACAGCTCGCGTTGACAAGACGGTAATGATAATAATGATATGTGAAGATAAATAACTGTGACGTCAAGTTTCTAATAGCAACGGTGTATTCTTACACATTTTCCTCACATGCATTTACACTAAGCCTATGTGTTGATATACGCAAATGATATGTCAAGTTATGATTTTATATCCCATGCTTGGCAACCTTCTTTACCCGTCTTGGAGATCGGTATATTAAGATTTATTTATTTTACAACATACCACTACTATTACTAGGACTACTACTACTACTACTAGGCTTAATACTACTACTTACTACTACAGTACTACTACTTACTACTACGACTACTACTACTACTTACTACTACTACTACTTACTACTACTACTTACTACTACTACTTACTACTACTACTACTACTTACTACTACTACTATGCCTACTACTACTATAGTGAAACCTCCCTTATAAGACCTCCCATTATAAGACTCCCTCCCACATAAGACCTACTTCTCTGAGACATTGCCCTTCTTTATAAGTATTAAAATTACCTCCCTTATAAGACTCATCCCTTATAAGACCTCATTTTGGATGATTTTTTAAGGTCTTATAAGGGAGGTTCCATTGTACTGCTACTACTACTACTACTACTACTAATGCTACTTACTACAGTACTACTACTACTACTACTACTACTACTACTATTACTACTACTACTACTACTACTACTACTACTATAATACTAAAAACAGATAATTGTCACATACGAATGCATGAAACCTTTTTGTTTATACCAAGAAGAAAATGATGTGCTGGACAGTGCATTGTCCAGGTTAGCGATACTTACAAACAGGCCCAGAGGGCACAAAGCAATCCAGCAGATGAGCCAATAATAATTGGGACGGAATCCTAGCATGCTTTCTATGTCACTGCTGAACCGCTTCACTCCTGAAAGCAAATAAATAAATAAATAAACAAAGTAAATTTCGTAGATAAAGAAAGAAAGCAGTAAGAAATGCGATATAAATTTTTTTCGAAAAAATCAGTGCAAACGTTGCCTTGGCTTTAAAGGGCCAGCCACACGTCAGCTAAAATCGCACGACTGTACGATACGATTCGATCACGTGATCTCCAAGCGCGAATCACATTTGTTCTTGGAGACCACGTGATCGAATCGTATCGCACAGTCGTACGATTATAGTGGATGTGTGGCTGGCCCTTAAGGCTGGGTCAGACCATAGGCTAGAACACCAAGGCTACATCAAAATGTTGCTACGCTCGGCATAGTTAACGCAGGGATTGTCTTCAGCCATGACAAGCTCCTAGCATAACATAAACGCTCTCCAGAATCTCCCGAAGACGGAGAGTAGCTTCTTGTTAGAACACCAAGGCTACATCAAAATGTTGCTACGCTCGGCGTAGTTAACGCGGGGATTGCCTTCAGCCATGACAAGCTCCTAGCATAACATCAACGCTCTCCAAAATCTCCCGAAGACGGAGAGTAGCTTCTTGTTAGAACACCAAGGCTACATCAAAATGTTGCTACGCTCGGCGTAGTTAACGCGGGGATTGCCTTCAGCCATGACAAGCTCCTAGCATAACATCAACGCTCTCCAAAATCTCCCGAAGACGGAGAGTAGCTGATCGCGTGGCGGGGTAATCAAAACCGGTCGACACACGTAATGTACTCATCCCTAGCTGATGCATTTGTACCATAGCAGTACTCAAGTGCTTCGGCTGTTGGGATGATCCCTGGAGTCTTTTAGCCAGGGTATGACAACAACAACAACGGTGTAAACGTTTTTGGCTCACCAGGGCGATGATTCGCCCAAGACTAGCTTACTATGCTGAGAACAATTCACCTTAAGGGCTGTGCACATTAGAACCGCAACCCGCAAGTTCCGTACAGAGAGAGAGAGAGAGAGAGAAAATGGAGTTTTACGTCCTCTTGGTCTGAATCAGACACATATGGGACATTTGTAAACACAAATATGGTTGGAACAATACTGGAGGCAATGCCCGGAGGCAGTACGAAACCAGTAAAGTCCCGATTTTTTAAATTAATACAGATAGCTGTAGCGGTGACCACGCCTCGGTTAAAACTCATCGGCTATGGCACCGCCACAAGTAGTGTAAAAATTTTTTTATGTGATTGAGTAAGTTCCGTACGAGAACCCCATTCGCTTATATAAGAAATAAGCGGGTAGGATTGCGGATTCAGCTCAGATAACACATCTGTATTGCTAAATATTCGGGACTCTCCTGGAGTTGCACTGCCTCCGGGCATTGCCTCCAGGATCGTTCCCACCATCTTTACATCTACTAATGTCCCATATTAGTGCAGCAGATATGTGCAAAGATTGTGGGTTTGATGATAAAAGCATAGAATTTGGCTCACATTTAGTTCATACCACTAGGGCAATTTTTGGATATAGGGACATTGCATATTCCTCCTGGGGCCAAACTGGCGGCCAAAATGGCCGTGATCGGGTATTGCATAACACATAATCTGTAGGAGTTGTGCATGTTTTTCAACTGGAGATGCATGCAAGTAATGCAATATCACTTACAATATAATCTGGGATGCCAATTAAAGGTCATACACCTTACATAACCGATTTATTTGGCCAATTAGGCAACAATTACGCAAAAGTTTGTTTTTTTAATGAGTTTTGTTCATATTTTGCAATCTGAAAATGATCGGTTTAACATTAAACTGCACTGCCACTGTGGATGTGCGTTTACCCTTACATATTATCTTAAATTTATATTTTACCCTTACATTGTCAGTGAGTACATGTTTACATCATATTAAAATATAACAATCCGCCATGCGGACAAAGGCGATCTAGGTGAGCAACCCGAGCATCAAACGTACATTAATGCCAACCACCCGTTTACACATGTACGTTATGTAGTTGGATCTTATCAGCTAACGAAATATTCTCCTTGGGTATTATTAAATCATGGTAGTAGATGGGGCCTGCAATCCCCAGTTGACCTGTACAAAGGGGTTATGGTTGTGTTCTCCAAGCCGTCCATGATACTGCAAGTTCTACTCCCGAGCACACTGTCCGCCGCAGTGGCATAGTGCCGTGCACTGGAGTACAGCCTTCCTACACTTGCATTGTCCTTTGCATCCCTTCTTACAGCCGCATCTGAGAAGTTTCCGGCATGCTTGCGTTGCCTCTGGGATGGTTGTCCAGCAGACGTCCCAGCCAGTGTCACTCTTCACCCACCCCCATTCGCTAGGGGATGGGAGCTCTGCAGCAGCAACCATCATCTGGCCCCAACAGTAGCCAGCTTGGTATGCAGTTCTCCTGATGTGCTGTCTGAGGGCGTCTAGAGTTGGCGGGAGAGCATCTATTGCTCGACGCTTCTGGGTGAAGAGCTGCTTACGTGCATCGTTGACATGCTCGTGACTGCTAGTGCGATCATACAGGGGAACGACGAAACGCTCCAAGGTGTCCAGGCTGTCATCTACGATTGAGGGGTTTGGTGTAGCGCCCAAGGCACAGAATGTCGCAGTGACCTTATCACAGGCCTTCCACGCCTCCCATGCAGTCTTTTTGCTCCAGCCTCCAAAGCTTGACACGGTATCACACCCAGTGAAGGCATGAAATGAGGGTAATCCTCGACACTTGTCAGGCCCCAATGCCTGGGCCATCTCGTGAGCTGCTAAGAACCTAAAGCTCTTCCCAGTACCGAAGGCAACCCACAGTTCATCTATGTTGAGGCGTTCGGCTGCTGCCACCGCAAGGACTACGACATCCGTGTCAACTGTGCGGATCGACACCTTGTAGCCCTGTTTCACAGCATCTTCCATGTGGAGCTGCATCCTGGTATCTGCTTCTTCATGTGTACATGGAGCAAGACCAGCGATGTCTCTGGCATGCGTACAGACCACGTCTTTGTGGAGAGTGCTGATGACTTGTTTCTCTGTCTCTTGAGCAGCTAGTCTCGTCGCTAGGAAGGAGAACAGCTCCACCTTGTTCTCGTCGATCCGTAGGAAGGCCTGCCAGTTTTATGGTATGTATCTACCTCTCTTTGTTCGAGTGTCGGCCTTCAAACTGTCTGGCAGGTATTCATCCCAAACGACATCCACTCTGATTGCATGCTGTAGCTGAGATGTGATGTACGGCAAGAAAACCTGTGTTACATAGTCAGAGAAGGTCTTCGCACCACCAGGTGCCAGCATGTTGGTGATAGCTGCTCCATCAAGGATGACGACTTCAACGTGAGGTCTGGCAACATTCTCTTGTGGAGGGATCATATCTTCTAAGCATCCCACGAGGTCAGACTTTTAGCCCAGTCTCATTTTGCCCATCTGTGACAGGGCAGGGGGACAGGCCTGGTTCTCATGAGCAAAGAAGTCGAGATCGCCATCACGCATCTGGGATGCAATGAATAACCGGGCGAATAGGTCGCAGTCATTCTTGAGCGACGACAGCTGAAGCTGGGTTCTTGATTTCTCTCTGACTGGAGATCGGCTGAAGAGAGGAAGGTTGTTTCTCGTGATTGGGTCGTTGATGGGCTTCGTCTGGTTCACAAGTCGCTCATTGACATACGTGTGGTACTGCTCCTGCCCCAGCTTCTCGATCTGGCGCACAGTGTTGATGACTACTGGGTCTGTCAGGTCCCTGCTGTCTAGTACCAGGAGATCATTGCTGTTATCACAGAAGGGGTTCCCCATCTCTCTCATGACACTGGAGAGTGACTTCACATCTCGAGCAAACGCCAGCTGTGTATGCTTTGTCTGCTCATGGTGCCTGGAATCAGTCTTCTTTGTTCTCGTCTCTGCTGTGGCTTGGAACTCTGCAATCACTCTTGCCATCTCAGGACTGGACACCATCCAGCGCCGCAATGCTGCAGGATTCTCAGTCAGGCCGACTGCTCCGCCATCGCCTTTCACTGATGCGTTATTCTGTTCATGTGCCTGGTCGATGGCCAAAGCAGAGAATGCATGTGCTGTCTTCGTCACTGTGACGTTCCCAGCCATAAACTCTGTGAACACATCTGGATGCTTGTCTTCGAGTGCCACCATGTCACGCAAGTGAACTGGAATCCATCTTCCATAATTTGTGTGCCCCAGGGCAAAGAACCAGGGTACAATATTAGCCAAGGCATCGATGAAGAGCATGAAGTCGCCCTCGCGTAGCGATCTCACGTAGATCATGATTTCCAGTTCCAGCTGCAGGATAATCAACCAGAACTTGAACTGTGGACTTGTATCAACTCGGCTAGCACACAAGTCTTCTACTGACATTGGAACATGTCCCTCATCCAACCCGTCACAGTATTGGGTGTAACCCTCCTGTCGAAGGAGATACAGAACACTAGCTGTGACCTGGTGAGCCCATCGAGTGCGCGTCACATGGCGGCTTTGATAAAGGAGTCGGCTGTTCCAGGTGTAGCAACTCCTGCCTGGTCCAGAAGGTCGCCCAGAGTGTTGAAGGATGCCTTTTCGATGTGGAATCCGGCAAACAGGATAATGAAGTAATCTTCTCCATGTGTTTGAGGCCAGCTCCATTGGATCTGTTTGGCCAGCGTGTACAGTGGTTGATCCGCGGTGATGACTGGGACCTGACCAGGATTCAGGATATACACTGCCCTCTTGATGACGTCCATGGAGTGGCGAATCATGGCCACGGAGTTGGCCTGATCATAGAAGAGGGGCAGCAATGAGATAATTGCCACACTGCTTGGATCCACTGGTGCTGATCTGTCAGATATGATAAGCATGACAAGGAAGAAAAAACGTTATTTATGTCCCTGTTAGGCCACCATACATAATTGTGTTCAAGTCCATGTGAGGCCTATGCATAACATGTCAATAACAAATGTCAAATAACAATGATAACAAATGTGTTTGGCACCAACCATAGTTGATATAGTTCCAACTTATTATGGGCGAAAATAGTACATTGTGGCCGCCATTTTGTAAAATGGCCGCCACAGCTACCATGGGACAAATATGCGATGTCCCTATATCCAAACATATTCCTAAGGGTATGTCCTAACTATGTGCCAAATGCCATGCTTTTATCATCAAACCCACAATTCAGTCGAAATATGTCACATATCTGCTGCACTATATGTGTCTGTTTCAGACCGGAGGACGTTAAACGGATTTTCATTCGGATTGCGGATGAGTTTCCGCATTATCTCTTATGCGACTTTCCGCATCCGCGTAATTGTGACCCGTCACCACAAAATGAGTCCTGTTGTCCCTGGCTCACTTAGGGGCAAATTTAGTGGAAATGGGTCAAATCATCCATGTTCAGATTTTGACTTAATAGGTCTTTCTCTACCTCACACTGAAGTATTGAAGTGTAAAATCGATCTTTTCTGCGTTAAAAGTGTGTTTTTTATCATAAACATGTGGTTGTTTGGTACATATTTTGAAACTTTCCGGTTGCATTTTCTCATTTTGCCGGTTTCTTGGATATACGACTTCAAAACTTCACAACTTTGCAACACAATTTTCG
>CM065702.1:48777512-48790012 GCA_017654935.2 Phymorhynchus buccinoides | reverse complement strand
ATTTTTATGAAAGAACCCTCCGGTATCCCCGCGGGGGGAGAGAGACTGGAGGAGGGGGGTGGGGTCGTCCACCTCCCCGTATGGAGGCACGAGGCATCCACCCACTGCCCCTGGTGTGCACGTGTGCAAAGACAATACAGACCGTGCTGTCCAGTCCCAGGGCGATCAGCATGAGGAAGAAGATGACGGCCCACGCCACAGAGCCTGATAAGGTGGAGATGGCCTCGGCGTAGACCACAAACACCAGCCCTGGTCCTGCCAACATAACAGTCATCATCGTCATCATCATCATCATTGTCGTCATCAGCATGAGGAAGAAGATGACGGCTCACGCCACAGAGCCTGATAAGGTGGAGATGGCCTCGGCGTAGACCACAAACACCAGCCCTGGTCCTGCCAACATAACAGTCATCATCGTCATCATCACCATCGTCATCATCATCATTGTCGTCATCAGCATGAGGAAGAAGATGACGGCCCACGCCACAGAGCCTGATAAGGTGGAGATGGCCTCGGCGTAGACCACAAACACCAGCCCTGGTCCTGCCAACATAACAGTCATCATCATCATCATCATCATCACCATCGTCATCATCATCATTGTCGTCATCAGCATGAGGAAGAAGATGACTGCCCACGCCACAGAGCCTGATAAGGTGGAGATGGCCTCGGCGTAGACCACAAACACCAGCCCTGGTCCTGCCAACATAACAGTCATCATCTTCATCGTCGTCATCATCATCATCATCATTGTCGTCATCATCATGAGGAAGAAAAGAACGGCCCACGCCACAGAGCCTAATAACGTGGAGATGGCTTCGGCATACACCACAAACACCAGCCCTGGTCCTGCCAACATAACAGTCATCATAATCACCATCGTCATCATCATCATCATCATCATCATCATCATTGTTGTCATCAGTATGAGGAGGAAGATGACTGCCCACGCCACAGAGCCTGATAACGTGGAGATGGCCTCAGCATACACCACAAACACCAGCCCTGGTCCTGCCAACATAACAGTCATCATCATTGTCGTCATCATCATCATCATCATCATCATCATCATTGTCGTCATCAGCATGAGGAGGAAGATGACTGCCCACGCCACAGAGCCTGATAACGTGGAGATGGCCTCAGCGTAGACCACAAACACCAGCCCTGGTCCTGCCAACATAACAGTCATCATCATCACCATCGTCATCATCTTCATAGAGGGTCCCAATGGCATTGCGAATGCTAAAAATAATTTTTATAGTGCATCCCGGGACCCCCTACACATTCTTTTAGAAGGTCTTTTAGAATTTTAGTACTTCATAGACCCCTCTAATAACAACAACTCCCGCCAGATAGCATAATAACCCCCCCCCCCCCTAATGACAATGACAACTCCCGCCAGATAGCATAATAACACCCCCCTAATGACAACGATATAAGGTACGCTAATTAACACACGCAGTCTAATTTCGTTCTCACCGTGTGTGGCCACTTTGTCCACGGTGGTGTTCTGTAGGTGAGCCATGTATCCCAGAACGGAGAACACCACCACCCCCGCCACAAAACTGGTCCCGCAGTTAATGCATGACGTCAGTATGGCGTCCCTGAGGGGGGGGGGGGGGGACAAAGGCAGAGACAGAAGGGCATAAATGTGTGTAATGGAGCGTGTATGTTTCTTCCTTTTTCCCAATGTGGCTTCATTACAAAAAGAAATAACACGACTCACTAATACTAATAGGCTTGCGTGGTAGTTGTTTTGAATAAGAGGACATTGTCAGTTAAATATCAGGATAAATGGACTAAGGTATATCCCCCCCACCCCCACCCCACCCAAAAAAAAAGCAGAAACTGACGTGAAAGCTAAGAGGGTGGCAGATACAACAAAAAGATTGA
This sequence comes from Phymorhynchus buccinoides, assembly GCA_017654935.2. Classification (NCBI taxonomy): domain Eukaryota; kingdom Metazoa; phylum Mollusca; class Gastropoda; order Neogastropoda; family Raphitomidae; genus Phymorhynchus; species Phymorhynchus buccinoides. The sequence goes on along the minus strand of CM065702.1, from coordinate 48,788,119 downwards.
AGAAGAAGAAGAAGAAGAAGAAGAAGAAGAAGAAGAAGAAGAAGAAGAAGAAGAAGAAGAAGAAGAAGAAGAAGAAGGAAGGAAGAAAGAAAGAAAAGAAAGAAAGAAAGAAAGAAAAAAGAAAAGAAAGAAAGGAAGAAGGAGGAGGAGAAGAAGAAGAAGAAGAAGAAGAAGAAGAAGAAGAAGAAGAAGAAGAAGAAGAAGAAGAAAGAAGGAAGAAAGAAAGTAAGAAAGAAAGAAAGAAGAATGAGGAGGAGGAGAAGAAGAAGAAAGAAGAAAGAAAGAAGAAGAAGAAGAAGAAGAAGAAGAAGAAGAAGAAGAAGAAGAAGAAGAAGAAGAAGAAGAAGAAGGAAGAAAGAAAGAAAGAAAGAAGGAGGAGGAAGAGGAGAAGAACAAGAAGAAGAAGAAAGAAGGAAGAAAGAAGTAAGAAAGAAAGAAAGAAGAATGAGGAGGAGGAAGAAGAAGAAGAAGAAGAAAAGAAGAAGAAGAAGAAGAAGAAGAAGAAGAAGAAGAAGAAGAAGAAGAAAGAAAGAAAGAAAGAAAGGAAGAAAGGAGAAGAAGAAGCAGCAAATATATTATGAACCTGTTGCACAAAATGTGGACAATAGACGGTATTTGAAACTTCGATATTGAATAAGCAACCTCCTTTAATAATGTGGGATACAGGCAAAGAAAAAGTTAAATTATGGAAACGAAACAGTGCAACACAGACACGGTGGACAGCAGAAGATTAGTGACCACGACGTATTACACTACCTGAAGCTATAGCTGGACAGGAACACACACACACACACACACACACACACACACACACACACACACACACACACACACACTACCCACAGTAGCTTTTCTCAGCTCCTTTCAGTTCATGCCTTTTGTTAACACTCGTCACCAGCATAAACCAATTTAAACTGTTTTATCCGTTAGGCTTACATTGTTTTATGGTGGTATGCCACTTGTAAGGTCTTTTCCTATCCCTAACCAAAATCAATAATAAGAATATTTGCCTCTGTTAAAAGAAATAACTTGAAAACTGAAAGGAGCCAGAATGAGGGGAATCCGTGTACTGTGTACCTGAAGCAGTTGTTGTGGAACTTGTTGTAGCTGGACAGTGAGACACACACACACACACACACACACTACCTGAAGCAGTTGTTGTGGAACTTGTTGTAGCTGGACAGTGACACACACACACACACACTACCTGAAGCAGTTGTTGTGGAACTTGTTGTAGCTGGACAGTGACACACACACACACACACACTACCTGAAGCAGTTGTTGTGGAACTTGTTGTAGCTGGACAGTGACACACACACACACACACACTACCTGAAGCAGTTGTTGTGGAACTTGTTGTAGCTGGACAGTGACACACACACACACACACACACACACACTACCTGAAGCAGTTGTTGTGGAACTTGTTGTAGCTGGACAGTGACACACACACACACACACTACCTGAAGCAGTTGTTGTGGAACTTGTTGTAGCTGGACAGTGACACACACACACACACACACACACACACACACACACACACACACACACACTACCTGAAGCAGTTGTTGTGGAACTTGTTGTAGCTGGACAGTGACACACACACACACACACACACACACACACACACACACACATATACACACACACTACCTGAAGCAGTTGTTGTGGAACTTGTTGTAGCTGGACAGTGACACACACACACACACACACACACACACACACACACACACACACACACACACAACCTGAAGCAGTTGTTGTGGAACTTGTTGTAGCTGGACAGTGACACACACACACACACACACACACACACACACACACACACACACACACACACACACACTACCTGAAGCAGTTGTTGTGGAACTTGTTATAGCTGGACAGTGCAATCAGGGCTCCGAACCCAGGTCCCAGGGAGAAAAAGATCTGGGCCGCCGCATCCACCCACACCTGCACCCCCCCAGAAAAAACCAGCAAGTTTTGAAGGGTTTTTTGCTCGTTTTTGCTTTACTAAAGGGGCTTCGCTTGGTGCATTAAGACCCACCACGTCACGTGTCAAAATCATGGTTTTCACGTGTTTTCCCTCTTATATCGCTGGTAAGAAATCTTAAGAAATCTTCCGAGCATAAGAGGGAATGTGACACGTGACGTGGGGGGTTCTTTAAAGACCCACCAGATCACGTGTCAAAATCCCCCTGTGGGGATACCGGGGGGGGGGGGGTCTTTCGTACAAATAGTTCCCCCACCTTCTGGAAGTTTTGTGCTTGTAACTTCCTCTAATCTGTCTCTCTCTTTGACTCTGCCTTTTTCCCTTTGCTTACTGTCATCTGCTATATCTTTCTGTCTTACTGGTAAATCATCCTGCCCTTTTTTTCTATAAATTCTTACAATCGGACATGCTGGGCCTAGCTATTTCTTAGTAAGGCGCATAACGGCAGCATGACGCATCTACGCTCATATGACAGAAAACTGTCTGAACGAACGAAGAAGAAGAAGAAGACGACGTGTCAAAATCACGGGTTTCACGTGTTTTCCCTCTTATAGCTAGCTGGTAAGAAATCTTGTTTTGACCAGGTTTGACTCCCATACAAAATGCCCCCAAATTCAAACCGAAACATCATTTTAAAGATCAGCCTCAATTTGAAGTTGGGGAAATTTGTATGTGGGTCACAACTAGCCAGAAAAAAACCAAGGGACTTAATCGTGGTGGGTCAGTGCGTCTTTAAGGCTGCGCCAGACAAATTGACATAGGCTAGAACACCAAGGCTACATCAAAATATTGTTATGCTTTGCATAGTTATGCGGGGATTGTCTTTAGCCACGACAAGCTCCTAGCATAACATCATCAGTCTCCCAAATCCCCCGAAGACGGAGTGTGGCTGCTCACGTAGCGCGGGCTAATCAAAAACGGTCGCACACGTAATGTTCTAGTTCTCCTCACCCCTATAGCTGATACGCTTGCAGGCCTACGACAGTGTTGAAGTGCTTCCGCTTGTTGGGATGATCCCTGGAGTCTTTTAGCCAGGGTATGACAACAACAACTAAACGGGCAGATCCACACGTGCAACTACAGTTGTAGAACTACCCAACAGCAACATGTGTGAGGAATGATTCCCACGAAATACTGCTGTCTAAATCTTCTTCTTCGATCGCTCAGACAGTTTCCTGTCGATTATGAGCGCAGATGCGTCATGTTGCCGTTATGCGCCTAACTAACAAATAGTTAGGCCCAGCAAGTCCGACTTCTGGCTGGAGGAGGAAATGTTTTTGAAAAGTGTTTCCGTGGAAAAAAGGGCAGGAGGAGAATGGACCGGGTGGGAAAGGCAGAAAGATAGTAGATGACAGTAAGCAAAGGGAAAAGGCAGAGTCAAAGAGAGTGACAGATTAGAGAAAGTTACAAGCACAGAACTTCCAGAAGGTGGGGGAACTATTTATACAAAAGACCCCCCGGTATCCCCACGGGGGGGGGGGGGGGGGGGGTGGGGGGGGTGGGGGGGGGGAGGCGGGGGGGGCTGTCTAAATGAGTCTGACCAAATCCTGCTACGTTTTGTTCACTCTATTTGTAGTGTCTGATGAAATATCAATGCATTTCTGTGTATAAGACATTTCTGTGTATAAGACATTGTATCGGATTTGTGTGTTGGGGTTCACTTTCAGAGAAGCGTGCCTCACAGTCGTCGTCAACCGTTGGACAATCGTAGGATTCAAAATGTTGGACCTGTGGATCGGCCCTTTCGGACTTTTAACCCTTTCACCGCCAATGTCGCATTTTAGCACCACAGTGATTTAACCCTTTCACCGCCAATGTCGCATTTATGCACCACAATGGTTTAACACCCATGTCACTAAAAGGCATCAAATCAGGGCCTGTTATCCAAAGACCCTATTTTCTTAATTTTGGGAGGTAAGGATAGGCCTAATGTTATATATGTCACAGAGGAATTCGCAATATTGCAGATATTTTATTTTCTCTACCCAGTTAAGTTTAATGGTATTTTTTGGCTGAAAAATGGCTGGCGGCGAAAGGGATTAACACCTATGCCACTAAAAGGCATCAAATTGGGGTCTATTATCTAAAGACCCTATTGTCTTAGTTTTGGGAAGTACGGATAGACCTTATTTTATCTTTGTCAGAAGAATCCCCAATACTGCAGATGGATTTTGTTCTCTACCCAGGTAAATTTAATGGATTTTTGGGGGGCTGAAATATGGCTGGCGGTGAGAGGGTTAAGGGTCAGCCACACGTCAGCTGAAATCGTGCGACTGTACGAGACGATTCGATCACCAAGAACAAATGTGATTCGCGCTTCGAGATCACGCGTCAGCTGAAATCGTACGACTGTACGAGACGATTCGATCACCAAGAACAAATGTGATTCGCGCTTCGAAATCACGTGATCGAATCGTATCGCACAGTCGTACGATTTCAGCTGACGTGTGGCTGGCCCTTTGGAGATTGTCATCCCACAAATGAGCATTCGCTGCAATTTAGTGCCAAAAACAAAATGATAACATATTCGTACAGGACAACAATCAATTCAAAAGAAAAGTCGGTAAAGGTCAAGATGTGCCACCCCCCCCTACATTTCTCGATTAATTCTATTTTTCCGTTATTGCCTTTCTTACCATACATAAAGCTGTATTTTAGGAACATTTTCACCAAATTATCTTTTTGGAATACTAACCCTAACCCTAGCCCTAACCCTAACCCTACCCTCCACCCTATAAGACGGGAAAACGCAACGAACCACAACTGTGACAAATCGCGGTGTACCCCAGTGGGGGGTAGGGTTAGGTTCAGGGCTAGGGTTAGGGCTAGGGTTAGTATTCCAAAAAGGTTATTAGCTAAAAATGTTCCTAAAATACAGCTTTATGTATGGTAAGAAAGGAAAAAAAAACGGAAAAATAGAATTAACCGAGAAATGCATGGGGGGTGGCACATCTTTACCTTTACCGAAAAGTCAATATGGTAGCCTGCCACTCACCCAAAGAAACAAAGCAACAACAACAACAACAACAACAACCAAAAACACAATCTTTTTTAACCTCTTACAAATTTATTAAAAAAAAGCCTACTTTTCCCCCCTAGATTATTCTCCTACAATTTTGCTTACTGACTTTCATTTGTTTTTTCTCTTCACATTAACAAAGGTCATGTTGACAAAAATGTCTGTATGTTTCCCTACAATACCCCCCGTGGGGATACCGGGGGGTCTTTTGTATCAATAGTTCCCCCACCTTCTGGAAGTTCTGTGCTTGTAACTTCCTCTAAATCTGTCACTCTCTTTCATTCTGTCTTTTCCCTTTGCTTACTGTCATCTAGCCTACTATCTTTCTACCTTACCGGTCCATTCTCCTGCATTTGTTTTCAAGGAACACTTTCAAAAAGATTTCCTCCAGCCGAAGTCGGACTTGCTGGGCCAAACTATTTCTTAGTTAGGCGCATAACGGCAGCACGACGCATCTGCGCTCATAATCGACAGGAAACTGTATGAGCGATCGAAGAAGAAGAAGAAGAAGGAGAAGAGTTTCCCTACAATAAAGAACCAACCCCAAACCTGACTTTATTGTGTTTTTTGGTAGTTAACCCCCCCAAAAAAACATTGTTCCCATTGCAGTCGACAAACCATCAGTGATACACGCAAAGCTCTCGCGTTACTATCGGGGGCCTAACTTACCTCCACGTTCCCGAGACGAGAGAAGTCGGGCCTCAGGTAGTAGAGGACCCCATTGCGGGCCCCTGGCAGAGTGACGCCTCGCACCAGCAACACGAAGAGCACGAGGAACGGCAGGGTGGCCGTCACCCACACCGCCTGAGGAGTGGAGAAGAGACCGGACAATGCAGGATCACGGTCGTGGAAAAAGTAAAATACAGCGGAACCTCCCTTATTATAAGACCTCCCGTTATAAGACTCCCTTCCCACATATAAGACCTACTTCTCTGAGACATTGCCCTTCTTTGTAAGTATTCAAATTACCTCCCTTATAAGACCTCGTTTTTTGAAGGTCTTATAAGGGAGGTTCCACTGTACTACTGATAACATTAATAATAATAATATCATACTTTAGTTTCATTGTTAGTTCACATGTTGTTATTTAATATTGTTTGCATTACTTTGGAAAACTCTCTTGTGTACAGGTCGTTGGCCTTACAATTAAAAAGTTCCGATCTCTCTCTCTCTCTCTCTCTCTCTCTCTCTCTCTCTCTCTCTCTCTCTCTCTCTCTCTCTCTCTGTCAGGATAGGAGAGAAGAGAATGAAAATAAACCGAGGTGGACAACTCTACAATAAAGGAACACAACTCACCCACGGCAATACCACCTAGCTCTGTGCAGATACAAAAAAGCACATAGAGAAAAACAACCCCCATAAACTTCCTTAAAATTAATAACGAAGATACAGATTAACTCGTACGCCCTTCACCATCACCGAACACATTAAACCAAGTTAGAGAGAGAATTGTGTACAAACAAATCAACATTGATTCGATAATGGCACGGCCTTCCGATCTTGAGTAATGTTACACATCTCTTGTTGTTTAATTCTGAAGATACTCATGAGTATGTCCTTAATTGTTTCGTTCACCATTTTTCGTTAACACTGAAAGGAGAAAAAAGTCATTCCTATTACCCCCCTTGTCATCAGACCCTTGAGGTAATGACAATAAATGTTTAGCGCTCAGCGCTCAGCGTTCTCTCTCTCTCTCTCTCTCTCTCTCTCTCTCTCTCTCTCTCTCTCTCTCTCTCTCTCCTCCCTACCATAATCGTGCTGCTAACGTTAGACCCACCTTTCTCGCCTTGGCTTTAATAAGGCTGTGTCCGACCAAATGGCATAGGCTAGAACACCAAGGCTACGTGGAAACGTTGCTATGCTATGCATAGTTACGCGGGGATTGTCTTTAGCCATGACAAGCTCCTAGCATAACATCATCAGTCTCCTCCCCCCCCCCCCCCCCCCCCCCCCCGAAGTTGGAATGTGGCTGCCCACGTGGCGGGGTAATAAACAAACCCGGTCACGCACGTAATGTTCTCATCCGTAGCTGATGCACTTGTACCATAGTGTACAAGCCTTCTGTTGGGATGATCCCTGGAGTCTTCTAGCCAGGGTAAGCCAACAACAACACCACATGGGTGCAACTCCCCAAAATGAAAATAAAATTGAAAGGCAGGGGTCCAGGGACCCATGGCCCCGGCATGGCCCCATTGGATGATTCAGGGGGGCAACTTAAGAGACAGATATGACGAGACAGACAGAGATGACAGACAGAGACAGTGTGAGTCTGATAAGCCTTGTACAATGATTACACTGCCTTTGTAAACTTCTAAGATGGAACAACCAAGTCCAAAACGCCCCAAATCGCTTGTGGTCAATTTTCTTTTGGGGGGCGAATTAAAAAAACCTGAAGTTCAGTTTCTGGTAAAGTTAAAAATACTGAAATCAGTGTAAAACTGAAAGAGTAGCACCCGTGACAACAAGAAGTCCCACCTTTCCCGTGGATTTGGTTCCCTTCCAGCAGCAGAAGAAGATGACGATGAAGATGGCCATCAGGCACAGCAGCAGCTGCCAGCGGATGGAGCCCAGGTCGTCAATGCCCGTGGACCTGTGAGACTCCAGCACGTGGAAACTGCACACAGGAAGGATAATGTATTAGATGACGATGATGATGATGATGATGATGATGGTGATGATGATGATGGTGATGATGATGATGATAACGATGATGATGATGATGATGGTGATGGTGATGATGATGATGATGACGATGATGTGAAGCTGCCAGCGGATGGAGCCCAGGTCGTCAATGCCCGAGGACCTGTGAGACTCCAGCACGTGGAAACTGCACACAGGAAGGATAATGTGTTAGATGACGATGATGATGATGATGATGATGGTGATGGTGATGATGATGATGATGATGATGATGATGATGATGGCGATGATGATGATGATGATGATGATGGTGATGATGATGACGCTGATGATGATGATGATGGTGATGATGACGATGATGATGATGACGATCATGAGGGTGATGATGATGACGATCATGTGAAGCTGCCAGCGGATGGGGCCCAGGTCGTCAATGCCCGAGGACCTGAGATTCCAGCACGTGAAAACTGCACAGAGGAAGGATAATGTATTAGATGACGACGATGATGATGATGATGATGATGATGATGATGATCACGATGATGATGATGATGATGATGATGATGATGATGATGATGATGATGGCGATGATGATGATGATGTGAAGCTGCCAGAGGATGGAGCCCAGGTCGTCAATGCCTGAGGACCTGAGATTCCAGCACGTGAAAACTGCTCATAGGAAGGATAATGTATTAGATGACGATGATGATGATGATGATGATGATGATCACGATGATGATGATGATGATGATGATGATGATGATGATGATGATCACGATGATGATGATGATGATGATGATGATGATGATGGCGATGATGATGATGTGAAGCTGCCAGAGGATGGGAGCCCAGGTCGTCAATGCCTGAGGACCTGAGATTCCAGCACGTGAAAACTGCTCATAGGAAGGATAATGTATTAGATGACGATGATGATGATGATGATGATGATGGTGATGATGATGATAACGATGATGATGATGATGATGATGATGATGATCACGATGATGATGATGATGATGATGATGATGATGGCGATGATGATGATGTGAAGCTGCCAGAGGATGGAGCCCAGGTCGTCAATGCCTGAGGACCTGAGATTCCAGCACGTGGAAACTGCTCATAGGAAGGATAATGTATTAGATGACGATGATGATGATGATGATGATGATGAAGATGATGACGATGATGATGATGATGATGATGATGATGATGATGATGATGATGATGATGATAATGATAATGATGGATGGTGATGATGATGGTGATGATGATGATGATGATCACAATAATGATGATCACGATGATGATGATGATGATGATGATCACAATGATAATGATGACGATGATGGGTCATTCTCTTCCCTTCTTATTTATTACTAAAAGAGTCTTCAGAATAGCGACTACCTCGCAATGACGGACATTTTTGGCCAATCTGTAGGGTGGCCGCAGTACCGAGGTTCGACTGTAAGTTTCTCTCTCTCTCTCATCTCATCCTCACTTGAAGAACTCTGTGGCGGCGGACATGGACAGGTTAGTGCGGTTGGCGCTCTGGTCCGGCTCCACGCAGTGCGGGGTGTTCCAGGTGTTGTCGCAGCGGGCGTACACCAGGGGGGCCCGGAATGACATCACCAGGTAGTACAGCGCCCAGGCGATGATAGCGTTGTAGTAGGCCCCCACGAAGGTGCCCACGATGCAGATGCCGTACCCTATGCCTGTGCCATGTAACATAGCATGATGAATAGTATGATATTGCAGTGAAACGCCCTAGACGATGATGGTGTTGTAGCCTGTACGATGTAAGACAGCATGATGAATAGTATGATATTGTAGCGAAACGCCTAGACGATGATGGTGTTGTAGCGCCCACGATACAGATGCCTGTACGATGTAAAACAGCATGATGAATAGTATGATATTGTAGCGAAACGCCTAGACGATGATGGGTTTGTAGCGTCCACGATACAGATGCCGTACCCTATGCCTGTGCAATGTAAAACAGCATGATGAATAGTATGATATTGTAGCGAAACGCCTAGACGATGATGGTGTTGTAGCGCCCACGACACAGAGGCCTGTGCAATGTAAAACAGCATGATGAATAGTATGATATTGTAGTGAAACGCCTAGACGATGATGGCGTTGTAGTGCCCACGATACAGATGCCGTACGATGTAAAACAGCATGATGAATAGTATGATATTGTAGCGAAACGCCTAAACGATGATGGCGTTGTAGTTCCCACGATACAGATGCCGTACCCTATGCCTGTGCAACGTAAAACAGCATGATGAATAGTACAATACTGTACTGCAGGGCCTGTGGCAGTGGCCTGTGGCCTGTGCCCCCAGTATCGTTCCCACCATCTTTGTATCTACAAATGTCGCATATGTGTCTGTTCCAGACCGAGAGGACGTAAAACACCATTTTTCGTTCACGTAATATAACGGTATTGTTAATAATTCAGGACATTACTGGTGTTGCACTGCCTCCGGGCATTGCCTCCAGGATCGTTACCACCATCGTTATATCAACTAATGTCCCATATGTGTCTGTTCCAGACCGGAGAACATGAAACATGTTCTTCAACGTAATATAAAGATTTATGCCAATATGGTCGGTTATATCTTTTTTGATTAAAACTTCGGGACTTTCCTGATATATTGCAGTACCTCCGGGATCGTCCCACCATCTTTATATCTATTAATGTCCCATCATGTGCCTGTTCCAGGCCGGAGGACGTCAATCGGGTTTTCTTCTTCGCGTAATATAACAAATAAAGCGAAATCTTGCAAAGAAGTTAGTGGAGTGGGCAGTATGTTGGTGCGGATGTTACTCACTTTATTGATCTGTTCATCGTTTCTGCACAACTCATCTGGGTGTGATCGCGGATTCATAGGGTTTAGCTCAGAATTACGTTATATATGTCGCAGTAGAAACTGGAATCCAGTAGGAT
>CM065702.1:48755012-48772512 GCA_017654935.2 Phymorhynchus buccinoides | reverse complement strand
TTTTGAAAGAGGTTAATATAGAAGTAAAAAACCAACAACAACAAAACAACATAATTCTCACACATAAATATTTCAAGGATAAGAACATATATATATTTTGGTGTGCAGGGAGGCTATTAGGGAGTGTGGGCTGCTTGAGGCTAAAGCTTTGTTCACGTATAAACATATAGTCTATTTGCCAAACATGTGAACCCGGAAGTGTCGAGTACTGTAAGGTTTTTATGCGGAAATGTACTGTATGGGTCCCCAGCTGTCAGAAAATGCCGGATGCTAACTTGCATGTGCTGAGCAATTTGCATAATTAGCTCAAATTAGCATAATTACCTCTATCCGTAATATCTCGGCAACCCCTTGGCCGATTCGGACGATCTTAGAGTGGTTTTCGGGGTTATTGGTGACTCTGAATCCATTTATGACATTTCTGAAATTCAAGATGGCCGCCACTTCTGGTTTAAACCGGAAATGGCCATATTTCAGCCCCCTAAATCGCATCATCAACATCATCAGTTACATCCTCATCCTCATCATCTTCTGTTGTGTCTCCTTCTTCTCCTTCTCAAAACTCTACGTTCATGTCTTCTTCCTTTTCTTGCTGAGCACGTGTGAGTGGGTTGCAACATGTACCTTCACAACCTTCGCAGAGGCAGTAGCTGGTACAGGCCAGGCCTTCGGCTGCACAGCTGCACTTCACTGTTGTGCATGGCGTTTCAGCTTTGCAGCCACAGCTGATGACATCCATCAGGGCAGGAGGAGCAACAGGGCTCGTGTCCAGGACTGGCATTACAACTTCCTCGCCTTCCTTTGCACCTCTTTTCTTGATCCATCCGAAATTGGTGATGTCCAAAGTTGGTGGGCGAGGACGGTCTGCTGCTTTCCAAAGTAGCACCTGTAGATGTGCTCGTTGTCCGTGGAGGTGCGCATTGCCATCTGTAGGAGGCAGTGTCTTTAGTGCTGGGGGGGGGGGGGGGGGGGGGTGGGGGGGGGGGGTTGCGCTTTCGGTAGATGTCATACCTGGCGACGTTCAGATTTGCCGACTTCTTCTGGTTGTAGAGAGCCAGGAAGAAACCCCTTACCCTTACTGCAATTAGCTCTCTGTTATCTGCAAGTCAGTAGCTCCCTCCTCCCCGATGAAGTGAAGCAGGTCACCAGATACTACACTCATGGCTTTGAGCGTAGATACCTTACCTTTCCCTGCAGGGTAAGAGGTGGTGTCACAACCAGAGAGGGCGTGCACTGCCAGGATGAAGCGACACTGATCACCCAGCTTCTGTGCTGTTGAATTGTTATCCAGAACAGTTCCGTTCCATTTTCTCCATCTGCAGGCGACATGTAATACCAGCCTTCCAACACCAATAGACCATGAGCACGAACACATCAGTGTCGTCACAGAGAATGCGGATGGTTGCAGCTCCGTGTCTGGCTGCATCTAACATGTACGAGATGAGGGAGACATCAGCCTCGTCATGAGTGACGATACTGTCTGCTCTGCTGACCAGCTCAATGTGATCTATGCTTTGCGTGCACAGGAGCTCTCCCAGCCTCCTCTTGTTCGTCTTGTTCTTCATGACTGTGTCTCGGCCAGGTAGAGGGGTTGTCAGTGAGAGGTGGTACACTGTAGAACTCTCTGCAGCTCTCCTCTGCCACTCGTGGTCTTTGGCAGAGAGTTGCTGGTACCGGTCAAAGATAACGTATGTTTGCGTGATGTGCTGATGAAGCCGGCGCCCCATGCTGTCTGCGAGGTCAGCCACAGTACCTGCGGATGGCCACACCACGTGGTAGATGAGCTGCGATGCATCAACAAGTACGACATCGGGTGGTTGGGGATTGGGGTCAAGGACTCCAAGGCGCTGGAAGATCACAGACTTAATACCTTTCCTGCGGCATCCATACTCATCAATCAAGGAAGCAGGGACAGGACCAAGCTCAAAGTCGAAGAGAGCAGATAGCTCCATGTGTCTCTTGCTCCCCACCACGAGCAGCCAGCCGAGCGAATATTGCCTGCAGGTCACGTACGATCTTCCCATTGACCTTCACTCCTTTCGGCATGAATTCCATCGTCACCACCTTCTTTGAAATGGGTGTATGAAATCCCCCAGGTAGCGATGAAGAGAACTTCGTGCTCATGCCTGTGCCAATCTTCAATGCATCTTGCACATTCACCTTTTCATCTGCCACCTGACCGTTCATGATATGGTAGAGGGTAGTAATCTCTGTGGTGAGTGGGTGGGAGTTATCGTGCAACACTCTCAGGATTTTGGCTCGGTCATCAGCGTCCAACTCCCGCCGTCCTTTACCCTCTTCTTTGTGTCTGTTGGGTTTCTGTGTCTTGTCCAGTCCTGTTGCATCATTGCAAAGAAATAGGGCAGCATCTCTTCAAGGCAGTGTTGTTGCAGCAGCCAGTCACCCTCTCGTTCTGCTCGCCAGAATGTGTGCGCTATCAGGGTTGGGGTGATGAAGCAATCCACCCAGAGCTGGCCTGTGGTGTGCTCTCTTGCTTTCTCCAGGTATGCTGTTATCTGCTAGTGGGTCTTCTCTCCCTCCTCTAAGAAGTCATGGATCAGAGCAGACACAACCATACGGAAGGCACGCATAGCCTTGGGCCAGGCTTTCCCGTTGAAGATGGACGTCAGGCCTCCAAACGACGCACCTACTAGCTCCTCCAGACCGGTTGACTTCATGAGCACTCCAATTGAGCCGATGAATGACATGAGAGTGTGCATCATCCCAGGTCTTAACACCACAGATGACCATTACTGCGGATCACTCCACTTGATCTGGCAAGCGATCTGGTATAGCTGCATGTCAAATGTGATATGACTGTGGCTCATGCCGAGCCGCATGAGTGATGTGTCGAAGTAGGCGATGGTACTCAACACTGTATCAGGGTGGGCAGGGGGCGAGTCAAGCAGAGGTCCAAAGACACTTATCGTCTTTGGCTTAGGAACACACTGTCATCACCATTGCGATCTTGAACAACATTGTAGGCCGACCAGTCCAGGGGAAGAGTGGAAGAGTGGAGCTGAGAGAACCAAGCAGCGTCCTACTTCTGTGCCCTTGAAACACTCTGATTGATAGCATCATGGATGGCATCAGTTCTTGGTGCTGCAGGTAGATCTGGTGGAGGCATCTGCTTGGGACCACCATAATGTTTAATGACGAAACTGCATATTTTGTTGTATAAACATCCTGCAATTTATAACCGAGTTGACGTTATTTCAATTATTGCCCACCGGGAGCTGAAATATGGCCACTTCCGGTTTAAACCGGAAGTGGTGGCCATCTTGAATTTCAGAAATGTCATAAATGGATTCAGAGTCACCAATAACCCCGAAAACCACTCTACGATCGTCCAAATCGGCCAAGGGGTTGCCGAGATATTACGGATAGAGGTAATTATGCTAATTTGAGCTAATTATGCAAATTGCTCAACACATGCAAGTTAGCATCCGGCATTTTCTGACTGCTGGAGACCCATACAGTACATTTCCGCAAAAAACTACTTACAGTACTCGACACTTCCGGGTTCACAATGGGGACCTTAAGGCTGGCAAGTAGACTAATACTTGAGAATGTTCGCACGATAGAGCTAGTAGGGCAAGTTCGAAAAAAGACGGATACCTGTAACATTTCTGGGGAATAATATGAAGTTCTAGAAAGGGAGAGAGAGAGAGAGTTAGAGCTGCAGAGAGAAGAGAGAGAGATGAGAGAGAGGAGAGAGAGAGAGAGAGGGGGGGGAGGGGGGGGGCAAAACACAGATACGGCAGACTACCGAAATACAGGGAGAGAGAGAGAGAGAGAGAGAGAGAGGAGAGAGAGAGACCGAGAGAGAAAGAGCGAGATAGGTAGAGAGAGAGAGAGAGAAAGATTAGCAGAGAGAGAGAGAAGAGAGGTAGAGAGAGAGAGAGAGAGTATAAAGGGAGGGTGGGAACAAACACCAGATACGCCGAGACAGAGAGATACAGGGGGAGGAGAGAGAGGGAGAGAGAGAGGGAGAGAGAGAGAGAGAGAGAGAGAGAGAGAGAGAGAGAGAGAGAGACATATACTCAGAGATAGAGAGAGACTGAGAGAAATAGGTGGGGGAGAGCGAACGTAGAGAGAGAGCTGAGAGAGAGAGAGAAGAGAGAGAAAGGAGAGAGCTGAGAGAGAGAGAGAGAGAGTAGAGAGAAGAGAGAGAGAGAGAGAGAGACGCAGAGAGAGAGAGATAGAGACAGAGCGAGAGACATGAGGCAGAGAGAGAGAGAGAGAAAAACAAAGCCTACTAGATAACAAACACTATCTGTGTTAAATGCCAAGCACCCTAGACTGAGAGAAATGAGACGTCGGGGTGTGGGACAACGCACATATTTTATTGAACACCGCTAATACGATACAATCTTACCCCTTTCGAGACTTTACACAGGCTTGCCCCTCCCCTCTTTGAGAGGAGAAGGAGAGAGAGCCCTATGAGTCAGCTTAGCTTGGAGAGAGAAGGAGATTGCTCCGAGAGAGAGAGAGAGAGAGAGAGAAGAGGGAGAGAGAGAGATGAAGAGAGAGAGAGAGAGATTCCTTTCTCGAGAGAGAGAGAGAGAGAGGAGATTTCCCTCTTTCTATCCTATCCCAGAGACAGACATTCTACAGACTCACTTCCTTTCCTCTTCTTCTCCTCTCCTCCTCCCCTCTAACACTCTAGGGAGAACAAAAAGACAGAAAACGGGCCTACATAGTTATAACACTATCTGTGGTTATGCACCACACTGACTGAAAGTAAATCGTCTGGGTGTGACACACGATAATCCGTGTCGTGGTATTATAATCTCACCGCTAATCCTCACCCACCATCTTGGCTCTCTTTCGCTCTGTGCAACTTTACAGGCTTGCCCTCCCCTATTCTTCTTACACCACACCTGTTTGCCCCTTCCTTAAATTCACTTTTTTGCCTTTTTGCTCCTCGGCCATCTTTGGGTTGTGACTCCCAAAAATCCTGGAACCCCAACGCTCAAAAGACCCTCTTTGGACGGGACGTTTTTGACCTTAACCCGTGACTACCCACCGGGCTCTTAAACCCACCCACCTACCTTGACAACTCATATCTCTTCTACACCCGTCCTCTACCTCTTGCCTCTCTTACCCTTCTCTAACTAATTCTTCCTCCCTCTACTCCTTCTATCAACTACCTCCCCTCCTACTCTCCTATCTACTCCTTCTCCTCTCTCTCCTCTCTCTCTTTTCCTCTCCATCTCTCTTTCCTCCTATATCCTCTCTCTTCTCAGTACCCGTTCTCCTACTAAACTCTCTCCCTTCTTCTCTATAAACTGTTTCGTCTTTTCCCTCTCTCTCTATCTACTTTCTCAATGAGCGGCTTAGGCTGGCTGTTTTGACCGCCACCAGGTGGCTATATTCCCTCTACTCTCTCGCTCGAGTGGGGCTAATCCTCTCTCTATATTCTTATTTGCTACTCTAGAGAGAGAGAGAGAGACAGAGAGGGGAGATCTTTCTCCCATCCTCCTCTAACTAGACAGGGGAGCAGTCCCTCCCTCTATTTCACCCTCCTCTCTCTTCGCCTTCTCTTTCTCTACCCCCCTAACTAAAGATATCATCCCCAACGAGATTCACGAGATAAGTCCGCTATTGAGTTGGTTGCCACTATTTGAGGCTGGCGGTCAAATTGGCGAGCTAGGCGAGCTAGGTTGACCATTGCCACGAACTGTCGTTCTATAGACTAGACTACTGTCTGACTATGCTTTTGCCCGTAGTTACCTGAACTCTCTTAAATATATTCAACGCCTAAATTGAATTTCAAGGTCGTGGCAAATGGTCTATTATTGATGATGAAAATGATGTTTTACGTCCTCTCGGTCATAGACACATATGGGACATTTGTAAATACAAAGATGGTGGGAACAATACTGGCTGCAATGCCCGGAGGCAGTGCAACACCAGTAAAGCCCCGAGTTGGTCTATTATTGATGATGAAAATGATGTTTTACGTCCTCTCGGTCATAGACACATATGGGACATAATTTTGTAGATACAAAGATGGTGGGAAAAAATACTGGCTGCAATGCCCGGAGGCAGTGCAACACCAGTGAAGCCCCGAGTTGGTCTATTATTGATGATGAAAATGATGTTTTAATTTTTACGTCCTCTCGGTCTGGAACAGACACATATGGGACATTTGTAGATACAAAGATGGTGGGAACAATACTGGCTGCAATGCCCGGAGGCAGTGCAACCAACCAGTGAAGCGCCGAGAGTTGGTCTATTATTGAAAAGCACCCATCCCCTTTTAAAAAAGCGTCATAGTGTACCTCACACTCCGTCATAGTGTATATCTGTAATCGTTCTATCTCTGTGTCTGTCTGTCTGCTCTCTCTGTGGGTCCTCTCTCTGTCTCTGTCTCTTTGTTCTGCGATTCCTCTGTTTGTCTGTCTGTGTGTCTTTCTGTCTGCCTCTCTCTGTCTCTCTCTCTCTCTCTGTCCTCTTTGTCTGTCCCTCTGTTTTCTGTCTGTTTCCTCGTCGCTCTCTGTCTGTCTGTCTGTTTTCTCTCTCTCTCTCTCTCTCTCTCTCTCTCTCTCTCTCTCTCTCTCTCTCTCTCTCTCTCTCTCTCTCTCTCTCTCTTCCATTTGATCTCAGAATGCAATTTAATAAAGGTGTGTTTATGTATAAAATCTAGCACCTCCTTATCTAAGTGAAAAGTTCCCAGTTAGTTGTGTGCGAAACAAACAAATAATATTTCTGCCCCGACCAAGAACTGACCTATTTATGTCATCATTAAAATATTCGGGAGGTAAAATGTGGAATGATATTCCTGAACGCATGAAAACCAAAAATACATTATCATTTAAAAGATGTTTACACCAATATCTATTTGAAAGATTGTAAATGTCCCATTTTGTGTTTATATAATTATGGTTTGTACATAAAGAGACCTTAGTCATGTCTGGAATCATATAATAAAAAGGCAAAGTCTGTCTGTCTGTGTGTCTGTGCGTCTGAAACACAAAACGGGCCTTATAAAACTCTGCCGTTTGTCGACCGAATCGCTTCAAATTTGCTATAAGCCCTAACGGGGCCATTGCAACAGCAACCGAGGTGGCCGTGTCATTTGCGCGGTTTGGCAAATGCGCGAAACGCGTATCCACCGGCCTCTCGGCGCCCGTATCTCCCGTTTTTCTGGACGGATTGCCTTCAAATTTGGATGGGTAGATGACCGGGGACAGTAACTATCCGTGTGCCAAACCGAAAGCGAATCGATTCAGAAACGCGCGCGATACACGCCGCTTCACCTTTTCACAAACCGTGGCGCAACGAGACCCGACATTGACTCGAAATTTGGAACGTGCATGACCAGGGATAGTGACTATCTTGGTGCAAAATTCAACAGCATCCGTTCATAAACGCACGCGATATGAGCCAATTTACATTTGCGCGCACCGCCAAACAGACGTTACATTCAACAGTATACACATAAACGACTGCCCGCCAACAAGAAAAGGGTGGCACAGCGGATATTACTTTAGCGAGGATTACTTTGAGCGATGTACTAATATCGCGCTATTCTCCGCTATTATCTTCCAACTAACATGAGCTTCACGCGTGTGGGTGGGGACTCATTGACATTGACTGAGGTTAGCGCGTGCGCGTGAGTGCATAGGGTGGGAGGTGGGGAGTAGGGAGGCAGGGTGGGGATGGGTGGGGTGGGGGTGATGTGGGCGGGGTATGGTTGGTGTGGGTTGTGTTTGTGTGCGGTTGGTAGTAAAAAAAACAGGATGAGTGAAGAAGATGGAAGGAGGGAGACAGACAAAAGTAATATCATAAAAAGCCAAGTGTCTGTCTGTCTGTGCTAGTAATATAATTACATATTACTGTTGCTCGTAGCTTTACACCCTTAACTATCATTGACATGTGGCATGAGTGAAGAGTGTTATAGGGCCACCATGCTGCATGTATTATGCTCTTTTTGTTCTTGTTCGACTAGAAATAAGTTTGCTCGTTTCCTTTTTTGTTGTTTGTTTGTCTCTCAGTTTGTTTCGTTTGTTTTCTTTTCATTTTGCCTATGCGTTGTGTTAATAGTGTGTGGAATGCTTTACTGAAGTGTGTATGCTCTTGTTATATGAAAAGATGTATTATTTTATGAATATTTGATTTCTTGTAATGTGTGATTGCTTCGTACATTATTGTTAACTTGGTTTTGTCGAGGACATGGTGAAAAAAAGCATTGTTGCTTATCCATTTATCCTCATTAAAAAAATTCAATTCAATTCAATTCAACTCTCTCTCTCTCTCCGGTCTGTCGTCTCCCTCTCCTCTCTCCTCGCTCATCTCACTCGTCTCCTCTCTCTCTCTCTCTCTCATCGTCTCTCTTCTTCTCTCTCTCTCTCTCTCCGTCTCAGTCCTCTTCTCTCTCTCTCTCTCTCTACGTCGCTCTCTAACTGCCATGTCGCCTTGTTTTATTCCAAATCAACGTTTCGTCTAACTTGAAATGGCTTCTAGTGAAGGCAACATAGAATGACGAATGATCTCCTGCGCAAGACAATCTCCTACGAGTTTTTCGATTGATAATAGAGAAGGGGAGGAGGGGGGACAGAGGGGTTAATTTCATTATCATTCCGGTTTCCGCCTTTCTACCAACATGAAACGCTGCATTTTATGAACATTTTCAGATAATTATCTTTGTTCAATATGTACTATGCAGTCATGATAAAGGCCATTAATAATAGGGACCCCCCCACTCCCTTGCCGATCTCTCTACAGCAGTACAAGGCCGCGGCTATTGTCACAGTCGTGGTTCATGGCGTTTTTTTCCCCGTCTTGATATATCGGGGGGGGGGGGTGGGGGGGGGGGGGGGGGGGGGGGGGGGGGGAGGAGTGCGTTTCCCGTCTTAATAGGGGGGGGGGGGTAAGGTAGGGTTATTATTCCAAAAGATAATTAGCTGAAAAGGTTAATAAAATCAGCTTTATGTTTTGGTAGAAATGCTAAAAACGGAAAATTAACCGATAAATGCGGGAGGGGGGCACATCTTTACTTTACCTAAAAACCTAGATGGAGCTAGATTAAAGCAACACAAGTTATGGACGGCAGACTAAAACAACAGAATTGGACATGAGTGTAAACGGGAAATGGCATTATCGTGATAAAGCGAACAGAAACCCTGCAACACATAAACATGAACGCAGGATGCGTGTGTCCAGCGTAATTTCTATTTGAATTGTACCACACAACGATACCGAAAAAAGCAAACGGCATTCACAATCGATGTTTAAGGAATCCCGCACTCTTCCACCCTTCTAAATGATCTTCTGAGCTGAAATTGCGCATTCAAGACCACTGACGCACCACGATTAAGTCCTGGGGTGGGTTTTTTCTAAGTATGCTTGACCCACATAACAAATGCCCAACTGTTTAATTGAGGCTGCGTCTTTAAAAATGATGTTTCGCTTTTGAATTTGGGGTATTTGTATGGGACTCCCCCCCCCAAACCTGGGGTCAAAAGATGGAAAACCCGTGATTTTGACACGGGATCTGTGTGTCTCATGACAAAGCACACCGACATACTGCGAGTATATCCATCTTATGGATTAGGAATTTGAAACAAGACTAATGATAAAGAGATACAAAAAGACTTTGTGCATTTAAGCATGAATGCGTTTAAAATTGCACGACACTTGGGGGGTTGTGTCAACTTTCCTTTTACTTGGAAAGTAATGCACAATGATACACCGTAAATATTTTTTAAAAAAGCCAACGCATTCCAAGGGATGAAGGTTTCTGTCATACACCAACGATTGGAGGCCCCACTCTCGCCCTCCCAAACGCACTTCTGATAGTATGGAATAGACCGAATGCTGAGAAATATATAGCATCTTTACCCTTTTCACCAGCCAGCCAATTTCAACTAAAAAAACCCACCCCTTAAACTTAACTGGGTAGAGGAAAATTATTCATCTGCAGTATTGGGAATTTCCTACTGTGACAGTGCAACATTATGCTGTCCTTACCTCCCAAAATTAAAGAAATAGGGTCTTTTGGATACAGGCCCTGTTTTGATGCCTTTTAGTGACTGGGTGTTAAATCATTGTGTTGGCATAAATGCGACATTGCGGTGAACAGGGTTTGAATGCCGCTTGAAATTACGCGGTTAGTGATAGAATAGATTGAATACTGCACGGTCGGCATAATAAAACACGATGGCGCCTTAATCGCTTTGACACGGTCAGCTAGCTTTCCTCTATTTGAAAGATTGCATACTGCCCCCCCCCTTGTAATCGACATTGTATTTGATTCATGTACTGGGTCTTCTTCTTCTTCTTCTTCTGCATCCCAGGCCATATGGCCATAATGGGATAAGGTTACTTCGTATTGTTCGCTTCAGCTTTTCACTGGTCTCCCCCGCTGCGTAACGGCCGACACATTCGATTTCGGAGGAGCTCAAAGGAGAACATTATGTGGAAGAGCGTTTTGGAAAAAAACGTCAAGAGAATGGGCCATCGGTCAGAACATAGATGATAGAAAGTGCAAAGGAAGGCAGAGTCAAACGAGTGGCGAGATTAGAAGAGTTACAAGCACAGAAATTCCAGGGGGGACTAATTTGTTACGACAAATACTCCCCTATTCCCAACGGGGTAGACCGTGAGGGGTCGGGGTCGTCCAGCTCCCTGTATGAGCACGAGGCATCCACCCACTGCCCAGTACTGATCACATGACATAGTGAAATTTAAAACCCCACCAATAACCTGAACAGACTGCACGTCCTGGAACATGCAACAAACAACAACTACAGCGGCAAGTGTAAAGTGACGTTATTTTATTTCGACGAGACAAACAAAGCCTGGATATTTCGGGCGAATGCGCATTTCAAACCACAAACAATTAAACAGAAACATGCAAATATAGCAAAAGGAGCAAAAAGCAGGCACAAAAGGAGCAACAAATCAAAACAAAGATAAAAAACACACCAATACTTCCTCATCTACAGTCCAATTTGTAAACGTCACTTTACATTTGTCTGTAGTTGTTTGTTTGTTGCATGACTATATTAAACGAAAAAACTAGAAATATTTTTAGAGGGAAGATTTTTGTCCACAGTGAATCCATGACTCACAGACATCGTCACAATCGCATCGGAATCGTATGTCGTATCTGGCTTGGCCCTTGCGATTTAAACGTGGACCCTGACGGATGAGCTTTGCAATAAACACGTCGAGATCACCACGAAAGACAGCCTTTTCAAGGTCGGAACACTCATTTGCTTTGGTTTCTATCGAAATTAAACTCGTGAAAAACGGACGATTCTCCTTGGCGAGATACCGGAGAGAGTAGTCATTTTGGATGGGATGGATGGGAGGTCACTTCATGTGGTTGAAGCGTTTTCTTTTGTTTTGTAGTGTACATTCAAAAAAAAAGATGAGATATTTTTCGTTGTGTGAGCAAACTCGTTTAGATAAACTGTAATAACAAATAAAAAAAATAAAAATAAAAAGGCTTGTATCGCGAAAAGTTCGTGCAATACGAGTTGTTCTAAATGCTAGGCGGCCAATTAGAAAAAGACGGCACATGCCTCTCTTGGTTGAAAGAACAGTTTGACTTCCCTCACCTCTCCGCCAAGGAGACTCGCCGATTTACATCTTGATTTCTGGGGGGAAACCAGAACAAAGTGAGTGCTGCAAGCTCTGTAAAGGGTGTTTCTGATGAGGTGGACGTGTTTCTACAAAACTCATCCATCTGGTGCCCCTTTAAGAAAAAACCATTTTTAGTTAAGTGTGGGGGGGGGGGGGGGGTGGGTGGGGGGGGGGGGGGGGGTGGGTAGGGGGTGGTGGGGGGGTGGTGGGGGGGGGGGAGGACTGGGGGGGGGGCGGGGGATAACCGTTAGTGGCTAAAGCGTGACAAAAGGAGAGATGTTTGTGACCTGAAGATAGCGAATGCAGGTCCGCCGCGGGAATAATCTGAATGACACCTACTGCGCTTGAAGTGCAGGCTTTCAGATTGAATCACTATCATATATACCCGCCTTTTCAAGGAAGAATGGAGCACAGCAGGCTGTTTAATTAAAAAAAGAAAATGACACATAACTGTTCAAGGAAAGAACAAAATCACGCCAAAACCCCGGCACCAATGTTCACAAAAGCAATTCATATAATACAGTAGGACCTCCTTATAAGACCTCCCATTAGAAGACTTCCCTCCCACATAATCCCATACTTCTCTGAGACTTGCCCTTCTTTGTAGTATCACAATACCTCCATTTCAAGACCCTCCTTTATAAGACCTCATTTTGGATGAATTTTTTAATTACAAACGATCTGCATTGTTAAATACAAAAGTCGGGACTTTACTGGACTGTGTTGCACTGCACTCGCGCATTGCCTCATGATCGTTCCACCATCCTTTACATCTACTTGTCCCATGCGTCTGTTGCAGACACGGAGGTCGTTAAACAGATTTACTACTGATTTGTGAAGGTCCCCTTATCAGGAGATTCCACTGTCACCCTCTACTGATTCTGGTCAGTAGTTTTAATTTAGACTTGGTTAGTTTTTACCTTGGCAAGTTTGAAGCTAGTTAATCACATCCACATATTTTTTAGTAAGTATTTTAGCTTAGACTTGTACGGTTACTGTTTTCTATTACGCTTGTTATTTTATCTATTTTTCAAACACGTGGGTAAGATTTAGCGTGTTGACAGCCCTGGCATGGCCTTAGTTTGTCGACGGAGCTCTCAATAGGGCATTTGGCCACGAGTGTTCGTACTGCATACTAGACTAATAAATTGCACCCGCTCTTCCTGCCCGAGTACACTGACACTTGTCTATAATTCAACTCTCTTATCATTCAACTCAATGAATTTCAAGGTCCAGGCCACGCGGCAAATGCCCGTATTTATCTTAATCTTACTGATTTTGGGCGTGGCACACTGGACAGGCCTGCTATAACGTTAACGACGTTTGAAAGTGAAAGCGAATGTGGAAGGAACAGGTTGGGGTTGATTTTTTAAAGGTGTAACCGGTTTGGACATTTTACTTCTTCCATATTTTTACTGTACATTGTTTATTATGCAACGTGTAATAAGTTCAAAACTAATTGGCTGTCACTTTCTGCTGCTTCTTGCTGCTGCTGCTGCTGCTGCTGGGCCATCTTCTTTCTTCTTCTTCTTTCTTATTCTTCCTTCCTTCTTCTCTTCTTTTTCTTTTCTTCTTCTACGCGAACAGTATATAGTAGCATACACGGCGGTTTACAACTTTCTTCTTCGTCTTCTTCTTCTCTTCTTCACGCGAACAGGTATATAAGTGGACATACACGGCGTTTACAACTTTCTTCTTTCTTCTTCTTCTTCTTCTTCTTCTTCTTTCTACGCGAACAGTATATAAGTGATCATAACCGGGCGGTTTCACACTTTCTTCTTCTTCTTCTTCTTCTTCTTCGTTCTTCTTCTTCTCTTCTACGCGAACGTATATAAGTGATCCATACACGGCGGTTTACAACTTTCTTCTTCTTCTTCTTCTTCTTCTTCTTCTTCTTTCTTCTTCTTCTTCTTCTTCTCTCTCTTCGCGACAGTATAATACGTGAATCATACAACGGCGGTTACAAGCACATGGAAGGTTCTTTGGGTGATACCTTACTTAACACATCCAAAAAATATTCACAACGTTTTGAAGAGGACTCAATTACCTTAGGTACCATACCTCTGTACTAAAATTTTAAAGCGATTCTGTGCTCAGTGGTTCACGAGTTTAATGCCCGCACTTAATGGATGTGTCGGGGTGATACATTGCTTAACCTCCCCCAAAATTCAACAAGATCGTGAATTATCGAAAGGACCCTACAAAATAAGAACCCTGCACGAAGCTTATCTCTGCCAATGGTTTAAATGAAATCTGTCCAGCACAGTTTTTGAAATATCGATGTGACAAGTGACGTAAGTCGATTATATATAGTGAATACTAGAAGGTGTGACGACGGAAGGTTGACTTCTGGAAGTGCGCGGGCCTACAGTCACATAAGTTAGTCTGATTGTTTAAAAAAAATCGGACTGACTGGTGTGGCAACTGCTCCGGCAATTGTGGCTCCAGTATTGTTCCCACCATCTTTGTATTTACAAACTGTCCCATATGTGTCTATGGCGCGAGGGGACGTAAACACCATTTTTTTCATTCATTCATTCAGACGACGGAAGAACTACCCGGGAATTGCAAAGCTCGAGTCCCTCGAACAACACTTATGTTTAGCAGCGGGGACACGTTAGGTAGTCCTTGGGGCGACACACCACGGCACAACATGTGGAAGGGGTTTCCGTTGTGTACAGTTACACACTACCGGTATGGCCGGACCCAATTGAATAAATAACTACTAGTAACTTAGAAATGAATGAATGAATGATAATGAATGAATAAATGCGTGTAACGTCCCTTTCGACTGGTGTAGGAGAATAGGTTTTAACGCCCTCCTGCGGTCTTTTCCGACCATTTGGGTCATTTTTTTAATACAACGATGGTGGGAACAATACTGGACGCAATGCCCGGAGGCAGTGCACACCAGGTAAAGTCCGATTTTCGTTTGCATCAGATATGTGGTAGCAGTAACCACGCCTCGATAAACCTCTGATACTCGGCTATCGGTAACCGCCACAGCATTAATGTGACCTGGTGTAGTACATTATGGGACTAGTCATGTATAATTTGTGAAGATGAGTGGTGTGCGATCCTGGAGGTAGCGCAATGCGATGTCCAAGACATGACCCTCGTAAATAAATCAGTAGTGATCAAAATCGAAAAAAACTGAAACAGACTGCGACGTCACTGAACCAATAGTACCACACAAACAAATTAAATGCAGAGAGAACGTTATTTTATGAGGAGGTACAAAAAAGACGTGTGTATGTTTCTACAAAAATGTCTTTTCAAAGCAACATAGCGGGCTAATCGCGGCGGACCCCAATGCTTCCCTCACACCACTGCTAGACTTTGAAGAGGCGAATTATTGTGTTGTCTATGTGTTTGAAAAGACATTTTGTTGAAACATCACATGCTGTTTCGTCTTCGTCAATAAACATGATAACGGCACTGGGGGGGGGGGGGGGGGCACTTTGCTTTATCTATTTCTCCGGTTTGTGTGCACATGCTCTGTTTCGTCTTAGTCAAAATAAAAATGATAACGTCACTTTGCCACTTGTTATCTATTTCCGGTTTGCGTTCAATGCTCTGTTTCGTCTAGTCCATAAAATGAATAAACGTCCCACTTTTGGCCTTGGTTTCCTATTTCCGGTTTGTGTGCCATGCTGCAGTTTCGTCTAGTCAAAAAAAATGTAACGTCACTTGGCACTTGTTATCTAGTTCCGGTTTGTGTGCACATGCTCTGTTTCGTCCTAGTCAATAAAAATGAATAACGTCACTTTGCACTTGTTATCTATTTCCGGTTTGTGTCACATGCCTGTTTCGTCTATCATCAACTGATAACGTCACTTTGCACTTGTTATCTATTTCCGGGTTTTGTGTGCACATGCTCTGTTCGTCTAGTCATAAAATGATAACGTCACTTTGCACTTGTTATCTATTTCCGTTTGTGTCACATTCTCTGTTTCCGTCTAGTCAATAAAATGAAAATAAGCGTCAACTTTGCACTTGTTATCTATTTCCGTTTTGTGTGCCATGCTCTGTTTTTCGTCTCGTCAATAAAATTAATATTGCAAAGAAGACGTTTTGTTTTAAGATTCCGAGCGAGTATTCAGTTTTGGGGGTAGGAATGATCTTTTGGCTAACTGTGACTCCTAATCGTCAGACCTATGCAACTTGGCCGGAATGACCTATTGACATTGTAGTTTTGTGAAATATATTCCCAGTAGGGATTTGTTGATTATTTCTCAGTGTGGAAATGACATCCTCTTTAATCATGAAAATGACGTAAACGCGAAGAACGCTGTCACGGGAATGCCAAGTTATAGCCTTTATTTTATTTGTAATGCTCTTTTTTATATGATACTTACTCATTGCTTTTTATTACTAAATTATGAAGCAAGTTTCTAGTTTTTCTTAGTTTTAATATCACTTGATTACCTTATTGAAATGAAATTGCAGAAATGAGTTTAGGGGGGGTAATGCTTGCGCAAGGGGCCATAAACTCTAAGACCAACCCAAATGTTTTGCTGTTAACATTCATAAATGGATTCGCACCTCTGGAGCACATTTTAGAACCTAGTCTGGTTAGAGCCGGGTGGGGGGGGGGGGTGGGGGGGGGGGTGCAGGTTACCCCTCATCTCCTCACCGACTAAAGGGAACAGGTGAAGATAAGTGACAGATTGGAGAAGCTGCTATCACAGAACTTCTAAAAGGAAGGAACTGTTTTGTGCGAATCCGCACGGGAGGGAGTGGATTAGCACTGATTAACCAACCACCTCCGTGGTGTGGGGGCCTGCAAAGAACATCATAACTCTGACATTCGTAAACGTTTCACACAATAAAACACACCCTTTAAAAACGCTAAATTTACTCCGTGGTGATATGCACCATTATGTCTGTTATGTCTTTAGCCTTCCTTCTGTGTCTCTTAATTCATTCTTTAATCTCCCTTTGAGCCAAAGGACAAAACTGAAAAGAAAGACTAAGGACACCCGGTCCCTTTTTCCCTATCTGAGTAGTGAGGACAGGAAACACTGGTTATGTCCCTTTCAAACGTGACACATTTAGGTTAAAAAACACTTCGATAGGCAGTTCAATCTCCGTTTCAATTCCAGTCTGAGTGTTTGGATAGCCGCCCACTGTGAATGGTGTAACTACCCCACTAATGATAACTCTACAGCCCGCTCGCCGAACTATTAAGTAGTCCATCGGACCCTTTTAGAATCTTTGCTTTAGCGAGATGAAAACGGCCTGCAAAGACAAAAGTCCTATAAACTGACACAGAGTTGGATAATCGTGCAATCATTTTGACCAGCCGAGGAGCGAACGATGGTTATGTGTTCCGTGTGGTCCTTTCCTGACTATGTGGTGGTGTGTGTGTGTGTGTGTGTGTGTGTGTGCGTGCGTGTGCGTGTCGTGCGTGTGTGTGCGTGCGTGCGTGCGTGCGTGCGTGTGGTGGTGCGCGCGTGCGTGCGCGCGGTGTGTGTTTGCGCGTGTGTGTGGCGCGCGCGTTGTGTGTGAAGGAGCATACAATGTATTTTCTAACTCAGAATATTTCAATACAAATTTTTTTACAGTGGTTTCTTTGTATTTACTGATCAATTGAATATTGATTGGAATTGTTATTCTTGCATTGTTACCTCCTTTCCTTGTTATGGCTTGATGGTCAGGAATTGTTGTTTTTGTATACTGACATCGGTGGTTCAATCTATGTGTATTAGTATCTTTGTGTGAGAGAGTGACAGGAGGGAGGGGGGTGGGGAGAGGGGAGAGTGGGAGGAGAGAGAGAGAGAGAGAGGGAGAGAGGAGAGGAGGGGGGGGGGGGGGGGGAGAGAGAGATCCTTGTGGCCTTGTGATATTATGAAATGATGATGTGTGCTAGTGATTTACCCACGGATCATGAAAATTAAGC
>CM065702.1:48722609-48754512 GCA_017654935.2 Phymorhynchus buccinoides | reverse complement strand
CTCTGTAAATGGTGTCTTCCTGGTGATCTCGACGTGTTCTTGCAAAACTCATCCGTCAGTATTTGTTCCACCTTTAAAGACCCCCCACATGCACGTGTCACATTCCCTGCTTATGCTTGGAAGATTTCGTACAGCTATAAGAGGGAAAAAAAACACGTAAAAAAAACATGATTTTATGCCCCACATGGCCGATAGGCCGAGAGGGCGTTAAGCCTATTCGTCAAACCTGATTTGACACGGTGGACGTGGTGGGGACTTGAAGTACGGGTTCACAGAGCGAAGACCCCGAGGGAGAGGGAAGAAGAGTGCAATATGCTGTATTGGCAACCACAGTCCGTTCCTTTCCTTCAGCTTCCTGCTAGTGGAGGGGGTGAGGTGGGGTGGATGGGGGTACTGTTGTTGCTGTAGTAGCGGCGGTGAGGGGTAGGGGGGTGGTGGTGAGTGGGATGTGGACAGCCTCCCCCCGGGGGAGTGGGGGTGGGGGGTTAATCATCTGTCGCCATCTCTGTGCGGAAAGAAGAAGGGAAGAAAGAACACTGTGTACATAAAAAACCCACAAAAAAACATTCACGTTAACAATTTAGGACCTGTGCAGAGTAGAATCTCAATCCGCAAGTTCCGCACGGAAAACCCTTATATAAGAAATAATCGGACGCGGAAACTCGTCCGCAATCCCGTCCGCTTATTTCTTGCATAAGCGAATGGGGTTTCCGTACGGAACTTGCGGAAAAAATGCTGTTCTAATGTGCTCCGGCCCTTAGGCAACAGCAAACAACTGAGTGGACGGACGTATTATGACCATGCACCAAAATAGGTATTGAATGACATAAATCAAGAAAGAAGAAAACTGTTTTAAAAGACTGAAATAGTGAGGCCAAGAGAGGAGAATAACGAAATTAAACAAAGGGGGATAACTCTCTTTCTAATTAACTCCCCTCCACCAAAGTTGATTTACGATACCAATCACCTAGCAGTGCACGGGCCAGAGCCAAAGTGAGACAAACAAAGCATCATTCTCAAAAAAAGAATGTAGCCAAGTTCGCACACATTTACACGTACACGTACGTTTATAATGTTCTCATCCCTAGCTAGTGCATTTGTACCACAGTGTTCACGTGCTTCGGCTGTTGGGGTGATCCCTGGAGTCTTTTAGCCAGGGTACGTCTCAACAACACTAACACCAACTGCTTTTCTTTACCTGGGTCAAGGAGCCGTGGGAGAGGAGGAAGAGGGAGAGGAGGTAGGCGGGGATGCAGAGGATCGACACCCCGGTCACCATCCACCCGACAACCGCAGCCCACAGCGGGTAGATGTACCCGTCCAGCGACAGGCGCTCGTATCCCACCAGCGACAATACGAACAGTATCTGGGTAGGTGTGTGGGTGTAACAGAGAGAATGAGAGAGAGAGAGAGAGAGAGAGAGAGAGAGAGAGGATAAAGTGTTATTATGGGTTATTAGGACTTTGGGGTGGGATATTGCTTTTATCCTATCTCAAGAGCCTTGCTGTTTATCACACGAGGTCAGAGGTCAGAGATCGAGTGTGATAAATAGCAAGGCGAGAGAGAGAGAGAGAGAGAGAGAGAGAGAGAGAGAGAGAGAGAGAGAGAGAGGATAAAGTGTTATTTTGGGTTATTATGACTTTGGGGTGGGATATTGCTTTTATCCTATCTCGAGAGCCTTGCTGTTTATCACATGAGGTCGGAGGTCGGAGACCGAGTGTGATAAACAGCAAGGCTCGAGAGATAGGATAAAAGCAATATCCCATTCCAAAGTCCTAATAACGGATATATATACCGATATGTATCAACAGAAAAGCAAGAAAAAGAAACAGGCTCAGATATCTGCAGAGAAATGAAAGTGCATTCATTTTCACAATGGTCGCAGCACACACAGTGTAACACGCATTCTTGCGCAAAGAATAGTTCAACAAAATAGAACATTTTAACACAAATGTACTTCATAAGATGTGGTGACAAAATGTAACGTATAAAGATAAACACAAACAGAAGCAATGAACTGAAACACTAACGACAATTGCTGTTATTTTAACTTGTAAACACCAACAATAAAACGTACACACTTAACGAGAGCGAGTCAATTTCAGCACACCATGAAAAAGAGGGGAGTCAGCTTTGACAAGAACGTCAATCACAGGCCCGGAAAACACGCTTTTGTTTTTAAACGGAGGTGCGGTAGCTCTTCGCACAGGTTCAGTCGGCTCGTTTTTATTTCCGGACTGAAGATGAATTCGAGCTGTTCTTGCGACAGTACTGCGTCTACATTATCAACATGAACTCTCCCTGTGACAAAATTGCATAGCTCGAATTGTCTGCTAATATCAACGCGCATAGCTGGTCATGGAGTTGAGTAGCCTAGGCCTAGATCCACGGCTAGACGTTCCAAGTGGCACGCACAGAATGGTTTGTGTAAATCTGTGACAGCTGGCACTGTTGATTCAGTCGAGCCATAAATCTTCTTGAGAGTGGCTTCGTTGTGTACCAGCATTAAATGTTGTCGTCAGCGCTGAATGAATCCTAAGGGTAGCACTGCACAGCTTGTCAAATTCTGGGTCCAGCTTTGGTAGGTACATGCTCGCGTTGACAAGACGGTAATGATAATAATGATATGTGAAGATAAATAACTGTGACGTCGAGTTTCTAATAGCAACGGTGTATTCTTACACATTTTCCTCACATGCATTTACACTAAGCCTATGGGTTAATATACGCAAATGTTATGTCAAGTTATGATTTTATATCCCATGCTTGGCAACCTTCTTTACCTCTCTTGGAGATCGGTATATTAAGATTTATTTATTTTACAACATACCACTACTATTACTAGGACTACTACTACTACTACTAGGCTTAATACTACTACTTACTACTACAGTACTACTACTTACTACTACTACTACTAATACTACTACTACTACTACTTACTACTACTACTACTAGCATATTACTACTACTACTTACTGCCTACTGACTACTATAGTGGAACCTCCCTTATAAGACCTCCCATTATAAGACTCCCTCCCACATAAGACCTACTTCTCTGAGACATTGCCCTTCTTTATAAGTAATTAAAATTACCTCCCTTATAAGACTCATCCCTTATAAGACCTCATTTTGGATGATTTTTTAAGGTCTTATAAGGGAGGTTCCATTGTACTGCTACTACTACTACTACTAATGACTACTAATACTACATAACTACTACTACTACTACTACTACTACTATTACTACTACTACTACTACTACTACTACTACTACTACTACTATAATACTAAAAACAGATAATTGTCACATACGAATGCATGAAACCTTTTTGTTTATACCAAGAAGAAAATGATGTGCTGGACAGTGCATTGTCCAGGTTAGCGGTACTTACAAACAGGCCCAGAGGGCACAAAGCAATCCAGCAGATGAGCCAATAATAATTGGGACGGAATCCTAGCATGCTTTCTATGTCACTGCTGAACCGCTTCACTCCTGAAAGCAAATAAATAAATAAATAAACAAAGTAAATTTCGTAGATAAAGAAAGAAAGCAGTAAGAAATGCGATATAAATTTTTTTCGAAAAAAATCAGTGCAAACGTTGCCTTGGCTTTAAGGGCCAGCCACACGTCAGCTAAAATCGCACGACTGTACGATACGATTCGATCACGTGATCTCCAAGCGCGAATCACATTTGTTCTTGGAGACCACGTGATCGAATCGTATCGCACAGTCGTACGATTATAGTGGATGTGTGGCTGGCCCTTAAGGCTGGGTCAGACCATAGGCTAGAACACCAAGGCTACATCAAAAATGTTGCTACGGCTCTGCATAGTTATGCAGGGATTGTCTTAAGCCATGACAAGCTCCTAGCATAACATAAACGCTCTCCAGAATCTCCCGAAGACGGAGAGTAGCTTCTTGTTAGAACACCAAGGCTACATCAAAATGTTGCTACGCTCGGCGTAGTTAACGCGGGGATTGCCTTCAGCCATGACACAAGGCTCCTAGCATAACATCAACGCTCTCCAAAATCTCCCGAAGACGGAGAGAGCTGATCGACGTAGCGGGGTAATCCAAACCGGTCGACACACGTAATGTTCTCATCCCTAGCTGATGCATTTGTACCATAGTGTTCAAGTGCTTCGGCTGTTGGGATGATCCCTGGAGTCTTTTAGCCAGGTATGACAACAACAACGGTGTAAACGTTTTTGGCTCACCAGGGCGATGATTCGCCCAAGACTAGCTTACTATGCTGAGAACAATTCACCTTAAGGGCTGTGCACATTAGAACCGCAACCCGCAAGTTCCGTACAGAGAGAGAGAGAGAGAGAAAATGAAAGTTTTACGTCCTCTTGGTCTGAATCAGACACATATGGGACATTTTGTAAACACAAATATGGTTGGAACAATACTGGAGGCAATGCCCGGAGGCAGTGCAACACCAGTAAAGTCCCGAGTTTTTAACAATACAGATAGCTGTAGCGGTAGACCACAGCCTCGGTTAAACTCATCGGCTATGGCACCGCCACAAGTAGTGTAAATTTTTTTTTATCTGATTGAGTAAGTTCCGTACGAGAACCCCATTCGCTTATATAAGAAATAAGTGGGTAGGATTGCGGCTTCAGCTCAGATAATACATCTGCATCGCTAAAAATTCGGGACTCTCCCGGAGTTGCACTGCCTCCGGGCATTGCCTCCAGGATCGTTCCCACCATCTTTATATCTACTAATGTCCCATATGTACCTGTTCCAGGTCGTAGGACGTTAAACGGATTTTCATTCGGATTGCGGATGAGTTTCCGCATTATCTCTTATGCGACTTTCCGCATCCGCGTAATTGTGACCCGTCACCACAAAATGATTCGTGTTGTCCCTAGCTCACTTACCCACTAGGGGCAATTTTAGGTGGAAAGGGGTCAAATCATCCATGTTCAGATTTTGACTTAATAGGTCTTTCTCTACCTCACACTGAAGTATTGAAGTGTAAAAACGATCTTTTCTGCGTTAAACGTGTTTTTTTATATCATAAACATGTGGTTGTTTGGTACATATTTTGAAACTTTCCGGCTGCTTTGTATCATTTTGCCGGTTTCTTGGATATACGACTTCAAAACTTCACAACTTTGCAACACAATTTTCGGTTGGCTGGAAAGCTCTTTCAATGCAGAATAATGGTTTTTATTAATAACTCAAATGCGACCCCTGGGACATCGGGATGACTCATTGGAGACAGGTCACATTTCTTATATAAGGGAATGTGGTTTTCTGTACGGAGCTTGCGGATTGCGGATGTAATGTGCACAGGCTCTAAGACCTCCCCCCCCTTTCTTTGTATGTACGAACATGCGTAGAAAGACACCTTTTCTTTAACCCTTTCAGCGCCAAAGTTCGCATTTTAGCACCACAGTGATTTAACACCTATGTCACTAAAGGGCATCAAACTGGGGTTTATTATCCAAAGACACTCTTGTCTTAGTTTTGGAAAGTAAGAGGTAGACCTTATTTTATATATACGTCACAGAAGAATCCCCAATACTGCAGATGGATTTTGTTATCTACCCAGGTAAATTTAATGGAAATTTTTAGCTGAAATATGGCTGGCGGTGAAAGGGTTAAAAAGTCAGTCTCCTAACGATAACTCCGACCGTGTCCAAATAAGTTGTGACAAAAATTGTAATAACAGAACACCCTAGTAGTTTATACAGTCTCATCGAAATCCGTTGATATCGATTTGAGCATCCCTGCCAAACAAACAGATTTTTTTTTATTTATTTTTTTTACAGCAAACTGTTTTCACGAGATGTAGGCCGTGTACACACATAAGCGGATATCCCATGCGGAAACCCGTGCGCAATCCATAAATAAGTGAAACAAAGAATGGGAAAAGATTTGCGCACGTGTCCGAATTCCCCCTATATGCGTAAACTTTTATCCTTCTTTCTTCCACTTATTTAGGGTTTTCCGTACAGAACTTACGCGTCTAATGTGAACCCGGCCTTAACTTGATTGTGGCATGCACAGCCGATTTTTACATTTAGTCCTCGACTGTGTTCGACACTGAAAGGAAAGTTCAGTACATTTCTGAAATATCACCAGCTAGTATCTAGGTTTTGTTTGTTTGTTCATCAAACAAACTGAAAACAAAAACAAAAACAAACAAACAAAAAACAGGAAATTAGAACTAATAAACGAAAATGATATTATGTAAAAAATATATATTAAAAAAACCCCCACAGGGTCTGTCTGTCTGCCCCCTCTCTGTGTCTGTCTGTCTGTCTGTCTGTCTCTCTGTCTTATCTCTCCCTGTCTCTGTGTCTGTCTGTCTGTCTCTCTCTCTCTCTCTGTGTCTGTCTGTCTGTCTGTCTGTGTCTCTGTTTGTCTTATCTCTGTCTGTGTGTGTGTCTGTCTCTCTCTCTCTCTGTCTGTCTCTCTCTCTCTCTATCTCTCTCCTCTCTCTCTGTCTCTCTCTCACCATAGAACCAGTTGACAGGCAACCACCTCGGTCAAGCAGATGAAGAGGAGGGAGATGGGGGCAGCGTGTGTGTCCATCAGATAGATGAAGTAGGTGCCGCCCTGAGACAGACACCGCAACCATGCAACACTAACTGTAATGCGCTTAAACGACTTTTATTCACAGACAATAATGTACGCCAGTCAGTCGTTTCCAACCATGACTTCCAGATAGCAGAGGGTGGGTGGGGGCAGATGCCAAGGACAGCTGATAATAGTGAAGGTTCCCAAAGGCCAACCCATCCCATTATGCTGCAGCACTAGAGCCAGTGCAAAGGCCCCCTAGTTTGAGAGTGATAGTCTTCCACAAAAGACTAAGCTGTATCATGATTTTCCATCACTGTAGAAAATCCTTTATTGTGCAGCTCTTATGTTGTGCCCTCCTACAGGCTAATGTCACAGACATTAGCAGCAAAAAAACCACCAGTACTTGGTATTTGGTACTTTATGGCTTGTACCCACGTGTCGTCATATCCGGCCACAACAAGGAGCGCTCCATAGTATGGGAGACAGGATGGAAACTTAGTCAGTTACTTAGTCAGTAACTTTGTTTGAAAAATGCCCGATCGATGCTGTTTACACATTTAAATTCTGATCGCTTCTCGGCCTTTTGGCTAAGACAGTGATTCAGGAACATAAATTGTTGTTTATACCCTGGTTGGTTTGTTCAGCCCGTCGTACATGGCGAAAGCCGATACGCGACGTTAAACTGAACTTCCATCCTGTTTACACACAAATCTGACTAAGATGGCGACACTTCCGTTGGAAGGGTCGAGATGCGCACGCAGGTGGGCGGGAGCCATAGTCACAGAGGCGTCTCTGTGAAATTCGGGTTGCTCCCACTTGGAGAGCATGTCGCAGCCAGAGGCGTGCCACCCTATTTTTTTGGGGCATGTATTTTTGTGTGTGACAGATGATGAAGGAAAAGGGGGGGGGAGTACTTGAGTACAACAAGCCAAGGCTTATATTATAATAAATACGTACTTGCCATTATCGTGCACTTCAATGAATGCTAACCTCCAGAAAGAAGAAAGAAGGCGCCTCTTCTTTAACAATGAAACAAAAATGTCAATAAAGCGTAATAGTAGTAACAATAAAACTTTGTCGCATATAAATCCGATTACCTTTTTTGACAACCACATTTTTTCATTTGCATGTTTATTATACAATTTATATCATTTATAAAGCTGAAGGTAGTATAGCTATGCTGTTATGTGTATTGGAAGCCATAACATTTTTATTGTGATATAAATTTTAAAAGATTTTGCTTTGCTAGAATACTTGAGTTTAACCTCCAGAAATCTAGAATACTTGAGTTTAAACCTCCAAAATCTCTCTCTCTCTCTCTCTCTCTCTCCTCTCTCTCTCTCTCTCTCTCTCTCTCTCTCTCTCTCTCATGATTTTTTCTTCTCTGGGTAATTTGAGACCACGGCGTATTTATTACAGGCGGTGAATGAGCAATGTGCATATACATATGCCTGTGTACATAGTTTACTATGATCTTCTATTTATAATGACTGTTTTCTATTGATGTATGTGATGCTTACAGTTTTTTTCCTGTTCTGTTCTTTTTTGTTTTTGTTTGTTTAATAGTTTGATCTCCCCTTTCACCCCACCTTCCCATTGTATTGTGGCCCAAGGTCGATGTACATTAACATATTTCCGAGTTCTGAGTTCTCTCTCTCTCCCTCTCTCTCTCTCTCTCTGTCTCTCTCTCCTCTCTCTCTGTTTGCTCTCAGGGCTGAGTGAAAAAAAGCTGTAATTAATTAGCTTATCTCATTACCCTGAATAAATAACATTTCGTTCGTAGGGCATTTCTAGTTCATCGATCTCTCTGGACAAGTTTCCTGTCACTATGAGCGCAGATGGCGTCATGCTGCCGTTATGCGCCTACGAAACAGTTAGTTATCGGCTGCAAGAACAATTTTGTAAGAATTTCTATGAAAAAATAAAAATTAAAAAAATGCAGCTAGGAGAGAATGGACCAGTAAGAAAGAAGGCAGACAGATCATAGTCGATAACAATAAGCAAAAGGGAGAAAAAAAAAGGCAGAGTCAAAAAGAGAGTGGCAGATTAGAGGAAAGTTACGAGCACAGAACTTCCAGAAGGTGGGGGAACTATTTGTACACATAGGGATCGTAGGGCCCTAACTACTCACATGCCCCGTGGGGATACCGAGGGTCTTTTGCATTCATAGTTCCTCCACCTTCTGGAAGTTCTGTGCTTGTAACTTCCTCTAATCTTGCCACTCTCTTTGACTCTGCCTTTTCCCCTATGCTTACTGTCATCTATACTATCTTTCTGCCTTTACCTGGTCCATTCTCCTGCCTTTTTCTTCACGAAAAACACTTTCAAAAACATGTCCTCCCAGCCGAAGAAGTCGGACTTGCTGGGCTCTAACTATTTCTTAGTTAATAGGCGCATAACGGCAGCATGACGCATCTGCGCTCATAATTGACAGGAAACTGTCTGAGCGATCGAAGAAGACCACATCCCATGTTTTTGAACAAACATTACAAAACTTTTAAAGTCAACTCCAGGGCACAGAAATCCTTCATCCCCAGATCCATCCACCTCCTAAACTCATGATCCTTTTAGGTTTAAATGTGTGTTCATCGTGTTAAAAGAAACTATGCATGCTTATCCTTAGACGTGTATGTATCCACATATAATGTGTATCTTTAAGCGTGTATTATGTGTAACTTTTGCTCCTATTCATGCATGCTGAATGTCGATGTCTTTGTTATTCTGGCACCTGAAAAAAATTTCTCCTTGGGAGATAATAAAGTGAATGTGATTTGATTTGATTTGATTTGAAGAAGAAGAAGACTACTGACATAGGTGACAGCCGGCAGCCCCACGACGAAGCAGTAGCCACAGACCAGCGCCACCAGCAGCGAGCGGCGATGCTTGAAGAAGCTGAACTCGTCAGCAATGGCCGTCATCACAGCCTCCAGACCCCCGAACTGTAGCCAGAGAAACACACACAGGACAAACCCAGTAAAACACTGTTAAAGACAAAATCACGGGTTTCACGTGTTTTCCCTCTTATAGCTGGTAAGAAATCTTGTTTTGAGCAGGGGTCCGTTTCACAAGGGCTAACGTTACGTAGCGTGAGCGCAAATCCGCAAAAACGGTCTAAGAAACACCCTTCGTTTGCCGATAGTTCGCGTGGTGTTTTGTTCTTGCCAAACACCGAGCAAGTGGCGATCTATCCGGAACTAGTAGGGGGTGAATACGTTTCTTGTTGTTCATTGGTCCATTAAAGTTTGGTTAAAATAATACTTTTTTTGACCAATCAGACAAGAGCTTGTAATATTCTTCCGCAAACGTTTTCTAAAGTGTTTCTTAGGCCCCGTTTGGCGTAAGCGTTATTCGCGTGGCGACCGTTATCTAGAGAAACTCAACCCTGGTTTGACTCTCATGCAAACGTCCCCAAATTGAAAACGAAACATCATTTTAAAGAGCAGCCTCAATTTGAAGTTGGGGACGTTTGTATGTATGTGGGTCACAGCTACCCAGAAAAAAACACCCCAAGGGACTTAATCGTGGCGCGTCAGTGTGTCTTTAACACGATGCAATCCTACTCCACCGAGGAGATTTGGGGCCAGTAGGCCGCTAGCTACACTGCGTACGCTCTGACCCCGATACGATACGATTGCGACGATGTCTGTGAGACAGGATTCACGTGAAATACTTCCGTCTAAAAACAACTCTACTGTTTTTTTCGTTCACTACACTCATGTAGACCGCAATACACGAATCAAATAAAATGTCCGATACAAAAATAAAATATTTTATCAGATTCGTGTACGGGAGACTACAAAATATAGTGAACATGACTATTGTAGGGTTTCCTCAAATTCGTTGGGACAGTAGAATTTTACGTCAATCATGCCTCACAAATGTGGAAATCGGATCGCACTGAATCGAATCGTATGCAATGTGGCTGGCCCTTAAGCCGAATAGCTCAGTGTGAGACAGGAGACTAGGCCCTAGCTTCTTCTTCTTCTTCTTCTTTGTTCGCTCAGTTTCCTGTCACATGAGCGTAGATGCGTCATGCTGCCGTTATGCGCCTAACTAAGAAATAGTTAGGCCCAGCATGTCCGACTTCGGCTGAAGGAAATCTTTGTTAAGAATTTATTTTAAAAAAGGGGCTGGAGAATGGACCGGTAAGATAGACTGATAGCAGATGACAGTAAGCAAAAGAAAAAGGCAGAGTCAAAGAGAGTGACAGATTAGAGGAAGTTACAAGCACAGAACTTCCACAAGGTGGGGGAACTATTTCTACGAAAGACACCCCCCCCCCCGGTATCCCCACGGGGGTAGGCCCTAGCAAACCTACAAGATAGTTTGTTTTTCTTTTTTTCGCATTTGTAAAAGACAAGGCTTAAAATGTATGCAACCCCTCAAAAACAAGAGAGAAAAAAGAAGGAAAAAAAAGACGAATATCAAATCTACTAGGAGCTCAAAGAAGAAAAAAAGTATTCACCAGATTTTTTTTTCAAAGTCAGCAAAATGGGCCAATAAGTCAGAAAAGACAGTAGATGACAGAAAGCAAAGGAAAAGGGCAGAGACAAAGAGAGCGGCAGATTAGAGGAAGTTACAAGCACAGAACTTCCAGAAGGTGGGGGAACTATTTTTATGAAAGACACCCCCGGTATCCCCGCGGGGGGAGAGAAACTGGAGGAGGGGGGTGGGGTCGTCCACCTCCCCGTATGGAGGCACGAGGCATCCACCCACTGCCCCCTGGTGTGCACGTGTGCAAAGACAATACAGACCGTGCTGTCCAGTCCCAGGGCGATCAGCATGAGGAAGAAGATGACTGCCCACGCCACAGAGCCTGATAACGTGGAGATGGCCTCAGCGTAGACCACAAACACCAGCCCTGGTCCTGCCAACACAACAGTCATCATCATCACCATCGTCATCATCATCATCATCATTGTCGTCATCAGCATGAGGAAGAAGATGACTGCCCACGCCACAGAGCCTGATAATGTGGAGATGGCCTCAGCATACACCACAAACACCAGCCCTGGTCCTGCCAACATAACAGTCATCATCATCACCATCGT
Organism: Phymorhynchus buccinoides; assembly: GCA_017654935.2. Taxonomy (NCBI): domain Eukaryota; kingdom Metazoa; phylum Mollusca; class Gastropoda; order Neogastropoda; family Raphitomidae; genus Phymorhynchus; species Phymorhynchus buccinoides. The sequence goes on along the minus strand of CM065702.1, from coordinate 48,742,919 downwards.
CATCGTCATCATCATCATCATCATCATCATTGTGTCGTCATCAGCATGAGGAAGAAGATGACTGCCCACGCCACAGAGCCTGATAACGTGGAGATGGCCTCAGCATACACCACAAACACCAGCCCTGGTCCTGCCAACATAACAGTCATCATCATCACCATCGTCATCGTCATCATCATCATCATCATCATCATCATTGTCGTCATCAGCATGAGGAAGAAGATGACTGCCCACGCCACAGAGCCTGATAACGTGGAGATGGCCTCAGCATACACCACAAACACCAGCCCTGGTCCTGCCAACATAACAGTCATCATCATTGTCGTCGTCATCATCATCATCATCATCATCATCATTGTCGTCATCATCATGAGGAAGAAGAGAACGGCCCACGCCACAGAGCCTGATAACGTGGAGATGGCCTCAGCATACACCACAAACACCAGCCCTGGTCCTGCCAACATAACAGTCATCATCATCATCTTCATAGAGGGTCCCAGTGGCATTGCGAATGCTAAAAATAATTTTTCATAGTGCATCCCTGGGACCCCTGCACATTCTTTTAGAGGGTCTTTTAGAATTTTAGTAGGCCTACTTCATAGGGGTATGATCCCCCTAATGACAACGATATAAGGTACGCTAATTAACACACGCAGTCTAATTTCGTTCTCACCGTGTGTGGCCACTTTGTCCACGGTGGTGTTCTGTAGGTGAGCCATGTATCCCAGAACGGAGAACACCACCACCCCCGCCACAAAACTGGTCCCGCAGTTAATGCATGACGTCAGTATGGCGTCCCTGAGGGGGGAACAAAGGCAGAGACAGAAGGGTATAAATGTGTGTAAGGGAGCGTGTATGTTTCTTTTTTTCTTTTCTTTTTTAAGGTTTTTAATGTGGTTTCATTACAAAAAGAAATAACACGACTCACTATAGGCTTGCGTGGTAGTTTTTTTTAATAAGAAGACATTGTCAGTTAAATATGAGGATAAATTGACTAAGGTCTATCCACCCCCCACCCCCAAAAGCAGAAACTGACGTGAAAGCTAAGAGGGTGGCAGATACAACAAAAAGATTGAAGAAGAAGAAGAAGAAGAAGAAGAAGAAGAAGAAGAAGAAGAAGAAGAAGAAGAAGAAGAAGAAAAAGAAGAAGAAGGAAGGAAGAAAGAAAGAAAGAAAGGAAGAAGAAGAAGGAGGAGAAGAAGAAGAAGAAAAAGAAGAAGAAGAAGAAAGAAAGAAAGAAAGAAGAAGGAGGAGGAAAAGAAGAAGAAAACGAACAAGAATAAGAAGGATGAAAGAAAGAAAGAAGGAGAAGGAAGAGGAGGAGGAGGAGAAGAAGAAGAAGGAAGATAGAAAGAAAGAAAGAAGGAGGAGGAGGAGGAGGAGGAGGAGGAGGAGAAGAAGAAGAAGAAGAAGAAGAAGAAGAAGAAGAAGAAGAAGAAGAAGAAGAAGAAGAAGAAGAAGAAGAAGAAAAAAGAAGAAGAAGAAGAAGAAGAAAAAGAAGAAGAAGAAGAAGAAGAAGAAGAAAGAAAGAAAGAAAAAAAGAAAGAAAGAAAGAAAGAAGAAAGAAAGAAAGAAAGAAAGAAAGAGAAGAAGAAAGAAGAAGCAGCAAATACATTATGAACCTGTTGCACAAAATGTGGACAATAGACGGTATTTGAAACTTCGATATTGAATAAGCAACCTCCTTTAATAATGTGGGATACAGACAAAGAAAAAGTGAAATTATGGAAAAGAAACAGTGCAACACAGACACGGTGGACAGCAGAAGATTAGTGACCACGACGTATTACACTACCCGAAGCTATAGCTGGACAGGGACACACACACACACACACACACTACACTACACTACACTACACTACACTACACTACACTACACTAACACACACACTACACTACACTACACTACACTACACTACACTACACTACACACACACACACACACACACACACACACACACGACACACACACACTACACTACACTACACTACACTACACTACACTACACTACACTACACACACACTACACACACACACTACACTACACTACACACTACACTACACTACACACACACACCACACACACACACACTACACACACACACTACACACTACACTACACTACACTACACTACACTACACTACACTACACTACACTACACTACACACTACACACACACACTACACACACACACTACACACTACACTACACTACACTACACTACACTACACTACACTACACTACACTACACTACACTACACACACACACACACACACACACACACACACACACACACACTACACACACACACACACACACTACACTACACTACACTACACTACACTACACTACACTACACTACACTACACTACACTACACTACACACACACACACACACACACACACACACACACACACACACACACACACACAGAGACAGTAGCTTTTCTCAGCTCCTTTCAGTTCATGCCTTTTGTTAACACTCGTCACCAGCATAAACCAATTTAAAGTGTTTTATCCATTAGGCTTACATTGTTTTATGGTGGCATGCCACTTGTAAGGTCTTTTCCTATCCCTACCCACAATCAATGATAAGAATATTTGCCTCTGTTAAAAAGAAATAACTTGAAAAACTGAAAGGAGCTAGAATGAGGGGAATCCGTGTACTGTGTACCTGAAGCAGTTGTTGTGGGACTTGTTGTAGCTGGACAGTGACACACCACACACACACACACACACACACACACACACACACACACACACACACACACACACACACACACACACTCACACACACACACACACACACACACACACACAACACACACACTACCTGAAGCAGTTGTTGTGGAACTTGTTATAGCTGGACAGTGCAATCAGGGCTCCGAACCCAGGTCCCAGGGAGAAAAAGATCTGGGCCGCCGCATCCACCCACACCTGCACCCCCCCAGAAAAAAACAGCAAGTTTTGAAGGGTTTTGCTCGTTTTTGCTTTACTAAAGGGGCTCCGCTTGGTGCATTAAGACCCACCACGTCACGTGTCAAAATCATGGTTTTCACGTGTTTTCCCTCTTATATCGCTGGTAAGAAATCTTAAGAAATCTTCCAAGCATAAGAGGGAATGTGACACGTGACGTGGGGGGTTCTTTAAAGACCCACCAGATCACGTGTCAAAATCCCCCTGTGGGGATACCGGGGGGGGGGGGGGAGTCTTTCGTACAAATAGTTCCCCCACCTTCTGGAAGTTTTGTGCTTGTAACTTCCTCTAATTCATCTCTCTTTGACTCTGCCTTTTTCCCTTTGCTTACTGTCATCTGCTATATCTTTCTGTCTTACTGGTAAATCATCCTGCCCTTTTTTTCTATAAATTCTTACAATCGGACATGCTGGGCCTAACTATTTCTTAGTTAGGCGCATAACGGCAGCATGACGCATCTACGCTCATATGACAGAAAACTGTCTGAACGAACGAAGAAGAAGAAGAAGAAGACGTGTCAAAATCACGGGTTTCACGTGTTTTCCCTCTTATAGCTGGTAAGTAAGAAATCTTGTTTTGACCAGGTTTGACTCCCATACAAAATGCCCCCAAATTCAAACCGAAACACCATTTTAAAGAGCAGCCTCGATTTCAAGTTTGGAAAATTTGCATGTGGGTCACAGCTACCCAGAAAAACCAAGGGACTTAATCGTGGTGGGTCAGTGCGTCTTTAAGGCTGCGCCAGACAAATTGACATAGGCTAGAAACACCAAGGCTACATCAAAATGTTGTTATGCTCTGCATAGTTATGCGGGGATTGTCTTTAGCCACGACAAGCTCCTAGCATAACATCATCAGTCTCCAAAATCCCCCGAAGACGGAGTGTGGCTGCTCACGTAGCGCAAGGGTAATCAAAAACGATCGCACACGTAATGTTCTTGCTCTTCTCACCCCTAGCTGATACGCTTGTACGACAGTGTTGAAGTGCTTCCGCTTGTTGGGATGATCCCTGGAGTCTTTTAGCCAGGGTATGCCAACAACAACTAAACGGGCAGATCCACACGTGCAACTACAGTCGTAGAACTACCCAACAGCATGTGTGAGGAATGATTCCCACGAAATACTGCTGTCTAAATCTTCTTCTTCGATCGCTCAGACAGTTTCCTGTCGATTATGAGCGCAGATGCGTCATGCTGCCGTTATGCGCCTAACTAACAAATAGTTAGGCCCAGCAAGTCCGACTTCTGGCTGGAGGAGGAAATGTTTTTGAAAAGTGTTTCGTGAAAAAAAGGCAGGAGGAGAATGGACTGGGCGGATAAGGCAGAAAGATAGTAGATGACAGTAAGCAAAGGGAAAAGGCAGAGTCAAAGAGAGTGACAGATTAGAGGAAGCTACAAGCACAGAACTTCCAGAAGGTGGGGGAACTATTTATACAAAAGACCCCCCGGTATCCCCATGGGGGGGGGGGGGGGGCTGTATAAACGAGTCTGACCAAATCCTGCTACGTTTTGTTCCCTCTATTTGTAGTGTCTGGTCAAATATCCATGCATTTCTGTGTATAAGACATTGTGTCGGAGTTGTGTATTGGGGTTGATTTTCACAGAAGCGTGCCTCACAGTCGTCGTCAACCGTTGGACAATCGTAGGACTCAAAATGTTGGACCTGTGGATCGGCCCTTTCGGACTTTTAACCATTTCACCGCCAAAGTCGCATTTTAGCACCACAGTGATTTAACCCTTTCACCGCCAATGTCGCATTTATGCACCACAGTGGTTTAAAGACCCCCCACGTCATGTGCCACATTCCCTCTTATGCTTGGAAGATTCCTTAAGATTTCTTACCAGCTATAAGAGGGAAAACACGTGAAAACCATGATTTTGACACGTGGCGTGGAGGGTCTTTAACACCCATGTCACTAAAAGGCATCAAATCAGGGCCTGTTATCCAAAGACCCTATTTTCTTCATTTTGGGAGGTAAGGATAGGCCTAATGTTATATATGTCACAGAGGAATTCGCAATATTGCAGATATTTTATTTTCTCTACCCAGTTAAGTTTAATGGTATTTTTTGGCTGAAAAATGGTTGGCGGCGAAAGGGTTAACACCTATGCCACTAAAAGGCATCAAATTGGGATCTATTATCTAAAGACCCTACTGTCTTAGTTTTGGGAAGTAAGGGTAGGCCTTATTTTATATATGTCACAGAAGAATCCCCAATACTGCAGATGGATTTTGTTCTCTACCCAAGTAAACTTAATGGATTATTTGGGGCTGAAATAGGCTGGCGGTGAGAGGGTTAAGGGCCAGCCACACGTCAGCTGAAATCGTGCGACTGTACGAGACGATTCGATCACCAAGAACAAATGTGATTCGCGCTTCGAGATCACGCGTCAGCTGAAATCGTACGACTGTACGAGACGATTCGATCACCAAGAACAAATGTGATTCGCGCTTCGAGATCACGCGTCAGCTGAAATCGTGCGACTGTACGAGACGATTCGATCACCAAGAACAAATGTGATTCGCGCTTCGAAATCACGTGATCGAATCGCATCGTACAGTTGTACGATTTCAGCTGACGTGTGGCTGGCCCTTTGGAGATTGTCATCCCACAAATGAGCATTCGCTGCAGTTTAGTACCCCCCCAAAATGATAACATATTCGTACAGGACAACAATCAATTCAAAAGAAAAGTCGGTAAAGGTCAAGATATGCCACCCCCCCTACATTTCTCGATTAATTCTATTTTTCCGTTATTGCCTTTCTTACCATACATAAAGCTGTATTTTAGGAACATTTTCACCAAATTATCTTTTTGGAATACTAACCCTAACCCTAGCCCTAACCCTAACCCTACCCCCCTACCCTATAAGACGGGAAAACGCAACGAACCACAACTGTGACAAATCGCGGTGTACCCCAGTGGGGGGTAGGGTTAGGTTTAGGGCTAGGGTTAGGGATAGGGTTAGTATTCCAAAAAGGTTATTAGCTAAAAATGTTCCTAAAATACAGCTTTATGTATGGTAAGAAAGGCAAAAACGGAAAAATAGAATTAACCGAGAAATGCATGGGGGGTGGCACATCTTTACCTTTACCGAAAAGTCAATATGGTAGCCTGCCACTCACCCAAAGAAACAAAGCAACAACAACAACAACAACAACAACAACAACAACAACCAAAAACACAATCTTTTTTAACCTCTTACAATTTATTTTTAAAAAAAGCCTACTTTTCCCCCCTAGATTATTCTCCTACAATTTTGCTTACTGACTTTCATTTGTTTTTTCTCTTCACATTAACAAAGGTCATGTTGACAAAAACGTCTGTATGTTTCCCTACAATACCCCCCGTGGGGATACCGGGGGGTCTTTTGTATCAATAGTTCCCCCACCTTCTGGAAGTTCTGTGCTTGTAACTTCCTCTAAATCTGTCACTCTCTTTCATTCTGTCTTTTCCCTTTGCTTACTGTCATCTAGCCTACTATCTTTCCGCCTTACCGATCCACTCTCCTGCATTTTATATCAAGGAACACTTTCAAAACGTTTTCCTCCAGCCGAAGTCGGACTTGCTGGGCCAAACTATGACTTGCTGGGCCAAACTATTTCTTAGTTAGACGCATAACGGCAGCACGACGCATCTGCGCTCATAATCGACAGGAAACTGTCTGAGCGATCAAAGAAGAAGAAGAAGAGTTTCCCTACAATAAAGAACCCACCCAAAACCTGTCTTTATTGGGGTTTTTTGGTACCTTTATAAAGCAAAAATTCCCATTGCAGTCGACAAACCATCAGTGATACACGCAAAGCTCTCGCGTTACTATTGGGCCCCTACTTACCTCCACGTTCCCGAGACGAGAGAAGTCGGGCCTCAGGTAGTAGAGGACCCCGTTGCGGGCCCCTGGCAGAGTGACGCCTCGCACCAGCAACACGAAGAGCACGAGGAACGGCAGGGTGGCCGTCACCCACACCGCCTGAGGAGTGGAGAAGAGACCGGACAATGCAGGATCACGGTCGTGGAAAAAGTACAATACAGCGGGGACCTCCCTTTTAAGACCTCCCGTTTATAAGACTCCCTTCCCACACGAGACCTACTTCTCTGAGACATTGCCCTTCTTTGTAAGTATTAAAATGACCTCCTTTATAAGACCTCCGGTTTATAAGACTCCCTTCCCACATGAGACCTACTTCTCTGAGACATTGCCCTTCTTTGTAAGACATGTCCCTTCTTTGTAAGTATTAAAATTACCTCCTTTATAAGACCCCTCCCTTATAAGACCTCCCGTTTATAAGACTCCTTCCCACATAAGACCTACTTCTCTGAGACATTGCCCTTCTTTGTAAGTATTAAAATTGCCTCCATTATAAGACCTCTCCCTTATAAGACCTCCCGTTTATAAGACTCCCTTCCCACATAAGACCTACTTCTCTGAGAAATTGCCCTTCTTTGTAAGTATTAAAATTGCCTCCTTTATAAGACCCCTCCCTTATAAGATCTCGTTTTTGGATGATTTTTGAAGGTGGTCTTATAAGGGAGGTTCCTGATAACATTTGATATTTTAGAGACCTGAGACTCCGAGAGAAATGAATCATGACATAACTATACGTTGTTGGTGAAAGTTTATACAAAGCTCACTAGCGAGAGAGGGAATGGGGGGGAAGAATCAGAGGGATGAAAGGAGGGAGAGGGAGGGAGAGAGAGAGAGAGAGAGAGAGAGAGAGAGAGAGAGAGAGAGAGAGAGAGAGAGAGAGAGAGAGAGAGAGAGAGAGAGAGAGAGAGAGAGAGAGAGAGAGAGAGAGAGAGAGAGAATACGAATACGAATGTTTTATTGAGAGTAAAAAGGATAATCTCAAAACACTCAAAACAATCTAAGCGTCCCACCCTCCTCCCTCCTGATGCAGGGAAAATGTAAAGCGACTTTGACAGGTCAAATGGACCGCGTGACCGGAAGCGAAAGGGGAGTAATCGGGCTTCCGGTAAGGGGAGTTGCGGTCCTTTGCTACTTTCGTTTTTATGTTGCTTGGGCATTGGTTTCCAAATTGAGATGTTTCTGCAGAAACAGACAGACAGACAGACAAAGAAATATGTAAGGCGGTCATCACCCATACTGCCTGTGGAGAGGGCAGAAACATGATAGGTCAAGGCTACATCAAAATGTTGTTACGCTCTGCATAGTTACGCGGGGATTGTCTTTAGCCATGACAAACTCCTAGCATAACATCATCAGTCTCCAAAATCCCCCGAAGTTGGAATGTGGCTGCCCACGTGGCGGGGTAATATAAAAAAAAAAACCCGGTCACACACGTAATGTTCTCATCCGTAGCTGATGCGCTTGTACTATAGTACAAGCCATCTGTTGGGATGATCCCTGGAGTCTTCTAGCCAGGGTAAGCCAACTACAACAACAACAAGAAGACCCACCTTTCCCGTGGACTTGGTTCCCTTCCAGCAGCAGAAGAAGATGACGATGAAGATGGCCATCAGGCACAGCAGCAGCTGCCAGCGGATGGAGCCCAGGTCGTCAATGCCCGAGGACCTGTGAGACTCCAGCACGTGGAAACTGCACACAGGAAGGATAATGTGTTAGATGACGACGATGATGATGATGATGGTGATGATGATGACGCTGATGATGATGATGATGGTGATGACGACGATGATGATGATGATGACGATCATGATGAGGGTGATGATGATGACGATGATGTGAAGCTGCCAGCGGATGGAGCCCAGGTCGTCAAAGCCCGAGGACCTGTGAGACTCCAGCACGTGGAAACTGCACAGAGGAAGGATAATGTGTTAGATGATGACGATGATGATGAGGGTGATGATGATGACGATGATGACGATGATGACGATGATGTGAAGCTGCCAGCGGATGGAGCCCAGGTCGTCAAAGCCCGAGGACCTGTGAGACTCCAGCACGTGGAAACTGCACAGAGGAAGGGTAATGTGTTAGATGATGACGATGATGATGAAGGTGATGAGGGTGATGATGATGATGATGATGATGATCACGATGATGATGATGATGATGATGATGATGATCACGATGATGATGATGATGATAATGATGATGGTGATGACGATGATGTGAAGCTGCCAGCGGATGGAGCCCAGATCGTCAATGCCCGAGGACCTGTGAGACTCCAGCACGTGGAAACTGCTCATAGGAAGGATAATGTATTAGATGACGATGATGATGATGACGATGATGATGATGATGACGACGATGATGATGATGATGATGATGATTGATGATGATGACGCTGCTGCTGCTGCTGATGATGATGATGATGACGCTGATGATGATGATGATGATGACGACGCTGATGATGAAGATGATGACGATGATGGTGATGACGATGACGATGATGATGATGATGATGATGATGATGATGATGATGACGACGATGACGATGATGATGATGGTGATGACGATGATGTGAAGCTGCCAGCGGATGGGGCCCAGATCGTCAATGCCTGAGGACCTGTGAGATTCCAGCACGTGGAAACTGCTCATAGGAAGGATAATGTATTAGATGACGATGATGATGATAATTGATGATGATGATGATCATGATGATGACGATGATGATGATGATGGTGGTGATAATGATGGATGGTGATGATGATGATCACAATAATGATGATCACGATGATGATGATGATGATGATGATGATGATGATGATGATCACAATGATAATGATGACGATGATGGGTCATTCTCTTCCCTTCTTATTTATTACTAAAAGAGTCTTCAGTATTGCGACTACCTCGCAATGACGGACATTTTTGGCCAATCTGTAGGGTGGCCGCAGTACCGAGGTTCGACTGTAAGTGTTTCTCTCTCTCATCTCATCCTCACTTGAAGAACTCTGTGGCGGCGGACATGGACAGGTTAGTGCGGTTGGCGCTCTGGTCCGGCTCCACGCAGTGCGGGGTGTTCCAGGTGTTGTCGCAGCGGGCGTACACCAGGGGGGCCCGGAACGACATCACCAGGTAGTACAGCGCCCAGGCGATGATGGCGTTGTAGTAGGCCCCCACGAAGGTGCCCACGATACAGATGCCGTACCCTATGCCTGTGCCATGTAACATAGCATGATGAATAGTATGATATTGTAGCGAAACGCCTAGACGATCATGGTGTTGTAGCGCCCACGATACAAATGCCTGTAAGATGTAAAACAGCATGATGAATAGTATGATATTGTAGTGAAACGCCTAGACGATGATGGGTTTGTAGCGTCCACGATACAGATGCCGTACCCTATGCCTGTGCAATGTAAAACAGCATGATGAATAGTATGATATTGTAGCGAAACGCCTAGACGATGATGGTGATGTAGCGTCCACGATACAGATGCCGTACCCTATGCCTGTGCAATGTAAAACAGCATGATGAATAGTATGATATTGCAGTGAAACGCCTAGACGATGATGGTGTTGTAGCGCCCACGATACAGATGCCTGTAAGATGTAAAACAGCATGATGAATAGTATGATATTGTAGTGAAACGCCTAGACGATGATGGGTTTGTAGCGTCCACGATACAGATGCCGTACCCTATGCCTGTGCAATGTAAAACAGCATGATGAATAGTATGATATTGTAGCGAAACGCCTAGACGATGATGGTGATGTAGCGTCCACGATACAGATGCCGTACCCTATGCCTGTGCAATGTAAAACAGCATGATGAATAGTATGATATTGCAGTGAAACGCCTAGACGATGATGGTGTTGTAGCGCCCACGATACAGATGCCTGTAAGATGTAAAACAGCATGATGAATAGTATGATATTGTAGTGAAACGCCTAGACGATGATGGTGTTGTAGCGCCCACGATACAGATGCCTGTAAGATGTAAAACAGCATGATGAATAGTATGATATTGCAGTGAAACGCCTAGACGATGATGGTGTTGTAGCGCCCACGATACAGATGCCTGTAAGATGTAAAACAGCATGATGAATAGTATGATATTGTAGTGAAACGCCTAGACGATGATGGTGTTGTAGCGCCCACGATACAGATGCCTGTAAGATGTAAAACAGCATGATGAATAGTATGATATTGCAGTGAAACGCCCTAGACGATGATGGTGTTGTAGCCTGTACGATGTAAAACAGCATGATGAATAGTATGATATTGTAGTGAAACGCCTAGACGATGATGGTGTTGTAGCGCCCACGATACAGATGCCTGTAAGATGTAAAACAGCATGATGAATAGTATGATATTGCAGTGAAACGCCTAGACGATGATGGTGTTGTAGCCTGTACGATGTAAAACAGCATGATGAATAGTATGATATTGTAGCGAAACGCCTAAACGATGATGGCGTTGTAGTTCCCACGATACAGATGCCGTACCCTATGCCTGTGCAACGTAAAACAGCATGATGAATAGTACAATACTGTACTGCAGGGCCTGTGGCAGTGGCCTGTGGCCTGTGCCCCCAGTATCGTTCCCACCATCTTTGTATCTACAAATGTCCCATATGTGTCTGTTCCAGACCGAGAGGACGTAAAACACCATTTTTCGTTCACGTAATATAACGGTATTGTTAATAATTCGGGACATTACTGGTGTTGCACTGCCTCCGGGCATTGCCTCCAGGATCGTTACCACCATCGTTATATCAACTAATGTCCCATATGTGTCTGTTCCAGACCGAGAGGACGTAAAACACCATTTTTCGTTCACGTAATATAACGGTATTGTTAATAATTCGGGACATTACTGTGTTGCACTGCCTCCGGGCATTGCCTCCAGGATCGTTCCCACCATCTTTATATCAACTAATGTCCCATATGTGTCTGTTCCAGACCGAGAGGACGTAAAACACCATTTTTCGTTCACGTAATATAACGGTATTGTTAATAATTCGGGACTTTACTGGTGTTGCACTGCCTCCGGGCATTGCCTCCAGGATCGTTACCACCATCTTTATATCTACTAATGTCCCATATGTGTCTGTTCCAGACCGGAGGACATGAAACATGTTCTTCAACGTAATATAAAGATTTATGCCAATATGGTCGGTTATGTCTTTTTTGATTAAAACTTCGGGACTTTCCCGATATATTGCAGTACCTCCGGGATCGTCCCACCATCTTTATATCTATTAATGTTCCATTGTGTGCCTGTTCCAGGCCGGAGGACGTTAATCGGGGTTTCTTCTTCGCGTAATATAACAAATAAAGCGAAAGCTTGCAAAGAAGTTAGTGGAGTGGGCAGTATGTTGGTGCGGATGTTACTCATTTTATTGATCTGTTCATCGTTTCTGCTCAACTCATCTGGGTGTGATCGCGGATTCATAGGGTTTAGCTCAGAATTACGTTATATATGTCGCAGTAGAAACTGGAATCCAGTAGGATTCGGAATCCTACTAGTACAAATCAGAATTATATTTGTACTAATAGAAATCGGAATTCTAATTCCTACTGGAATTTCTTCAGTAAAAATTGGAATTCTGGTTTCGATTTGTACTGACAGCCAGTATGAAATGGAATTTAGTACAAATTGGAATTTTGTTTTCTACTCTTAAATGTACGTGAAATTATATTAAATAAGACTTAGAATTTTAGGAAAGGCTGTGTTAGAACAGCACAACCTGCCAGACGGGATACACACATCACAGGTCACACACATAGCAGAAAACAAATGATGGAAGTTACAATTTCTATTTTAGTGATTGATAATACAATTGGTTAAATGGTATGCCAATCTCACTTTATTTCAGACTCTGTTAGAAATCTGAAAACAGTAACATTTGATCAAACGTTTTGTCCAGATGTCTTTAGAAATGAACATTAGAATGAAGACCAGTTACGGGAACTTGGTATCTTCCCTGGTTGGGAACAGTAACTCACTGCAGAACATGGGGCAGATGTGTCTCCAGATGGTGATGGGCCCCCTCCTGTGAAACTGACCCAGAGACAGCTCCATGAAGAACAGTAACTCACCGCAGAACATGGGGCAGATGTGTCTCCAGATGGTGATGGGTCCCCTCCTGTGAAACTGGCCCAGGGACAGCTCCATGAAGAACAGTAACTCACCGCAGAACATGGGGCAGATGTGTCTCCAGATGGTGATGGGCCCCCTCCTGTGAAACTGACCCAGAGACAGCTCCATGAAGAACAGTAACTCACCGCAGAACATGGGGCAGATGTGTCTCCAGATGGTGATGGGTCCCCTCCTGTGAAACTGGCCCAGGGACAGCTCCATGAAGAACAGTAACTCACCGCAGAACATGGGGCAGATGTGTCTCCAGATGGTGATGGGCCCCCTCCTGTGAAACTGACCCAGAGACAGCTCCATGAAGAACAGTAACTCACCGCAGAACATGGGGCAGATATGTCTCCAGATGGTGATGGGACCCCTCCGGTGAAACTGGCCCAGAGACAGCTCCATGAAGAACAGCGGCAGGCCCAGAAAGGACAGCATCAGCAGGTAGGGGATCAGGAAGGCCCCTGGACAATACGAATACGAATACGAATGTTTTTATTGAGGGTTAATAGATAATACAACAAACAAACAAACAACTACACGACAAGTGTAAAGTGACGTTATTTTATTCACGAGACAAAACAAAACTACTGGAAATTTCGGCGAATGCGCCTTTATCGACACAGACAAACAATTAAACAGCAAACGGCAAATACAGCAAAAGGAGCAAAAAGCAGGCAACAAAAGGAGTTAAAAAAAAAAACAAGATCAAAATAAAAACAATACTTCCCCTCTACAGTCCAATGCGTAAATAGATAAGCATAAGCTTTTTTACACCATGCCCTCGAAAATATAAATATAAAAACAAAGCAAAACGAAAGAAAGTTGTGTTTTAAACATCAAAAAAGGAGAGAAAGGAGGGGATAACAATATCATAACAACAAGGGAAATTTAGAAAACATAAAAAAAAGAAACATTTCTAAGCACATGTATGGAGTAAAAGACAAATTATCAGAAACAATATTGTATTGATCAAACACACACACACACACACACACACACACACACACACACACACACACACACACACACACACACACACCACATTTTAAAAAAAATCACAGATGGCTCAGTGTAGACAATACTAACACGGGAGCAGCTTTCGTTATTCCCAACTTAAAAGTAGAAACGTTATTCTATCTTGGTAAAAAGTTGTCTACATGTAGCGCTGAATTACTTGCTATGCTTCAATCTTTGGATTTCATTCTAAGCTTTCCTATAAATAAAAGTCAAATCTTAATATGTGCTGATTCTAAAGCAGCAATGTATGCTATTAAGTCTCCCAATTCATGTATACGACTTGACATGGTAATCGAAATTAATCATATAATACACCTTCTTTCTTTGAAAGGCATTATTGTTACTTTTTGTTGGGTGCCTTCTCACTGTGGAATATCAGCAAATGAACGGGTATACCAAGCTGTATCAATCAATGTTCTTTTAGATCTGACAGAATGTTTCTCAATTATAAACAAAACATCTCAAGAAAATGTCAAAACTTTATTGATGAACTCAGACGTTCAATATTATAATAACTGTATTACATGTAATGATAGATGCAACGGGAAAACATTACAAAAACGCGTTACTTTCTCGTCCAGGGAGATTGAAAGTCTAATCCATAGACTTCGGTTGAATTCATTCAAAACCAAATATTGCAATAATGTTAAATGTATGTGTGGTGAATCCTTGAGTGTCAGTCATTTACTGATTCATTGTCCTAAAGCAAGAGAACTTTTCAAGAATTCGGGTATTGACGGTTTTACTGATGGATCGACACCATTGTCTCTACCCAGTATTCTAAACAATTATTCTATTCTTGATTCAGTTTGTAAATGTTTATTAAGTAGTTCACTTAGTATGTATCTTTAACATTGTTCATTGTTCGGTTATCTTCTTTAAGTGTACGTTTAACATTTTAATGAGGTGGGGGGAGGGGGGGGGTGGAGAGAGTTATGATTAAGCCTGCATAGATATCCTGTTACTTACTTTAATGCATACACACAATCACAGGCACATACACTCACCACACCAACATCACAACACAATATAATTTTGTCTGAATCACTTTTAGTGGAAGGACGTTAAATTGAGTAACACACAAACCACACACACACACACACAATTGATTGGCCTAAAATAAGAGATTACAGTTTCTCGCGCTTCGCACATACTAGTCTAAAGCATGCAACAATGTATTTATAGTTTATTGTTGACATACTTATAATTTTCTCTATATGAGAGAGAGAGAGAGAGAGAGAGAGAGAGAGAGAGAGAGAGAGAGAGAGAGAGAGAGAGAGAGAGAGAGAGAGTGAGAGAGAGAGAGAGAGAGAGAGAGAGAGAGAGAGAGAGAGAGAGAGAGAGAGAGAGAGAGAGAGAGAGAGAGAGAGAACTCAAACTCGAAATCTTTAATGAGGATAAACTGAGTAAGCATAAATAACTGCTTCTTTTCATCAGGTCCTCTAAAATAATGACATATGAAGTGAATAAATAAATAAATAAATTACAAAACAAACTCAAATGGTTCAAAAGTAAACAATGTAACAATCAAACGTAACAAATCCAAAGAACAAGGACAACATGAAATATGAATCAACATTCGCACATTTCCTTTCACACACATAAATCACAGAGAGAGAGAGAGAGAGAGAGAGAGAGAGAGAGAGAGAGAGAGAGAGAGAGAGAGAGAGAGAGAGAAACATCAAGTTGTTAAATCTCTATTTTTCTCTCTCTCGAAAACATCAAGTAGAGCGTGAAAACGCTAGATCAACCAGCCGAGCGGCAGCATTTTCGGCTCCAGGAACAAACAGATCGAGAAGCGCCCCTGAAACTACAGTCCGGCCAAACAGTCAGCACTTTACAATGCCCCTCCGCCAGCGAGGATCTCAACTGTAGCTCGAGCACTATTGACCGCTGGCTCAGAAAAGCAGGTGCTCGGCAGCATTTTCGGCTCCAGTGACCTTGACCTTTGACCAATGACCTTCAATTTCGGAACTTGGCCTAGATACCCTCAATACCTATATCCGCATGCAAAGTGTGAGCGTCGTAGGTCCCTCCGTTCAAACGTTAACGTGTTCACATAGAATTAGATAGACAGTCAGCCAGATAGACAGATGAGGATGAAAATGATGTTTTACGTCCTCTCGGTCATAGACACATATGGGACATTTGTAAATACAAAGATGGTGGGAACAAGACTGGCTGCAATGCCCGGAGGCAGTGCAACACAAGTAAAGTCCCGAGTTTTTAAGAATACTGGTTGCAATGCCCGGAGGCAGTGCAACACCAGTAAAGTCCCGAGTTTTTAACAATATAGATAGCTGTAGCGGTAACCACGCCTTCGTTAAACCTCATCGGCTATGGCACCGCCACATTAACGTAAGAAGACAGATGGTCAGCCAGGAACAAACAGACAACCCTGAAGACATTAACCAGCGCTTTCGTTTCGCGGCTCACCCCCGTGGGGATACCGGGGCTCTTTTCGTACAAATAGTTCCCCCACCTTCTGGTAGTTCTGTGCTTGTAACTTCCTCTAATCTGTCACTCTCTTTGACTCTGCCTTTTCCCATTGCTTACTGTCATCTGCTATCTTTCCATCTTACTGGTCCATTCTCCTGCCTTTTTTCCCACTTTAACCCTTTCACCGCCAAAGTCGCATTTTAGCACCACAGTGATTTAACACCTATGTCACTAAAAGGCATCAAATTGGTGTCTATTATCCAAAGACCCTATTGTCTCAGCTTGGGGAAGTAAGGATATACCTTATTCCATATCTGTCACAGAAGAATCCACAATACTGCAGGTGGATTTTGTTCTCTATCCAGGTAAATTTAATGGACATTTTTGGTTGAAATATGATTGGCGGTGAAAGGGATAAATTCTTACAAAGATTTCTTCAGCCGAAGTCGGACATGCTGGGCCTAACTATTTCTTAGTTAGGCGCATAACGGCAGCATGACGCATCTACGCTCATATGACAGGAAACTGCATGAGCGAACGAAGAAGACGAAGAGCTTCGCGGGTGGTTAATAACGATTTTAATTCATTTTTTAAAAATGTAACACCTGTCTCTCCGAGCACTCCAGGTGTCATTACAATGTAAAATCATAAAAAGCTTACAGATAAACTTTTAACCCTTTCACCGCTAGCCATATTTCAGCCAAAACTTTCCATTAAATTTACCTGGGTAGAGAACAAAATCCATCTGCAGTATTGTGGATTCTTCTGTGACATATATAAAATAAGGTCTATCCTTACTTCCCAAAACTAAAACAATAGGGTCTTTGGATAATAGACCCCAATTTGATGCCTTTTAGTGACATAGAAGTTAAATCATTGTGGTGCTAAAATGCGACTTTGGCGGTGAAAGGGTTAATATAGAAGTTAACACAAAAAAACCACAACAACAACAACAACAACAACAAAACAACATAATTCTCACACATAAATATTTCAAGGATAAGAACATATATATATTTTGGTGTGCAGGGAGGCTATTAGGGAGTGTGGGCTGCTTGAGGCTAAAGCTTTGTTCACGTATAAACATACTTGAGAATGTTCGCACGATAGAGCTAGTAGGGCATGTTCGAAAAAAGACGAATACCTGTAACATTTCTGGGGAATAATATGAAGTTCTAGAAAGGGAGAGGGGGAGAGAGAGAGAGAGAGAGAGAGAGAGAGAGAGAGAGAGAGAGAGAGAGAGAGAGAGAGAGAGAGAGAGAGAGAGAGAGAGAGGGAGGGGGGGAGAGAGAGAGAGAGAGAGAGAGAGAGAGAGAGAGAGAGAGAGAGAGAGAGAGAGAGAGAGAGAGAGAGAGAGAGAGAGAGAGAGAGAGAGAGAGAGAGACAAACACATATCCGCAGAGACAGATAGAGAGAGACGCAAACGCAAACGCAAAACGCAAATATTTTATTGGCAATAGCTTTACATGGCTCTTCTACCAAAGAGAATTGGTACCGAAAGTACTTTTAAATTAATGGCGAGCAAAAAAACAACGGAAAGAGAGAGAGAGAAAGAGAGACAGACAGACAGACAGACAGAGACAGAGACAGAGACAGAGCGAACAAAAAAGACAGAAAACGGGCCTACATAGTTATAACACTATCTGTGGTTATGCACCACACTGACTGAAAGTAAATCGTCTGGGTGTGACACTCGATAATCCGTGTCGTGGTATTATACCACCGCTAATCTCACCCACCATCTTGGCTCTCTTTCGCTCTGTGCAACTTTACAGGCTTGCCCTCCCCTCTTTGACCTGTTTGCCTTAAATCACCGGATACAGTTTCAGTACCCGGTTTCAAACGAGCCCAATGAGCGGCTTAGCTGGCTGTTTAGACCGCCAGGTGGCATACCGCTCGAGTGGGGCTAATCCTCTCTATATTTTTATTTGGGGATAGAGAGAGAGAGAGAGAGAGAGAGAGAGAGAGAGAGAGAGAGAGAGAGAGAGAGAGAGAGAGAGAGAGGGAGAGAGCCTCCCTCTCTCTCTCTCTCTACCCCCAACTAAAGATATCACGAGATAAGCCGCTATTGAGTTGGTTGCCACCTGGCGGTCAAATTGGCGAGCTAGGTTGACCATTGCCACGAACTGTCGTTCTATAGACTAGACTGCTGTCTGACTATGCTTTTGCCCGTAGTTACCTGAACTCTCTTAAATATATTCAACGCCTAAATTGAATTTCAAGGTCGTGGCAAATGGTCTATTATTGATGATGAAAATGATGTTTTACGTCCTCTCGGTCTCGGAATCGGACACATATGGGACATTTCAATCCAAATAAAAAGGATGGTGGGAACAATACTGGCTTGCAATGCCCCGGAGGCAGTGCAACACCAGTGGAAGCCCCCCCGAGTTGGTCTATTATTGATGATGAAAAATGATGTTTGACGTCCTCTCGGTAACAGACACATATGGGGACATTTGTAAGTAACAAAGATGGTGGGAACAATACTGGCTGCAATGCCCGGAGGCAGTGCAACACCAGTGAAGCGCCGAGTTGGTCTATTATTGAAAAGCACCCATCCCCTTTTAAAGCAGTACCTCACAGCTACGTCCATAGTGTATATCTATCGTTCTATCTCTGTGTCTGTTCTGTCTGCCTCGCTCTGTCTCTCTTCTGTGTCTCTTTGTTCTGTCCTGTCTGTCTGCCTCTCTCTGTCTGTCTGTCTCTCTCTGTCTCTCCCCCCTGTCTGTCTGGTCTGTCTGTTTGTCTGTTTCTCTCTCTCTCTCATACTCTCTCACATACTCTCGCACTCCATCCTCCCATCCCCATCCTGATTTCCGCGCTCTAATCCTCAATCACCTCTCTCCCTTCTGTCTCTCTCTCTCTCTCTCTTCATCACGAATCTCTCTCTCTCTCTCTCGTTCTCTTCCATTTGAACAAAATTCTCAGAATGCAATTTAATAAAGGTGTGTTTATGTATAAAATCTAGCACCTCCTTATCTAAGTGAAAAGTTCCCAGTTAGTTGTGTGCGAAACAAACAAATAATATTTCTCTTCTGTTCTTCTCTGTTCTTTCTGCCCCGACCAAGAACTGACCTATTTATGTCATCTTTAAGAAATTCGGGAGGTAAAATGTGGAATGATATTCCTGAACGCATGAAAACCAAAAATACATTATCATCATTTAAAAGATGTTTTGCACCAATATCTGTTTGAAAGATTGTAAGTGTTCCATTTTGTGTTGATATAATTATGGTTTGTACATAGAGAGACCTTATCATGTCTGGAATCATATAATAAAAAGGCAAAGTTCTGGTCCCCCCCCCACCCCCCCCCCCCCCCCCCCCCCCCCCCTGTCTGTGTGTCTTAGCGTCTGAAACACAGAACGGGCCTTATAAACTCCGCCGTTTTTTTCGACCGAATCGCTTCAAATTTTGCTGTGAGCCCTCACGGGGCCGATGGCAACGGCAACCGAGGTGGCCGTGTCATTTGCGCGGTTTGTTAAATGCGCGAAACGCGTATCCACCGGCTTCTCGGCGCCTGTATTTCCGGTATTTCTGGGCGGATTGCCTTTGAATTTGGAAGATAGATGATCTGGGACAGTGACTATCTGTGTACCAAACTGAAACCGAATCGATTTTAGAAACGCGCGCGATATACGCCGCTTAACCTTTTTACAAACCGTGGCGTAACCAGAAGCGATACTGACTCCAAATTTGGAACGGGCATGACCAGGGATAGTGGCTATCTTGGTGCAAAATTTCAACAGCATCTGTTGATCAACGCGCACGATATGAGCCAATTTACATTTGCGCCAACGCCAAACAGACGTTACATTCAACACTATACACATAAACGACTGCCCGCCAACAAGAA
>CM065702.1:48717109-48722109 GCA_017654935.2 Phymorhynchus buccinoides | reverse complement strand
CACACACACACACACACACAGTGCACACAATGCACACATACACACACAACACACGCACACACGCATGCACACGCACACACACACGCACACGCACGCACGCACGCACACGTACACGCACGCACACACACACACACACACACACACACTCTCTCTCTGTGACACTCTCTCACTCACTCTCTCTCACTCACTCACTCACTCACTCAGTCGATTACAGTCACAGGCTTCTTCACAAACACCTGCCCTTGATCAAAAGGCTCTCTAATGCAATATGGCGAAGGTTACCCTACTGCTAGCAAAGCCGCCCGAGGGTCACCACCATCATCTAATGAACTGTAGTGGCTGCACTGAAGGAGTTCCCAGAGCCCAGACTGCTATACTTGTTTAAAAAACCCTGAATCCATTGCACACCTGAGTTTGTCAATGCTTAAAGACCCACCACGTCATGTGTCAAAATCACTGTTTTCACGTGTTTCCCCCTCTCGCTGGTAAGAAATCTTATTTTGACCAGGTGTGACTCCCATACAAATTCCCCCATACATCAAGACGAGACATCATTTTGAAGAGCAGTCTCATTTGCGTGTGGGAGAATTTGTATGTGGGTCACACCTGGCCAGAAAAAAACAAGGGACTTTATCTTGCTGGGTCAGTGTGTCTTTAAAGGCATAACAGGGATCCCAGTGATCGTGTCAGTGGCTAGTCGGAAAAGTTCTGCCTCGCAGTGGCTCGCACAAAGGGAAAAAAGCTGCCCAAAACCGCCCGTAGCTTGCCCCCACTCTGAGACCCCTCTCTGATGGCATTTTCACCATCACACACATTCTGATCTTTGACCCCCCTCTACAACCAAAGCTGAAAATAAAGTCTGCAATGATTGGTTGATTTCAAGAGAGGCAAGGTCAAAGCAAACTGAAAATAGGTTATGACTTCCTACCGGAAAGCTGGTTACACGCCAGAAATCAAAACCTCTTAAAAACTCTTATGAGCTGGATCCGGCTCATTTGTCCTAAATGGTTGTGCGAGTGAGTTAAGGCCTTCCTATTATAGTACAGTGGAACCTCCCTTATAAGACCTCCCATTATAAGACTCCCTCCCACATAAGACCTTCTTTTCTGAGACATTGCCCTTCTTTGCAAGTACTAAAATTACCTCCCTTATAAGACCTCTCCCTTATAAGACCTCATTTTGGATGATACAGCAATTGTGAAGGGGAGGTGGAAGTTGGCTCAGGTGAAGAATCAGGATATTGAACCAAGATTGTGTGTGTGTGTGTGAGAGAGATAGAGAGGGGAGGAGGGAGGGAGGGGAGAGTGTGTATGTGTGTGTTTTTTTTGAAGGTCTTATAAGGGAGGTTCCACTGTACTAACACTCCCAGTCCCAGTCTGAGTCCAAGATGTGACTCAAAAAACCCTTTTCACCAATATTCCCCCCTTTCATATTCAGAGTGTCCACCTCCCTATCAAGACCCCTCCCTATAAGACCTTTTTTTGAGGGCTGATTTTTCAAGGTCTGACATAGTGGTAGTGTACATGCTAGTACTAGTCTTCTTGGTGTTCTGGCAAACCCTTACATCATTTAGCCTGGCCAGAGAAACTGGCAGCCTTTAACTAACCGTGGCTCTTGTGCAAGCATCTGACATAAATCATAATTACCATATTTTTCGGACTATAAGGCGCACCTGATTATAAGGCGCCCCCCCCAAAGTTTTACACCAAATTCAGATTCTGATATCACATTTTCTTACCATTTAAGTAGTCACATTATAAGGCGCAGGGGTCTCAGTCTGGGAAAAAAGTATCGCCTTATAGTCCGAAAAATACGGTGCTTAAGAAGAGAGACATCCCATATTATTTTGATGAGTATGAAGATGCAACCTGTGCAGACATCTGACATAAATCATAATTATTTAAGAAGAGAGACTCCCCATAATCTTTTGATGAGTATGAAGATGCAACCTGTGCAGACATCTGACATAAATCATAATTATTTAAGAAGAGAGACTCCCCATATTATTTTGATGAGTATAAAGATGCAACCTGTGCAGGCGAGCCCCTTCTGGCCAATTAGTTTAATTAATCAAATGTGTGTGTGTGTGTGTGTGTGTGTGTGTGTGTGTGTGAATGCTCTAAAAAAAAATTGGGAAATAATTAAAAAAAATTAAATCAAATACTGAAGCGATTTAGAGATGGCCCTTGAAGAGATTTTGGTCCTTGGAGAGATTAATTATAGAAGTGCTTAGCTTTAATGTTTTTTAATTTTTGTTATAGTTTGTTTTAAAGTTAATAATTTGATTGTAAGTGTGTGAAGTGTTGGTGGGAAACTTAGGAGAGGACCCAGAAGGTCAAAGGAGGAGAATAGGCAGGGAGGGGTGGGGTGCTTGTTGGGGGCCTTAGGGGTGGGGGGAGAGGGAGGTTTGTTTTGGGGTGCATCCCATAAGCTCGCGTTACCTACTCTAAAAGCGCGCGTCCAAAAAATGAAGCTAGAAAGAGCGCAATGTTTTGTCCAATAAGCGCGCATCTTTAGAACCTAAGAAAGATCGAGGATGTCAAAAAGAGCGCGTTGTAAAATGTGATGTGAAACCCTAAGCCTATCCCTAACCCTATCCCTATCCCTATCGTGGTGATGTGTTGAATCATGGACATATCGAAAGTTTCTTTCTCCCAAACAGCAAGAAGACTGAAGTTTAGCAAACAGACGAGTGCAAATGGTAAATGTCTGGTGAGAATGATTTCACCTATTTAGCATGAAAACCACACATTCACGTGCGCTCTTTTTGGCATGAACACGCGCTCTTATTAGCATGCAAAATGCGCTCTTTTAGGCGCGCGCTTATTAGCGGTGCGCTCTTTACGACTGCTCCGTTGTGTGTGTAGTGTTGGACGTGGGTGGTAGATGAAAGAGAGCTAGTTTAGCACTTAGTAGATGGATGCCATGATGGAAATCAAATTAGAATGAACAGTAGCACTTAGTAGATGGATGCCATGATGGAAATCAAATTAGAATGAACAGGGATGAATCTTTCTTTACATTTTTTTTTTAATAAATAAAAACACTAAAGGCAGGTAGACCTATGTCCATACCATTTATTAATTCATTTCTGCTTCCAGATAATGATGAGTCAGTTTCCAAGAGAATGGGTCAATAATGTGTCATTGTAGTATTACCTTTAAATTTTATTGCAGACTTCATGAGTCAGATGACCCCTTGCTGCACAAAATGAGGGGTCATATGACTATCAGTATGGGTCAGTGACCTGGGCCTGCTGACAATCTGAAGCTCTGCACTAAAAAAAAGCGAGCATGAACATTGAACTGTGTGTATTATAATAGGGTATTAGGTGGGTTTTTTTTTATTTTTACAAAACTTGCGTAAAATTTGATATTACTTAGATGTGGCTTGGCTGTTGGCTGTGTGTGTGTGTGTGTGTGTGTGTGTGTGTTTCTGTTTCTGTGTATGAGTCGAAAGGGCCACTTTCGTGGTGTGTGTGCGTGCGTGCGTGCGTGTGTGTGCAGTGGTTATTAATATCAAATTACTTGAGACTTTATTAGCAGCTTCTTGGATTTCCGTGTGGGAGTCACAAAATAAGGATTTCGACTTTGTTGTCATGAAAGAAGCATTATATTTCAGACGCTTGTATAGTTTTATGTCATTTTATATCAGAGTTTATGGATTCCGTCCCTAAACCCAGCATGGAAGTCAATAAATGAGTCAATGACGAAATATCGGAACATTTTGGACTGTGTTGTTTTGTGTTTTTAGCCTGTTTTGTTTTATATATCAGTATAATTATCATGAATGTTTTCAGTGGGTTTTTTTACTCTCTCTCTCTCTCTCTCTCTCTCTCTCTCTCTCTCTCTCTCTCTCTCTCTCTCTCTCTCTCTCTCTCTCTCCCTCTCATCTCTCTCTCTCTCTCTCTCTCTCTCTCTCTCTCTCTCTCTCTCTCTCTTCTCTCTCTCTCTCTCTCTCTCTCTCTCTCTCTCTCTAGCTCTGTCTCTCTTGTTCTCTATCTCTCTCTCTCAGTCTCTCTCTCTCATCTCTCTCTCTTCTCTCTCTCTCTCTCTCCTCTCGTCTCTTTTTTCTTCTCTCTCTCTCTCTCTCTCTCTCTCTCTCTCTCTCTCTCTCTCTCTCTCTCTCTCTCTCTCTCTCTCTCTCTCTCTCTCTCTCTCTCTCTCTCTTTTTGTGTTTTTAGCCTGTTTTGTTTTATATATCAGTATAATTATCATGAATGTTTTCAGTGGGTTTTTTTTACTCTCTCTCTCTCTCTCTCTCTCTCTCTCTCTCTCTCTCTCTCTCTCTCTCTCTCTCTCTCTCTCTCTCTCTCTCTCTCTCTCTCTTCTCTCTCTCTCTCTCTCTCTCGTCTCTCTCTCTCTCTTCTCTCTCTCTCTCTCTCTCCTCTCTCTCTCTCCTCTCTCTCTTCTCCCCCTCTTCTTCTTCTTCCCTCCCCTCATTAATTCTAATTGCTTGTCAGTCTGTTTTGTCAGAATTCTCCTGTTTCCCCCCCCCTGCACACTAAAATGCCTCAACTTTGAAAGCGATTGACCCCACAATATCTCTCTCTCTCTCCTCTCCCCCTCTAAAAACTCTCAAGCACACTCTCTCTCTCTCCTCAACTCTTGAAAGCGATCTCTCTCTCGTCTCTCGTCTCTCTCTCTCTCTCTCTCTCTCTCTCTCTCTCTCTCTCTCTCTCTCTCTCTCTCTCTCTCTCTCTCTCTCTCTCTCTCTCTCTCTCTCTCTCTCTCTCTCTCTCCTCTCTCTCTCTCTCTCTCCCTCTCTCTCTCTCTCTCTCTCTCCCTCTCTCTCTCTCTCTCTCTCTCCTCTCTCTCTCTCTCTCTCTCTCTCTCTCTCCTCTCTCTCTCCTCGTCTCTCTCTCTCTCTCTCTCTCTCATTCTCTCTCTCTATCTCTCTCTCTCTCTCTCTCATCTCTCTCCCGCTCTCTTCTCTCTCTCTCTCTCTCTCTCTCTCTCTCTCTCTCTCCTCTCCCTCTCTCTCTCTCTCAAAATGAATAC
>CM065702.1:48707109-48712109 GCA_017654935.2 Phymorhynchus buccinoides | reverse complement strand
ACTGTCTGTTTTGATAACTGTTTTTATTTTAGCTTGTTTTAAAACGTACCTGTTTGTTTATGTTTGTTCTGTTGTAATTATGAATATTGTTGACGTTGCCACTTGTAAAAGTCTGATTCAGATAATAAATTAAGATTAAGACTTATCTCTGTGAAATTCGGGCTGCTCTCTCCCAGAGAGCGCGTCACCGCAAGTGCAGCGCCTTAAAACATTTTTTGGGAGGACACAGGATGAGGAGGGTGTGTGGGCCCACTTGGAAAACCTAGCTATCAATTTGGTCATACCAGACAGCGGGATTTCTCCCTGCTCTTACCGACTTTCAACTGCCGTGGGATTTTTACGTGCGTAAAGCGCACGGGTCAGACTAGCTTTATTAGTCCCCATCCGAAGGACTCAACGTTCAGTTCGATTTTCCTGTCAAACTAGAAAGAAAGACCTCCAATTATAAGACTCCCTCCCATATAACTATAAGACCTGCTTCTCTGAGACATTGCCCTTCTTTGTAAGTATTAAAAATTACCTCCCTCAAAAGACCTCCCTTATAAGACCTCAATTTGGATGATTTTTGAAGGTCTTATAAGGGAGGCTCCACTGTACAAGAAAGCCAACTTTCCATACCAAATGAACATAGCAATGGCAGGAAAGGAAGAAAATAATGATCACGTCACTCGGACTGAAGCCTCCGGAGGGATGACATTATTTTCGGCCCCATAATCACTGGTACGGACAACCCACCACTGCGTAAGAAAAGGTCAGCCCCGCCCCGCTGAAGTGTGCGTGTGGTCAGTCAGAACAAGACTCACATCGGAGATGGAAACCTTTGCCAGTGCTGTCGTAAGGAGTCTTGCAGGGCTCCCAATCGTCCCGCAAAACAAGGGGTCCCAGGGACTCCTCCTCTTACAGTACAGAGGGTCCTACAGACCTGTTTACTCTTTTCGAGTAGTATTCTACTCAATTTGGATGTCTACTACTCATCAAAATTGAAAATAATGCTCTTTAATTCTTGATTGCTACTCGTTTTCAGTAAACATTATTTGATGTTTTAATGAACAAAACTACTCAATTTGCACCAAAACTACTCATTTCAGCTATCTGGACTACTCAAGAATTGTGTAGGGGGTAAACAGGTCTGGTCCTAGAGTCCTAAGAGGCGGGATAGAGGGTCCTAGTGACAGTGAATGCTAAAAATAATTTTTCTAATGCATCCCTGGGACCCCCTGCACATTCTTTTAGAGGGTCCTTTAGAATTGTAGTACTTCATAGACCCCCAAATGGGGGTCCCTGGGAGTCCTGCTCTTGGCAGTGTTTGTAGTCTGTTTGACTGTAGTAGTTGTTCACTGAGTATCATGCTTTGTTCAGTGAAATGCTATGAAATGTTTTTCATTAAAGAAAATATTTTTAGGATCAGTCAGTACTAGGTGCATGAGAGAGAAAGAGAGAGAGAGAGAGAGAGAGAGAGAGAGAGAGAGGGAGGGAGGGGGGGGGAGAGAGCGTCTCTGTGTGTGAGTGTGTGCGTGCATTTGTGTTTATGTGTGTGTGTGTGAATATGCAGCATGTGTGTGTAAATTTGTGTTTAAGCATGCATGCACGCATGTGTGTTGTGTGTCTGTGCGTGTGTGCGTGTATTCATGCATTGTGTGTGTGTGTGTGTTTCCTTCTCCACACAACTGAGCTCTTTCAATGTCTATGAGTCAACAGTTACAGGCATTAATTGATTATTCATTAAGCCTTAGTTGCTGAGACATTTCACTGTAAGCTAGCAACCACAGAATGAGTTACGTTACCAGTTTTTCAACTGGACACGACGATTAGTTATAGACAAAGTCACATTCACACAAACAGTTTAACACACCAGCCAACGTGGTATAGTGGTAAAGTCGCGTACTACTGGCTGGGAGGTCACGGGTTTGAATCCCATCAGAGGCGAGGGTTTTTTCGGTCCTGGACTGACTCCTACCCAGAGTGAGTGGTTATGGGCTCAATGGGAAGACTGAAACCACGCAGTCGAGCTTCATCCGCTTAACAGATGCGATTCTGAGAGTGTTGCTCTAATTTCATGACCAACACTGCAGGTGTCTTTAGTTCTCAGGCCTGGTCAACGCCGGGATATCATTATGAAGCCATTAACTAAGCCACGGTGAGTATTGGCTTTGTTCTAAGAGAAGAAAAATTACCCATGTAGACTAAGATATATAGTCTGTATTTGTTTCCGCCTAGTCACGACAAATTTACAATGTCACATTATGACTAAATGATGCAAGCAATTCTGTACCTCAAACTACACATTTTGCTTTAAAACTACTCAGTTTGAAGTTGAAAACTACTCATTTAGAGTTTAACCCTTTCACCGCCAATGTCGCATTTATGCACCACAATGATTTAACACCCATGTCACTAAAAGGCATTAAACCAGGGTCTGTTATCCAAAGAGCCTATTTTCATAAGTTTTGGAGGTAAGGACAGGCCTTACTTTACGCATGTCATAGAAGAATTCTCAATATTGCAGATGATTTTTTTTTGTCTACCCAGGTAAGTTTAATGGAATTTTTTTGATGAAAAATGGCTGGCGGTGAAAGGGTTAAGAGGTAGACAGGTCTGCAAAGTATCCAAAGGAAAAAAAGAAGTCAAAGTTGTGCTTACCACTCTCGATCTTAAAGTATGAAATGCATCAAGGAGGGGGTGGGGAGCAGAGGCACTTTACAACCTGGGTACAGGGGATTTTTTCCTCTCATTCTACACTAGGCCTTAACGGTCTGAACGTGGAGTCTTTCGGATGAGACGATAAACCGAGGTCCCGTGTGCCCATGCACTTAGCATACGTTAAAACCCAGTGGCAACGAAAAAGTTGTCATTTGGTCAAAATTTACCCCCCGTCCCTCATCAATGACAAAAATCGCATGCACAAAAAAAATTTAAAAAAAAATTGGGTGGCGCGCCTCTGGCTGCGACGCGCTCTCCAGGTGGGAGCAACCCGAATTTCACAGAGACGCCTCTGTGACTATAAAGTACCTAATACCTATACCTAATACCTAATACCTAACAAAACCTTCATGAACCGAAGTTTTGTGAGGAGCCCAGCTCCTGAATATCATTCGCTACTAAAGCCCTTTGTAACTGAAACAGTTTGCGCCACTTGATCAATTCAGTAGAACCTTACCTTACTCACATTGCTCATTCCCTCCCCAAATCTCTCTCTCGCTCTCTCTCTCTCTCTCTCGCACCCCCCCCCCCCACACACACACACACACACACACAGAGTGACACACAGTGACACGCACACACACACACTACACACACACACACAGTGACACACACTACACACACACACACACGCACAGTGATACACCACACGCACATGCGCACACGCACACGCACACACGCACACACACACACACACACACACACACACACACACACTTATAAGTAACACGCACACAATAGCAGTACACACTTTTTTTATATTTCGTTCACCATTGTGGGACTGCTAAAGTGTTTGCACTGGGGTTGTCACAGCACTGCGTAATAATGCACATGGAGGGTGGGGTGGGGGTTGGGGGTTGGTGCTCAAGTGAAGCAGTCGATTAGTATGAAGTCGATGGGTGGATCTATAGTTTCGACCCTGGAGACTGGCCGGACCCATCACACTGGTTTGCTGGAATGCAACAATGGCGTTTTATCTGGATCATGGGATGAGCCGGGGCATCACTTATGCATGGCGCAGGGGCTCAGGCTCCATAGCTACCAACCATTACGACAACAACCCTTTTGGTCATGAGAGAGAGAGGAAGGGGGATGAAGAGAGAGAGTGGGAGTAGGCAGACAGATAGACAGGCACGGAGGCAGATTGACTGACTGACTGATTGATTGACTGGTGATGGAGATTTGTGTTTTCTGGCGTCGTGGAAATCGTCAGAGAATTCTCTGAATTCAGATAAAACAGTGAATGTAGAAAAGAAACAAATGTCAGATGGGGTTTTATTGGCTTGAGTGGATGCTCCCCCCCCCCCCCCCCCCCCCCCCCATTTTTATTTTACAATTCTTTTTATACATGTGTTTGTTATCAAGAGGAATTGCTCCCCACATCGATCACTATAAAGGGCTCTTTACCCATTGAGGCCACCATGAAACGAATCGTCTCCTGAACTCCCCAAATATTTTCAGGAAAAAATGCTTTTCCTCCATTACCATGCCTGGTTTTGCTCTCTCTCTCTCTCTCTCTCTCTCTCTCTGTGTCTCTGTCTCTCTCTGTGTCTCTCTCTCTCTCTGTGTCTCTGTCTCTCTCTGTGTCTCTGTGTCTCTGTGTCTCTGTCTCTCTCTCTCTCTCTCTCTGTCTCTCTCTCTCTCTCTCTCTCTCTCTCTCTCTCTCTCTCTCTCTCTCTCTCTCTCTCTCTCTCTCTCTCTCTCTTCTCTCTCTCTCTCTCTCTCTCTCTCTCTCTCTCTCTCTCTCTCTCTCTCTCTCTCTCTCTCTCTCTCTCTCTCTCTCTCTCTCTCTCTCTCTCTTCTCTCTCTCTCTCTCTCTCTCTCTCTCTCTCTCTCTCTCTCTCTCTCTCTCTCTCTCTCTCTCTCTCTCTCTCTCTCTCTCTCTCTCTCTCTCTCTCTCTCTCTCTCTCTCTCTCTCTCTCTCTCTCTCTCTCTCTCTCTCTCTCTCTCTCTCTCTCTCTCTCTCTCTCTCTCTCTCTCTCTCTCTCTCTCTCGTCTCTCTCTCTCATCTCTCTCTCTCTCTCTCTCTCTCTCAGTCTCTGTGTGTGTGTGTTTAGGATGTAAATGGTAGGGGAGGCCTGAAGATGGAAAAGGAATGACATTTTCCTATCTTCAAGTTCAACAAAGAAAAAGAGTTGAATAAATTTTAAAAAACCCCACCAAAAGTACAAATATCAGTAAGCTGTTCGCAATCAGGAAATTGGCTCACCTCTGCTCTCTTCCTAAAACCGTAAGTAACAAATTTCGAAGCGAAACAGAAAGCTACCTGCAGTATCAACGCCAATGATTTTTAAAAAAAG
>CM065702.1:48684609-48699609 GCA_017654935.2 Phymorhynchus buccinoides | reverse complement strand
TGTGTGTGTGTGTGTGTGTGTGCATGCTGCTCCTGCACTCCGCTGGGGCCGCCCCCTTGCAGGATTTTTGAAAAATTTCCAGGAGCACCCATGCTCCCGTCTGAAAATAATTCTGCCATTTTCGCTCACTACATATCAGGCATCAGAATTGTCAGAGGATCTGCTAATTTCAGAGGATTAAGCATTTCTGACAGAGGATTGGCTTCTCTTGTCAGAGGTTTTGCCTTTTTAGTCAGCCTTATATCTTCTGTTAAATAGCATTCTAGAGTGATTTCTCCTATATCATATGAAGTCTTTTTGGTGGTGTTGGGAACTCATTCGAGTGCTGTCCCTCTTCAGTCTGGGGCCCTTTTAGTTTTACCGCAGTTTTCAGAGGATTGGACTTGTGCAGACTATTCTGATGCCTGGTATAATTATACTCAAGTTAGACCCAATACATGAACTGGATCATGTCTCGCATGGTCAAATCGCATCACATTCAGATACGATTTGTATATTGTGTGGCTGGCCCTTTAGACGTGAAAGCCTTCAGGAACGTACTACAGTGGAACCTCCCTTATAAGACCTCCCATTATAAGACTCCCTCCCACATAAGACCTACTTCTCTGAGACATTGTCCTTCTTTGATGAACAACACCCCCCGAACACCCACGTTGCTGGAACAGTAATATATTTCGGGACCCAAGTTCCCTTTGTCAAACACAATCATGTCCTTTGTAAGCATTAAAATTACCTCCTTTATAAGACCCCCCTCCCTTATAAGATCTCATTTTGGATGATTTTTGAAGGTCTTATAAGGGAGGTTCCACTGTATCGCAAAAGGAATGAGGGTTGATAGAACCTCTCTTTCACCCCAGGAAATCTTTTTTGTTGCTTTTTTTGTTTTGTGTTTGGTTTGGTTGTCGAGATAGATGTATACACCTCTGCAGGTTTTATTTTTACAGCAAGTGGGGTGTGTATTATGTTTAAACACTGTGTGGTGCTGGGAAAGTCGCCAAGCTCCTCAAAACTTAAGGAAATTGGTTCGGGGATGAGTAAAAGATGAGGTGTGTGTGCATTCTCTCTCTCTCTCTCTCTCTCTCTCTCTCTCTCTCTCTCTCTCTCTCTCTCTCTCTCTCTCTCTCTCTCTCTCTCTCTCTCTCTCCTCTCTCTCTCTCTCTCTCTCTCTCTCTCTCTCTCTCTCTCTCTCTCTCTCTCTCTCTCTCTCTCTCTCTCTCTCTCTCTCTCTCTCTCTCTCTCTCTCTCTCTCTCAAACACACTCTCTCTCACGCACACGCACACGCACACACGCACACGCACACACACACACACACACACACACACACACACACACGATTCTCTAGGCTACAGGTTGTTTAAAGCAACAAATATTTGTTATCATTGTAGCCAGAAAAAAGCTGCTGATAAACTACAAAAAACAACCCCCAAAACAAAAAAACACAAGAACAAGCAAACCAACTGACAAACTAAAACAACAGTCTGTTATTTTATTCAACTTCCCTTCCACTGCTACTTAAAATTACTCCTTTTTGAGGTTGTTGTGGGTTTTTTTTCAGAATTAAATTCAGTCAGCAAGTAGTCCTCACTCTGAAGTTTGTTCTGGGGAAGTCGCTAAGTAAAACCTCTCAAAATAAAGAAATTGGTTTCTTCTTCTTCTTCTTCTTCTTCTTCTTCTTCTTCTTTTTCTTCTTCTTCTTCTTCTTCTTCTTTTTCTTCTTCTTCTTCTTCTTCTTCTTCTTCTTCTTCTTTTCTTCTTCTTCTTCTTCTTCTTCTTCTTCTTCTTCTTCTTCTTCTTCTTCTTCTTCTTCTTCTTTTTCTTCTTTCTTCTTCTTCTTTTTCTTCTTCTTCTTCTTCTTCTTCTTCTTCTTCTTCTTCTTCGCATTAGACAGCCACCTTAGGCAGGTTGAAGATTCTGCTGCACTTTGAGGGGGTAGTACGAAAAAAGAAAATATCAGTGTCGATAAAAGTACCATTATTTTTATGGACTATAGCCCATAGGGCACACCGGATTATATGGCGCACCCCCCAAATTTAACAGAAACTTCAGATTTTGTTACTCTATTTTCTTACTATATTATTACTGTAATCATAGTATGAGGCACAGGGGTCTTAGTCTGGGGGGGAAAATATCGCCTTATAGTCAGTAAAATATGGTTTAAAAGTACAGTGGAACCTCCCTTATATGACCTCCCATTATAAGACTCCCTCCCACATAAGACCTACTTCTCTGAGACATTGCTCTTATTTGTAAGTATTAAAATTACCTCCCGTATAAGACCCCTCCCTTATAAGACCTTCAAAAATCATCTAAAATGAGGTTCCACTGTAATTCCCATTCAGAAGGGCCAATTTTGTATCATATGAATAACATTCCTCTGTGTTTTTAACCCTTTCACCGCCAGCCATTTTTCAGCTAAACATTTTTACCAAGCTTACCTAGGTAACGAAAAGTTGGCATCTGCAGTACTGTGAATCCCCCAATGACACGCATCAAATAAACCCTTTCCTTATCTCCTAAAATTAACAACATAGGGATATTGGATAACTGATCCAACTTTCATGCCTTTTAGTAGCATGGGTGTTAAATCAGTGTGGTGCTAAAATGCGACATCGGCAGCGAAAGGGTTAATCCTAAGTGTCTCATCCTTTTTCTCTTCTTCCTTCCTTTGTTTCTTCTTCTTCTTCTTCTTCTTCTTCTTCTTCTTCTTCTTCTTCTCATTCACATTCAGCAGCCAGTTTCCCCACCCCTCTGTTCCCATTGATATAATTTGCATGGGGTTGGGGCAATTTGTCAAGTGTCATTTTCGTTGTCTCTCGATGCATCTCTGTCTCTCCTCTGTCTCTCCCCCTCACCCCCGCCCTATTCTTCCAGGCTTTTGTTGTTGTTAGTCCCCGAGCAGCTGGGAGCTATTTTTGTCTGGTCCATCCGTCCGTCCATCCGGTATCCGGTGTCCGTAGACTATTCAGTCTATCATCATCAAATTTGGTATACTAGTTTGCCAAGATGCAAGCTATCCACTGATGTATTTAGTTTTACATTAAGGTCAAGGTCGCGCCAGTTACGGGGTTCAAACTCTGAAACACATAATCGCTAATATCTCGCAAAGTTTTGCATGTATTTTAATGCAGTTTTGTTCACAACATTTCTTGATGAATGGTCTATAACACAGTTGTCATGAATGTTTCTGTGTGCGCATGATCGCGCACGCTCACACGGTGCACCGAACCCCAAATCATATCAAAAAAACCGAACCAGTTACAAGCTGTATATATGCGTTTTTATTCAGTTACGTGCTGTTTTGATGCGTTTTTATGTATGTGTATAGCCGACACATTCCGATTTCGGAGTACCTCGGTGATGCTGCGAGGGGACTTTGCAGCCGCTCGGCGTTGCACTTGTTTGTTTGTTTTCTGTTTGTCCCTTGTCTCTGTCTCTGACTGTCTCTGTGTCTGTCTCAGTGTCTGTCTGTCTGTCTTCTATTTTCCCCCTCTACCCCTACTCTCTCTCTCTCTCTCTCTCTCTCTCTCTCTCTCTCTCTCTCTCTCTCTCTCTCTCTCTCTCTCTGTCCTTATTTTGTTTGTCTTCTTTGTTGTTTGCCTCAGGGCTGAGTTGGAAAAAAAGCTGTGTGGAAATAATTAGCTGATCTCATTACCCTGAACAGTTCGTTCGTTCGTTCGTTCATTCATGCATTCGTTTGTTCTCTCTCTCTCTCTCTGTCTTTCTCTCCCCCTCTCTCTCTACCCCTCTCTCTCCCTTCCTCTCCCTCTCTCTCTTTCTCTCCCCCCCCCCCCCCCTTTTCCCCCTGATATCCTGGTGTGATTCCTTCATTCGCTCAGACAGTTTCCTGTCATATGAGCGTATATGCATCATGCTGCCGTTATGCGCCTAACTAAGAAATAGGCCCAGCATGTTCGACTTCGGCTGAATAAATCTTTGTAATAATTTATGGAGAAAAAAAGGCAGGAGAACGGACCAGTAAGATATAAAGATAGCAGATGACAGTGAGCAAAAGGAAAAAGGCAGAGTCAAAGAGAGTGACAGATTAGAGCAAGTTACAAGCACAGAGCTTCCCAGAAGGTGGGGGAACTATTCTGTCTGTATCTGTCTCTGTCTCTCTCTCTGTCTCTCTCTCTCTCTCTCTCTCTCTCCCACTTCTCTTTTTTTGTCTCATTCCGTTTCTGTCTTTATCTCTCTTGTAGTTTGTCTACCTGTCCATCCGTCTGTCTGTGTGTTTCTGTCACAGTCTTCTGTCTCAACACCCCACCCCCACCCCCCCCCACCCCCACCACGCCCCCCTGTCTACTTTTAGTGGTGTTGGCTTGTCCTTAGGGTGGACAGTTGTCCAATTTGCTGGACATTGGTTGTCGCCCTTCCTGAACTGACACACTGACAGATGAGATAGTGTAGAGTTAGAGTGTATGCCCACTCAACTTTCTGTACTCACGGGTCCTATTGTGATGTACAACACCACCTGTGGTGTACATGTACTGCTGGGGAGGGGGGGGGGGGGGGGTGGTGGAGAGATGTGAGGAGAAAACTGGAGGGGTGGGTGGGGTGAAAAGGTGGGGGGGAGGTTGCATACTGACCTAGTGTGTGTGATGGGTGGGATTTGTACAGCGAATTTATCTTTTGAACATTTTGCTTAGACACTGTACAGTAAGTTGATGGAGAGCATTTGTGTGTGTGTGTGTGTGTGTGTGTGTGACTCTGTCTGCGTGTGTGTGCGTGTGCATGTGTGTGTGTGTGAGTGAGGAGGAAACGGGAAGGGGGAAGGGGGGGGGAAAAGATGGGTTATTGAAAAGATGGTGATGGTGTGTTTGAGGGGGAGGGGTTGTTGCATACTGACCTAGTGTGTGTGATGGGTGGGTACTGGATTTGTTTATCCTTTGAACGAAGTTGATGGAGAGCATTTGGTGTGTGCGTGTGCGTGCGTGCCTGCGTGAGAGTGAGTGAGTGCGTGTGTGTACGTGCTTGCGTGCATGCACATGCATCCTCTGTGACAAGGCCCAATAGTGAAGCTCAGGGGGAAAAGAATAAGGTTTATGTAGTTGGTAGAGAGTAGGTTATAATAATAGAAGGCTGGTATTTGGCGGTGAAGGAAGAGTCACCAAGCCCATGTAGCAAAGCAGAACCAGACCATTATAACAAAAAGGGGGCACGCCCCTGTTTGTTTTACACACACAGAAGCCTGCGTTTAACTTGGCCAATTTAGGGTGATTTTGAGAAGATAAAAAATGTCTCTGAAATGCTCTCCTACTGTATAGTTCGTTGCATGCTTGCCTTTTTTCTTCTTCTTCTGTTATTTCAACGAAATTCAGGGGATACAGATTTGTTTGTTTGTGTGTTAACCATTAACTCATTCGCATGGGGGAACTATTTTTATGAAAGACTGCCCCCCCCCCCCCCCCCCGGGTATCCCCACTGGGAGAGACTCGTGGAGGGGACTGGGTAGTCCAGCTCCCCGTATGGAGGCACGAGGCATCCACCCACTGCCCCAGCCCCTTGTAATGAAATCCTGGCAATGATAGATACATTATCATAGATGCTCCTGCTTTCAGGATGTCCTGAAGTTCAGGATTTTTGTATTGCCTGTCGCTGGCGTCGCCGGATTATGAGAATTTGAGAAGATGCATTTAGCTGGTGATAGAGGTCATGAAGTTTAACCAGAAGTGAAAGTGCAGCAAGAGCCTGTCAGTTACATTGGAAACTGTTGTTTCCCTTCAGCTCCCAGGGGGCATTGCACCCCGAAACCCCCAGGAGGGGCGCTGTCCCATCACTCTGCGGGGGCTTGCAGGATATTTGAAATTTCCCAGGAGCACCCATGCATTATGCATCATAGTTTTGTACATAGTATATTATAGTTCATACCTCATGGGTGCATAACATTTCAAGTGGTGCGAGGAATTCTAGCTATGTGTTTTCGTATTTATTTATTTTGACATGCTGATGACAATAACTGGATGGTATTTGTCACGTTCTGTTCTTTTCTGCAAAGAGTGTTGAAATTGTTGTGACATTTTCAAAATGGTTCCCCTGCATGATGATTAAAAAAACACACACAAGAAATTCCAAACAATTTCATGATTCAAACACCAGCTATTGACATTTGAAGGGCAGTACAGTATTGTAGCTTTTCATTTCCACCACCTTTTATTACAGTGGAACCTCCCTTATAAAAAGATCTTGGAAATAATTTTAAAAAATGAGGTCTTATAAGGGAGGGGTCTTCTAAGGGAGGTAATTTTAATACAGTGGAACCTCCTTTATAAGACCTTCAAAAATGAGGTCTTATAAGGAGGGGTCTTATAAGAGAGGTATTTTTAATACTTACAAAGAAGGGCAATGTCTCAGAGAAGTAGGTCTTATGTGGGAGGGAGTCTTATGATGGGAAGCCTTGTAAGGGAGGTTCCACTGTACTTACAAAGAAGGGCAATGCCTCAGAGAAGTAGGTCTTATGTGGGAGGGAGTCTTATGATGGGAAGCCTTGTAAGGGAGGTTCCACTGTACTTACAAAGAAGGGCAATGTCTCAGAGAAGTAGGTCTTATGTGGGAGGGAGTCTTATGATGAGAGGCCTTATAGCTAAGGGAGGTTCCACTGTACTTACAAAGAAGGGCAATGCCTCAGAGAAGTAGGTCTTATGTGGGAGGGAGTCTTATAATGGGAAGTCTTATAAGGGAGGTTCCACTGTACTTACAAAGAAGGGCAATGTCTCAGAGAAGTAGGTCTTATGTGGGAGGGAGTCTTATGATGAGAGGCCTTATAGCTAAGGGAGGTTCCACTGTACTTACAAAGAAGGGCAATGTCTCAGAGAAGTAGGTCTTATGTGGGAGGGAGTCTTATGATGAGAGGTCTTATAGCTAAGGGAGGTTCCACTGTACTTACAAAGAAGGGCAATGCCTCAGAGAAGTAGGTCTTATGTGGGAGGGAGTCTTATAAGGGAGGTTCCACTGTGTCATCTGTATCCCATCACAAGACCACCTTATGCTTGATTTTTGCCCTCTCCCACCCCCACCTACGTTTATTTTACCACTACCTCCTAAATCAGTCTGTTGTAGGGGCCAATAGTAAATAAGAGCTGTACAATCATTTGAATAAACGATTTTCAACAGTTTTGGAATAATTATGCTACAGCTTTAAGTCTTTCGTGGAGGTCTACGACCTTCAAACGAGGGAACATTCGCACTGGCTCAAGTGCTACAGGCAAAGAGATTGGTAAGCCTTTGGGGACCTTCCCCAACGCCAACTATAATCCAGTCAGATCCCTTTGGCCAAGAGAGTGGGGCTGTACCCTGGACAAGGATTCTTGCTATAAGCGCAATATAGCCCAGCCCACCAGAATTCTGGCAGTCATAGTCGGAAGCGACAGTCACAGACAGGCGTATCCCCTAATCTTTCGCCTCTTTTGTTGTTGTTCACAGCAACTCTATCGGTATAGACAGTTCCCTTTGGCTTATTAACACACCTTAACTCATGGAAGTCGTTCCCGCCCATATATGTGCGGAATTAATATAAAGATGTCAATTTGATGAATTTGCTTCAAGGGAAGCCTGTAGTTTCCCCCTCCCCAGGAGTTTCCTTTGCTTGATTTTTCCTTTTGATTCTAAGCCAATCTGATAGTTTGTATGTGTATTCACTTTTTCTTCCTCTCTCTTCTGATTCTTTTTCTATGGTCACCCCCTAAAGTGTGTACAATTACTTCTATATAAAGAAGTTGGTCACCACCACAGAAGAAGAAGAAGAAATGTGTGTGCACACCATACCTCGGTCACTTATAAACTCTCTTCACTCGCTTAGACCACAATTTTGCCCCTGACTTTGCTTTTGTAGTGGTCTGTTGTGGGGGGGAACCAATCGGTGTAGAGAGTTTTTCTATATAAAGTATATATAAAAAAAAGTCTGATCTAGCACTTCCCTATGTCTAAACCTGAAGTAAAAAAAAACCTAATCATCTTTCATTTCTCCTTTTTTTTTATGTCTGTTTTGTTTGTGTGCATGGCTGGAGTGATTTGTGATTTAAAAATAATAAAATTCAAAATCGTTGGGATGCGAATGAGTTAAGCTCTTAAGTTTAACGTCAAAATCTTAGCCCTAAGCCACCTATTTTTGTTCTTTAAACACCCCCTCCCCCCACCCCCTCTGTTTTTCTACACCCATAAAGCATGCTGCGCAAATACCCTGTTCAGATAGATACTACCAGTAGGTGAGGGGAATGCCCCAGTTCTGCCAAGTTGGCTCAGAGTACCCAGCTAAGATAGAGATAAATAAATCTGCTTGCCAACAAGACTCCCCCACTTTCTACATGTATTATTATTATCTTTCCTCCTGTCTTTCCTTTTCTCTTTCTGTCTGATGGCCAGCCAACATTCTAAAAAAAAAATGAAAGAGTTTAACCCTTTCGCTGCCTTCTACTACTTGCGCATGCGCTGCTGGTTTGCTGCACGATTTTTGAACGCGGCAATATCGCTACTTAGCGGCGACGTATATATACGTCAGTGGCAAGTACTGAAGCGCTATGGAGGACATCGTGGGCAGCGAAGGGGTTAAGGTTATCTCTCACTGCTACTGAGCATAAACTGTGTATATGTTACGCCCAATCTGTGAAATTGCCTATTTCATGAAATAGGCAAAATGCTTTGCCCAATTTATGACATGGACAATGTATATCACATTTTTTAATCCCCATTCACACAGGTGTTGATTAAGATTGATTCAATGGCATCACACTTTTCTATATTGTATTTGCACCCCTATCCTGCCCCCCTGCTCGACCAGATGCTAAGCTGGAGCATGCCTGAGCCACATGTTGTATCAAACGTTTTATGAAATGAAGTCTGAATAGAATAATTTTAACTCATCTACAGACGAGATTTCTCATTCGTTTGAACCAATTCTTGATCTATGTTTGCTAATGAACAAAAAATATTTTTCATTCATATTATTATTGCTTTTCTCAATTGCAAGTTATAATTGTCTATTTCACGAACTGGGCAAACTATTTTGCCCATTTCAATCATGGATTAGGCGTAACATATCTAATTATAAATTTTAAGAAAATTAATAGAAACTTGAATAGAAAATTAAAAGCAAAGGATCTTAAAATGAAAAATACCTGAACCCTTTCACCGCAAATGTCGCATTTTTGCACCATAATGATTTATCACCCATGTCATTAAAACTCTTGAAATCAAGATCTATTATTCAATGATAATAGTGCTCCTATATTTGGTCAGTAAGGATTGACCCTATTCTAAAATGTGTCACAGAAATCCCACAATATTGCAGACAAAATCTTTTCTGTAGCCAAGTAAGTTTAATGGAAACTTTTGGCTCAAAGATGGCTGGCAGTGATTCTAGTGAAAGGGTTAACTCCTTAACAAAGACAAACAAAAGACAGTGTGTCTAATTCAGGTCAGCATTGCATCCAATTTCATATTCTAATCCCCAGCAACACAAACGATCCTGCACAGATACATACTATTAAATACCGGGTAATGTTTGACTACATCCCTAACCCTTTTCTGGAGACCAGAGAAAACTGGTGTCAGAAAATACGTTGTCATTGATGAAAAGACTTTGAAATCACCATCATGAATGAGTAGAAGGGCTTTCACTTAATTACTTTAACCCTTTCACCGCCAGCCATTTTTCAGCCCCCAAAATACCATTAAACTTAACTGAGAAGAGAAAAAACCCACTGCAATATTGGGAATTCCTCTGTGACATAGTTAACATTAGGCCTATCCTCACCTCCGAAAGTAAAGAAAATAGGGCCTTTGGATAACAGACATTGGTTTGATGTCTTTTAGTGACATGGGGATGCTAAACCGTTGCGGTGCATAAATGCGACATTGGCGGTGAAAGGGTTAACTCACAATAACAATGTATCCTTTCGTTAGATACTCTAAGTTTTGAAGTACATGTCTGTAGCTAAAATACGCACACCCCAAAAAACAAAAACAAAAACAAAAAATGAAGGACAGGAAGAAAAGAAACTTTAGGCCTAAGTGGCATTGCTGAAAAATGTCTGGCAGTGAAAGGGTTGATGCCACTTAGGCCTAAAGTTTCTTTTCTTCCTGTCCTTGGTTTTTTTGGGGGTGTGTATTTTAGCTACAGACATGTACTTCAAAACTTAGATTATCTAACGAAAGGATACATTGTTATTTTGAGTTAAAGTTTTTAACCCTTTTACCGCCAACGTCGCATTTTGGCACCACAATGATTTAACAACATACGGTAATTGAATAACAGATTCTAATTTTATGTCTTGAATTTAGTGACACGGGGGTTAATAAATCAGTGTGGTGCAGAAATGCGACATCGGCAGTGAAAGGGTTAAAGTGACTAAACCCACGATTTTGTTTAGAGCCCAACCCCACCTACTCATTTCTCCTTTCCCCACAACCCACATAAGTGGGTATATAAATATATATATCAGTGTGGTGCAGTGTGGGCTCTTAGTGCATACATGTATATATATATTTTTTTAAATTTAAACTTTTTTAAAAGCACATTTTATAATGAAATATGAAAAGGACCGAACGCACACTTGCAAAAAAGAAAAGAGAAAAAGACAAGAACTGAACAAATCAAATATCAATTAAAAGAAATAAGCAGACCAACAATCAGAACAAGAATGCATAATCAAGCATAAAGGCACATAATTATGCTAGCATGGGATGACCTGAGCATTGAAACCAGTAATACCAATTCCGATCAAGATTCTTTAATCAGCCAATGCATCGTAATACAAAGGAAATCGTTTTGGTTTTGCACAAGACACAATCCAACAACAACGAAAGCATACACATCGAATGGACAACCAATATAAGAGAAAAAAACCCCAAAACAAACAACAACAACAACAACAAAACAGATTACATTATCGTGTATCAGTCTCACAGTAGTCATATAAACAATAATAGATAACGGTATTAACAATAGCGGTGGTGATATAATATGCCTTAGATGCATATTGTGTTCAAACAAGATGCATGCATGGGTCGTATTACATAAATTACGAGAAATTATTTATGGCATCTGCGTCTGTCCGTGGTGGTTTTCAGGATCGAGGAGATCATGCGGTGGCAGTTTGAGGTGGAGGAGGAGGAAGCAGGAGAGTCTGACGAGGAGGATGAGGAGAGGCAGGCGTCGGGGGCTAGGCGCATCGTGTGGACGGTAGACTACGAGAAGAACGGCCTGTCGCGCAACTCCTACTTCCCCCCGCAGGACTCGCGCATCTCCGCCAAGATCAACGTGCTGGGGGACCACCCCGAGAGCATCGTCACCGTCTTCAAGGTAGGAACTGGGCTCTTTGTGCATCAGCCTTGAGGCTCCCAACCCCTCCCCCCCCCCCCTTTCTCTCTCTTGCCTTTAGGTCTGTTTCTGCTGTATACCATTTATTAACTGGGCTCTTAGTGCATCAGCCTTGAGGCTCACCCCCCCCCCCCCCTTCTCTCTCTTGCCTTTAGGTCTGTTTCTGCTGTATACCATTTACATGTATGAACTGGGCTCTTAGTGCATCAGCCTTGAGGCTCAACCCCCCCCCCCTTCTCTCTCTTGCCTTTAGGTCTGTTTCTGCTGTATACCATTTATGAACTGGGCTCTTAGTGCATCAGCCTTGAGGCTCAACCCCCCCTTTCTCTCTCTTGCCTTTAGGTCTGTTTCTGCTGTATACCATTTATGAACTGGGCTCTTAGTGCATCAGCCTTGAGGCTCAACCCCCCCTTTCTCTCTCTTGCCTTTAGGTCTGTTTCTGCTGTATACCATTTATGAACTGGGCTCTTAGTGCATCAGCCTTGAGGCTCAACCCCCCCCCCCCCTTCTCTCTCTTGCCTTTAGGTCTGTTTCTGCTGTATGCCATTTATGAACTGGGCTCTTAGTGCATCAGCCTTGAGGCTCAACCCCCCCTTTTCTCTCTCTTGCCTTTAGGTCTGTTTCTGCTGTATACCATTTATGAACTGGGCTCTTAGTGCATCAGCCTTGAGGCTCAACCCCCCCTTTCTCTCTCTTGCCTTTAGGTCTGTTTCTGCTGTATACCATTTATTTCATACGTGTGTGTTCGCTTTGTATTGCATTTTTGTTTGAATACATTATGAATGTTAACGTGTGTATGCGCTTTGATTTGATTTCTATCAAGATTCAGCGCCGTATAAATACTGCATGTTGTTGTTTTCAGGGGTCGCGCTAGTGTTTTTGAACACGCGTTGGCAAAAAAATGCGTAAGGGAAGCAAAAAATTGCGTCAAAGAACAAAATGATAAATCTAAGCTAAAAACAATGAAAACAAGACCAGCAACAAAAACATGCATTTTTATTCAATAACCAGTCATTTTCGGCGATCATGGCGATCCTCAAATTCGACACGAGCCCTGTTGATCACTCCAATGCGCTTACAGTGATTTTCCCGCCACACTGCACTGCGCCTACGTCACAGCAGTACTGGACGGAATCTGGATAACTAATGAAAGAGAAAGGATGGGATACTTACCTCCTCTGAAAGCAGTGGCACTTTTCTATAGTCTGTTCCAATGTTTGGTGTAGCAGAACCACTATACGTGTAGGGACCGTAGGACTTCTAAAGTCTGATTCACCATCTAGACTCAGATGCGATTTTGAGCGGACGTCATTTTGCGTACGGATTACGTGTAAACGCCGTAAAAATGCATCAGCGATTTTTTTAAACGCGTCAAATACGCAAGAAACATGCGTTAGCGCGACCCCTGTGTTGTTGTTGTTGTGTGTGTTTGTGCGTGTGTGCGTGCGCGCGCGTGTGCGCATGGCTTAAACTGCTTCCTTCTTAGGAAGGAAATCCTTTTTTTTGTTTGTTGAAAAATCGGTACAGAAGGAATTCCGTTTTTTGAAAATGTTCAACAACAACAAAATAATAAAAACTGAAAAAACCCAACCCCAGCTTTGCTGTTAAGTGTAAGCGAAAACCCGATT
The DNA here is from genome assembly GCA_017654935.2 of Phymorhynchus buccinoides. Classification (NCBI taxonomy): domain Eukaryota; kingdom Metazoa; phylum Mollusca; class Gastropoda; order Neogastropoda; family Raphitomidae; genus Phymorhynchus; species Phymorhynchus buccinoides. The sequence continues at coordinate 48,686,666 of CM065702.1, read as the reverse complement.
GCTGTTGTATAAGAGCCCCGGTTATGCATCCAAATTGATTGAAAGTGCTCAGCTTCGTGGGGTGCATTGTCCCATTTTCTTTTCTTTTTTAAATTGTCAGGTTTAACCCTTGCACACACGTGTTTGTGTGTGTGTGTGTGTGTGTGTGTGTGGGATATCTCCAATTGGCCAACGTTAACTCAACTCATGGATGTATGTGTATTTTCTTCTATGCAGCCGTCAAGTTAGATGTGTAACGGGCATCTTAACGAGCACACTGTAAGCTTTAACTCAGCGATTTTGAATTATTAAAAAAAATCAAATCACTCCAGCCATACACAAACAAAACATACATAAACAAAAGGAGAAATGAAGGAAGATTACAGGTTTTTACTTCAGGTTTAGACATAGGGAACTGGCAGATCAGACTTTTTTATATATATATTGATCCTTCACTGGATCCACCAACATGGCATCCCATCTCCTCTACTCTCTTCGAGGGTTTGTAATTTTAGAACATTATTATTTTTGTTATTTTACACAAGATTTTTACCATTTCTTTTGAATTAAGTGCTGGTTTGCTTTTATTGTGGACTTTCAATCTGGTGCAAAGAGGACCTTTCTCTTGGAGAAGGTTTTCTAGCTCAGTTTGAATGTTCACTGTGGACATTCTTTGCAGGCCGATATGCAGACTGAAGAGTCTTTCTCAAAGACGAAACAGCTGTCTTTGCATAGGCATTGTCTATCTCCCCCATTGGGAGAAAAAGTAAATCACATTATTTTCTTTTATTCTTTTCAGAACACAGAACAAATCGTAAAGTTAAAATTAACGTTATTCAGTTTGTTTCTTAAGTTCACAAACTGATACATTGGACACAAACAAAGTTTTATTAAAGCAAACTATATATATATATGAGGAAAGTTTAATGGTGTGGTTTTTTTTTCTTCTTCAATTATTGTACGTTATATATATATATATATATATATATATATATATATATATATATATAGACTTTAAACGATCAAAAATAGAAAAACTCTTCACGCCAATTGGTTTCCCCACAACAAACCACTACAAAAGCAAAGTCAGAGGCAAAATTGTGGTCTAAGGGAGCGAAGCGAGTTTAGAAGTGACCAAGGTATGGTGTGCACACAGATTTACTTCTCTTGAAGCAAATGCATCAAATTGACAGTTATCAATATTAATTCCGGAGAGAGTTGAATGAGTTAACAAGAAAAAAAGATCAAAGAGTTAACAAGAAAAAAAGATCAAAGGTCAAGGTCAATTTTGTTCTTTTGTCTCTCCCTTAGTGGAGTTGAGGGAAGAAAAACAACCCACAGTTGAAATGCGTAACTGTAGTATGTTTTTACCATTGGTTTTTCATTTCAAAGAAAAACAAGAATTCCTTCACCAGGCAGTTCACAGTTTATTTGTTTTGCCTGGAAAAGGAGAGATGCAGAACAAGTTGTGTCGAATACATGGATCGCGTTTTCTTCATTGTTGAGTGATTGTGTGAAAGACGATAAAGAATCAAGCATATGCGGTGGAACCTCCCTTATAAGACCTCCCATTATAAGACTCCCTCCCACATAAGAACTACTTCTCTCTTCCACCTCCCTTATAAGACCTCCCATTATAAGAGACATTGCCCTTCTTTGTATAGTATTATAAAATTACCTCCCTTATAAAACCTCCCATTATAAGACCCTCCCACATAAGAACCTTATAAGACCTCATTTTGGATGATCTTGATGTTGAACTGTTCCAGCAAAACAAGCTCTCTATAAGAACCCTCCCTTATAAGACCTCATTTTGGACAGTGGAAAAACAAGCCCTTATATATAGACCTCCCTTATAAGAAACCTTCAGAAATCATCCAAAATGAGGTCTTATAAGGGAGGTTCCACTGTATGTTATAGAGAGCGTGTTTTGCTGGAACAGTTCAACATCAAGATAATACTCGATAGCACGCTGACATTTCGTTCCATTGCGCAGGTATCGGATATTAAAAGTTCACAAGCTCAGATGACGTTTCTTTTTTTGTTTGTCTCGTTTTATTTTTAAAGTTTTTTGTTTT
>CM065702.1:48672109-48674609 GCA_017654935.2 Phymorhynchus buccinoides | reverse complement strand
AAAACGATGGACAGGCATCCATCCTTCCACATCTATCCATACGTCCATCCATATCTATCCATACGTCCATCCATCCGTCCATCCATCCATCCACATCCAACCGTATCCATCCACCCATCCAATCTCCATCCACATCCATCCATCCGCCGTCCATCCATCCATTGCCATCCATCCATCTACATACAACCGTATCCATCCACCCATCCATCTCCATCCATCCATATCCATACGTACGTACGTACATCCATCCATCCATAGCCATCAATCCACAGCCATTCATCCACAGCCACCCATCCATCCATCCATATCCATCCATCCACATCCATAATACATCTCCATCCATCCATCCATCCATCCACCCATCAATCCATCCCAGGGGTTGGAAGCCTTCAGTTCAATATAGATACTGAATTCAGTATAGCAATTCTGTCTGACTGGAACATGTAAAGGTATCATTGCTTTCTTTTTTAGTATAGCTGGAAAATAAATCATATATATTTTCAAAATCTGTATGTGTGTCTGTCTGTGTGTGTGTGTGTGTGTGTCCCTTATGCACGGCCACAGTTCTCAACCGATCAACACCAAATTTGGTATCAAGCATCCTTGGCACCCTCCGAAAGGATGAAGCGTAAAGCGCACGGACTCGAAGCGCGCAAGCGGTGAGTCGATCACAGGGGGCGGAGTCAAAGAGGGGGTGGAGTTTAGCGGAGCGCGAAGCGCGAGAAGTCGAACCGCGAGAAGTCAAGCCGCGCGCCAAGCGCAAGGACTCGAAGCGCGCAAGCGCTGAGTCTTTAAACCTATGTCTCATGTGCCAAGGGTTCCACAGCTAGTTCAGTATAGTTGAAATGTTCTGCTGCCATCCATTCACATCCACCCAGTACGTCATTTATGCATGTTTATGCGTGTGTCTGTGTCCACAGGAGAAGGAGCTGCTGAACACGGCCAGCCTGACGGGGAAGCGCGAGGAGTACCCACTGCGTGTGTTCGCCGTGTCCTCCCTCAACAAGGTCAGAGAGGTCAGCCACTACTCGGACTGCTTCTCCACCGACAGCGACGTGCTCAGGGTAGGTCATGTGCTGTTAAAAACTAGAGTATACTACAGGCATGGTAGACCTCCGCGAATCGCGGTAAATCCGCGAAACGGTTTGAAACAAAATTATTTAAAAAATGCATTGAAATGGCATGAAAAAGTGAAAATTTCACTATCATTTATTGAATTTTCTTCGGCCCCCTGGACCCCCGGCCGTTTTCCTTGAAAACCACTTTGCCCCCACTACCATGCCTGAGTATAAGATGTACCTGTGCTGGTATGTAAGCCACATCTCTTAAATTAACAGAATTTTAAGTGTTTGTACACATATAAGCCCCAGAGAAACTTTTTCAAACAAAAATGTTGACACGAACTAAAGGAAAAAAGCAATTAGATTTTGCTTACCTTACCACAGAAAATCAAACAGGTTGTACTGAAAACAACATAAAAATAGAAATTCTGGTATCACAACCTGAGGATTTAATGCTTTGAAACACTTTCTATTAATCTATTGAGGGTTAAAACCAGTTTTGAGAGCAACAATGAAGCTTGGAAAAAATATTGGCTGGAGAATATAAAATTTGAAAAATCCAGACTCAGTATATAAGCCGCATGGACCACAGTTAAGGAAAAAAAAGTAGCGGCTAAATTAGTAAATAGTCTGCCTTTTAGTCTGCAGGCGATGAAATTCATGTCAGCGTTCACTCATTCCGCCCTACAGCCGACAAATTGTCGGACACTCTCTAACGAGAGCAACCACCAGTGCCTACATCCCGACAAAAAATTGTCGGGCGCAGACCTCTGTTTAATTTTTTTTATTTTTTTATTTTTTTTAAACTTTCCTTATCAGTTTAGAAACTATTGATGAGTAAACAAAGCTCACTCACTCACTCACTCACTCACTCACTCACTCACTCACTCACTCACACAGAGAGATACAAAGATTGTTTAATCCTTTGACACCTTTTGGGGCATGGAGGACTTTAAGCAAATCAAGCAAATACAAATGCAACTATTTAAAACCCTAAAAATGTAAATTTAAATGCAACAATTTAACACATACGTGCGCGCGCACGTACACACAACACACCCTGCGCGCGCACAACAGGTGTCCAAGGACTGCAAGGGCGTGTTTGTGGACGGCAACGACTTGGCAATCAAGCACAAACACAATTTCCCCATCCTAATTCTTATCCCTTTCCACAACAGGTGTCCAAGGACTGCAAGAGCGTGTTCGTGGACGGCAATGAGATGGCAATCAAGCACAAATACAATTTCCCCTATCCTAATTCTTTTCCCTTTTCGCACGCGCGCACAACAGGTGTCCAAGGACTGCAAGAGCGTGTTCATGGACGGCAACGAGACGCGGGGCTCGGAGAATGTGACGGTGGTGGTGCGGGTCGGGGGGCACACCACCGCCCAGCTGCCCCTGCGGGTGTGGGTGCCCGAGAACCGCCTGGACATCGAGAT
>CM065702.1:48667779-48671609 GCA_017654935.2 Phymorhynchus buccinoides | reverse complement strand
GGGTAACGGCCACATACGTAATGTTCTCATCCCTAGCTAGTGCATTTGTGCCATAGTGTTCAAGCGCTTTCGTTGTTGGGGTGATCCCAGGGTAAGACAACAACTGAACAACAACTGAGTTTGATTTTTTTGCCAAACTGGAAAGAAAAGGCTGAGATTAGACCTCGCGCTCCGAAATCGGATAATGTGTCGGCTGAATGCAGCGGGGAGACCACAGAAATCTGAAAACTGGATACATATACGCATACCTCACTCTTTGGGGTTATAATGGCCTGGGAATGCAGAAGATCGAAGAAGAATCAGAATCATGTCGCTATAGGGGAAGACGGGGTAAAAAGCGCATGGGCGGGTAAGAAGCCCACCCCAATTATCTCATGAAATAAAGAAAATTTCAGTCAAATTTGCCCATGAGACGAATGCTAGACATTAACGCTCGTCTCAGAGTCATGGGCAAAATGAGACTGAAATTTGCCTCATTTCATGAGATAACTGGGGTGGGCTTTTTACCCGCCCATGCGCTTTTTACCCCGTCTTCCCCTACTGCTAGAAAAAGAGAAGAAGATGAAGACCGATTGAGAAGGAAAAAAGAAAAGAAAGCTTCATGGCGAGAGGTAATTAGCACCGTGTCAATAGGCCTACTTTTTAGTTTCATACAGAAATCCCACCTGCCCGCATATTTAATACTGTACTAGCGCAACTCCGAGTACCGGTAACACCAAGTAACGGCAACGCCTAGTAACGGTAAGGCCAAGTAGTGGTAACACTGAGTACAGCAGATTTGAAGCGATTCGGTTAAGAAACGGCGGAGTTATTTGTGAAAAGGTGAAGCGGCGTATATCGCGCGCGTTTCTAAATCGATTCGCTTTCGGTTTGGCACATCGATAGTCACCGTCCCCGGTCATCTACCTTCCAAATTCGAAGGCAATCCATCCAGAAATACCAGAGATACGGGCACCGAGAGGCCGGTGGATACGCGTTTCGCGCATTTGCCAAACCGCACAAATGACACGGCCGCCTCAGTTGCCGTTGCCATCGCCCCGTTAGGGCTCATAGCAAATTTGAAGCGATTCGGTCGAAAAACGGCGGAGTTATAAGGCCCGTTTTGTGTTTCAGACAGACACACGCACTGACACACACACACACACACACACACACACACTTGGCTTTTTACTATATGATGATTAATTTGTGTGATTATGATCATGTGCATTGATGAGGAACCTTTTTGCCCTACTGCATGGTCCTCATTCTACACGGAAGGAAAACGTCAGTCTCTAATACGTGGCCTAGAAAAATGAGATTTAAAAAAATTGTGAGAAATTTCTGATTAAGTGGTAATTAGCTTACTCATGGTAGTATGATGTATTTTACGGACTATAAGGCGCACCTGATTATAAGGCGCACCCCCCAAATTTGACTCTCGAATTCTGTTACTCTATTTCTTCTTCTTATTCGTCCGACTTCGGCTGAAGAAATCTTTGTAAGAATTTATAGAAAAAAGGCAGGAGAATGGACCGGTGAGATAGAAAGATAGCAGATGACAGTAAGCAAAGGGAAAATGCAGAGTCAAAGAGAGTGATGGATTAGAGGAAGCTAGTACAAGCACAGAACTTCCAGAAGGTAGGGGAACTATTTGTACGAAAAACCCCCCCCCCCCCCCCCATATCCCCACCCCGGGGGGGGGGGGGGGGGGTGCTTACTATATTATCAGTCACATTATAAGGCCGCACAGGTATCTCAGTCTGGGGGAAAGGTATTGCCTTATATAGTCCGTAAAATACGGTAGGGGAAGACGGGGTAAAAAGCGCATGGGCGGGTAAGAAGCCCACCCCAATTATCTCATGAAATAAAGAAAATTTCAGTCAAATTTGCCCATGAGACGAATGCTAGACATTAACGCTCGTCTCATGGGCAAAATGAGACTGAAATTTGCTTCATTTCATGAGATAATTGGGGTGGGCTTCTTACCCGCCCATGCGCTTTTTACCCCGTCTTCCCCTAGTCCGTAAAATACAGTAGTATCTTCATATTTCTCAAGATAACAGAGGCGATCTCTTAATTACCATAATGATACTTCTTAAACATCATACTACCAGTACCAGGGCCGGATCGATCCAGAGGGTGGGTGGGGGTGTAAGTTACCTGGGTTCCGTAACCCCCCCCCTCCCACCCCCCCCCCCCCCCCCCAACCCCCCAAAAAAGAAGAGAAAGAAAAACTGAGAAAGAAAGAGTCATATATGTTACATAAGGTACAATTTAAAGGGAGTTTTGGCACTTTATTTTGTTAAAAAAAAAAGAGCTTCAGCTGACCCCGGCCACAATTAAGGGGGTTGCCCCTGGACCCCACTGGGGGACTACGCCGAACCCCATCCTTGTTTGCAACACACACACACACACACACACTCTCTAATTAGTCTAATATGGCCCAGGTCCGGCCGTGAGACGAGCGTTAATGTCTAGCATTCGTCTCATGGGCAAAAATTTGACTGACATTTTCTTTATTTCATGAGATAATTGGGGTGGGCTTCTTACCCGCCCATGCGCTTTTTACCCCGTCTTCCCCTACCCCCCCCCCCCCCACACACACACACACCCTTATAATTTTTTGTGTGGAAAACCAGGTTTTCTAGGCCACTTAGGGGAAGACGGGGTAAAAAGCGGGTAAGAAGCCCACCCCAATTATCTCATGAAATAAAGAAAATTTCAGTCAAATTTGCCCATGAGACGAATGCTAGACATTAACGCTCATCTCATGGGCAAAATGAGACTGAAATTTGCTTCAGTTCATGAGATAATTGGGGTGGGCTTCTTACCCGCCCATGCGCTTTTTACCCCGTCTTCCCCTATAATTAGTGACGTTTTCCTTCCAGTCTAACTTTTTGAACTGGGGGTGAACTCCTACCATTTATTGTAGCCTCCATATTGAGTGTGCCAATTACAATAGGTTAAGGCCACTAGACAAAAACATAGAGAGAGAGGAGAGCAAAGAAGAGGGAGGGGGGGGGGGCAAAGAGAGAGAGAGAGAGAGAGAGAGAGAGAGAGAGAGAGAGAGAGAGAGAGAGAGAGAGAGAGAGAGAGAGAGCAGACACAGAAAGAGACATATAGACATAGGCAGATAATGAGACATATATAGGATAGGGTAAGACGGGGTAAGAAGCCCATGCCAATTATCTCATGAAATCAAGTAAAGAAAATTTTACATTTTGCCCATGAGACGAGTGTTAATTAATGTTTAACATTCGTCTCATGGGCAAATTTGACAGAAATTTGCTTTATTTCATGAGATAATTGGCATGGGCTTCTTACCCGCCCATGGGCTTTTTACCCCGTCTTCACCCTACAGACGGAGGCAGTAGAATCGATGACACAGCCAGACAGAAGCATACGATCGATGTGGGTTTCACGTGCATTTATATTCCCGCTGTATCCTACGTGCACGAGACTTCTTTCCACGTCAGTACGCTGAGCCAATAGAAGATGATGAGCCATATATTGAGCCAATATTTTAGTTGCCGTTGCACACAAAACCCAAATCGCCCTTTACTCAAATGGCTCATCATCAGTTTGTTGCTATAGGGGAAGACGGGGTAAAAAGCGCATGGGCGGGTAAGAAGCCCACCCCAATTATCTCATGAAATGAAGCAAATTTCAGTCTCATTTTGCCCATGAGACGAGCGTTAATGTCTAGCATTCGTCTCATGGGCAAATTTGACTGAAATTGTCTTTATTTCATGAGATAATTGGGATGGGCTTCTTACCCGCCCATGCGCTTTTTACCCCGTCTTCCCCTACATCTGTATCGTTAAACTGAATTCGGGACTTTCCTGGAG
>CM065702.1:48570279-48657779 GCA_017654935.2 Phymorhynchus buccinoides | reverse complement strand
TACTATCTTTCTGCCTTACCGGTCCATTCTCCTGCCTTTTTTCACGACACACTTTCAAGAAGATTTCCTCCAGCCGAAGTCGGACTTGCTGGGCCTAACTATTTCTTAGTTAGGCGCATAACGGCAGCATGACGCATCTGCGCTCATAATTGACAGGAAACTGTCTGAGCGATCGAAGAAGAAGAAGAAGAAGAAGACTCACCGGCAGTGGTGATGGCAGAGACCAGGATCCAGCGCGACTCGCGGTTGTTGCTCTCAGAGTCCCAGGCGAAGGCGGCGAAGATGGCGGTGAGGAGGACGACAGAGACGATGAAGATGAAGGACAGCACCAGCCCCACGTCGTAGAAGTCGTGGGGGTCGCACCACCAGTAGTCGTGGAAGGGGCTGGAGGGGGCGTAGTGGGTGGCCGTGGGGTGCTCCAGGATGAGCCACTCGATGGGGATGATGCACTGGATCAGGATGATGCCCAGGGCCATCAGGAACAGGGTGCACGAACTGGTCAGGCCCCTGGGGGGTGAAAATGAAACAGAACGCCTGAAATTCAAGGGGTGCTCTAGGATGAGCCACTCGATGGGGATGACGCACTGGATCAGGATGATGCCAAGGGCCATCAAGAACAGGGTGCACGAACTGGTCAGGCCCCTGGGGGGTGAAAATGAAACAGAACGCCTGAAATTCAAGGATGAGCCACTCGATGGGGATGATTCCACTGGATCAGGATGATGCCCAGGGCCATCAGGAACAGAGTGCACGAACTGGTCAGGCCCCTGGGGGGTCAAAATGAAACAGAACGCCTGAAATTCAAGGAAAACGCGAGAGGATGATGCACTGGATCAGGATGATGCCCAGGGCCATCAGGAACAGAGTGCACGAACTGGTCAGGCCCCTGGGGGGTCAAAATGAAACAGAACGTCCGAAATTCAAGGAAAACGCGAGAGGATGATGCACTGGATCAGGACCATGCCAAGGGCCATCAGGAACAGAGTGCAAGAGCTGGTCAGGCCCCTGGGGGTTTCAAAAAATAAAATGAAATATAAATAAAACACAATCCACCCCCCCCTGTGGGGATACCGGGGGGGGGGGGGGGGGTGTCTTTTGTATAAATAGTTCCCCCACTTTCTGGAAGTTCTGTGCTCATAACTTCCTCTAATCTGTTACTCTCTTTGACTCTGCCTTTTCCCCTTGCTTACTGTCACCTAAACTCAAGGGCAAAAGAAATGCAAAAATCAGTGCTTAACGTGTTATTCATAAACTTTGTGATGAAATAATATTGTAGCCCAGTGTCTGAACGCTGATGCAATGTAAAAATATCATGCACAGCGTTACAAATGCGCCGATGAGAGACCGTTTAAGACGGTACATGATGCTTGAGTGAAATGGTCAAATGTGATGCACTTGCACATCGTGCCGAAAACATTAAATGGCATAGGAGTGTTCAGACACGATTAATGAATAAAACTGCGCCCTAAATTTTCAACTCACTCCTGTCATTTGCGCGCAAAAGAAATCCAAACATTTTACCCCAAAACGCTCATGTTTGCCCTCTGGCCTCTCAGAGGTAAACAATGACGTCATAGAGGTTACAAATGTTATGAAAGACATCACTGTCACTACACTCAATCACCAAAAAAAATTTCAGGTTAATTGGTGGGGCAGTCTCTTGGGCAGATTTTGAGATTGTTGAGAGACGTAAACTTGAGGGTGTGTGTGTGTGTGCGAGTGTCTAAAGTACAAGTTTGCCGAAATATGAAACGAAGATAAAGCCGGTCCCCCACCTGTAAGGGCGGTTGCCGTACTCCAAATCGGCAAACCTCCAGTTGTCCACCGCCTTGACCAGCAGGGGAGCGAAAACCACTGTGTACACCACGCCCATCAGGAACCGCCGGGCCCCGCACGACGCTTCCGAGGCGTGGACGAAGAAGGCGAAGTTGATGCCGTAGACCCCCATGATGCCCACCATGGTCAGGTAGCCCAGGATGGACGTGCCGCCCTTCACCGGGTAGAAGACGAGCAGGTAGAGGAAGACGACGGCCGTGATCAGCAGCCCGATGCCCGTCAGCGCGGCCACCACGATGGCCCAGACGGGCCAGTCGTACATCTGTTCGTCCTTGGAGTCGAGCTTGTAGTAGTTGCGGAGCTTGGCGGGTTGGAACGCCTCGCCCCCGCCCCCGCCCCCGCCGCCTTGGGACCCCGCGTGCCGGCAGCCGCAGCCGTCGTCTCTCTGGCAGGTGGAGTCCACGCCCACGGAGGCCGGGTGGGCCGTGAAGTCGCCGTCCTCGAAGGTCTGGTATTTCTTCTGCAAACATCGTCAAAAAGTGACAGTGCGTGGGGAAACCAGACGTCATGGAATGTGGGAATAAATTAACTCGTTCAAGTCATATATGTCCGGAATTATTGGGTGCAGGCAGTGACCAAAACTTTTGCCTGAACTTTCTTGACGAAACCCAATGTACAAAAGAACGATATCATGTCAAAGTTTCTTCAGGCACTCAGCTGCCTGAAGCAGCATCAAATTGCCTGAATTCAGGCTTCAGGCATACCCCACCTAGTTTAGAGTGAAGGTGAATAAAAGTTAAGAGTGTAGGTAGCCCAGGTCTGCCATGTAGCGCTGGAAAATTGTAATGGCGGAAGTAGGCGCTCATTGGCCTAGCCACAGCTAGACCGGTAAGGGGGGATCACTCCCGCCCCACATCCGGCTAGGGGTCAAGGCCAGTGCCTACTTTCGTTTTTCTCTTCGTATAGCTCCAGGTCGCTTAACGCTAATGCAGTTGTTTCAGGTGTTGGTACAGTATGGTTAAAGTAGATTGCCTGAATTCAGGCTTCAGGCACACCCACATGCACCCCTGGAATTAATAGACAGCTGTCAATGTGATGCATTTGCTTCAAGGGGAAGTAAATCTGTGTGCACTTCTTGGTCACTTCTAAACTCGCTTCACTCCCTTTGACCACAATTTTGCCTCTGACTTTGCTTTTGTTGTGGTGAAACCAATCGGTGAAGAGTTTTTCTGCATAAAGTCTATATATATAAAAAGTCTCATCTACCACGTCCCTACGTCTAGACCTGAAGTAAAAACCCGTAATCTTCTTTCATTTCTCCTTTTGTTTATGTATGTTTTGTTTGTGTAAGTGGCTGGAGTGATTTGTGAGTTTTTTTAATAATTCCAAATCGTTGCGATGCGAATGAGTTAAGATTTTATTTTTCACAAGACGGAGCAAAAACGATTCCTAGTCAAGACACAGAAAACAGAATTGAGTTAGTCACCTTGTCTAGTTTTTATATTGTAGCCCGTTTGAAGCTTGACGTTTGAGATAGATTTATTGATGCACTGGTCCGATATCCAGCACATCAAATGGCAGTGTTGAACATCAAAGATGCACACAGACCTGTTTACCCCTATTTTGCAAAGTTGAAACTTCTTAAACAAAAAAATTTAATTTTGAGAAAAAATACGTAATCCAACACGTATCGTACTGACCTGAGTGTGCAATACTAAATATCCGTCGAGCAGTAGACACAGAACACATGCTCGTCACCTAGTGCTGAACGACGTATTCCTGGAATGTTTAGGTCACTTTCCCGGAATTTCTGTGCCACTTAAGTAACTTTTGATGTCTTTTCTTTTGATTTTTTCGACCAGAAGATACAGAAGCTTCGGAATGCACTCGCTTGGACGCCATTTTGGAACAGAAACGGAAATGGCGCGAAATGACTTTTCACCGCATCGTTTCAAAAGCTTCGCTTACCGACGCAACTGTAGTGGGTTTTTTTATATTTAGGATTTTATTTCCCCGTGTTTTTCTCTCCATAATTAGACTTTTTTCCCATAGTAATTACGGCAAAATCGTAAAGGTAAACAGGTCTACGCACATACATACGCCAAAATTAACGCTGGTAAGTGACACGGATATGCACACTGACATTAAAAGAAAAAAACGCGAACATTTTTATAAAAAAATCTGCAATGGTTTTCAAGAGGTTCGACGTTTCCTTTTTTTAATTTTTGGAATCAAAAACTTTTTTGTACAAATTCGAAAATGCAGAAAATCGTAACTGAGGTTCGGGGTGGGGTGGATCCCATGTTGGCAGCTAATAAATCGATGGAACCCCCCCCCCCCCCCCCCCCCCGTAGGAATACCGGGGGGGGGGGGGTCTTTTGAATAAATAGTTCCCCCACCTTCTGAAAGTTCTGTGCTTGTAACTTCCTCTAACCTGTCACTCTCTTTGACTCTGCCTTTTCCCCTTTGCTTACTGTCATCTACTATCTTTCTGCCTTTACCGGTTCATTCTCCTGCCTTTTTTCGAGAAACGCTTTCAAAAAAGATCTCCTCCAGCCGAAGTCGGACATGCTGGGCCTCATTATTTCTTAGGCGCATAACGGCAGCATGACGCATCTGCACTCATAATTGACAGGAAACTGTCTGAGCGATCGAAGAAGAAGAAGAAGAAGAAGAAGAAGAAGAAGGAATCGATGGAACAAGAACACTACTCACCCACTCCTCGGCATTGAAGTACATGATGTCATAGGCCGACTCGATGTACCGCCACGGTTTGACGAAGCGGTACACTGTACTGTCAGCCGCCAGCTCCACGTCTAGAATGTCGTCGCGCAGAAGCTGCCGCGACTCGCCTCGATGCGCCAGGCACTCCTGGATCGACTCCCCGTCCTGGCAGCCGCCCTTGAAAGTGCTCAGGCCTCGGATGGAGAAAGCCGTGGCCAGGTAGGTGAAGTGCGCCATACTGATAGGGGAAAAAAAAGAAAGAAAAAAAAATGGAATGAAACTATTTTTCCATCCAACAAGGGAGAAATCATCTTGAAAATGAGTAAAAAATCCCAACTAAATATGAAACTTTGGTTTCTCTGGCCAAAAATCATGTCATTGTTTGAATGACTTTTTTCATTATTTTTTTATTTAGTTAATTTTTCTTCGTCATTGACAACCCTGTTTCTTGCCAAGGAGTTCTTTGATTTGTGCAATTCTTGACCTTGATGCTGTTCTCTTTTCAGAAAGACTTACCAAGTTTTAAATTGTGGAAGTCCACAGGATTAGGACAATAGTCGTTGAAGTCCAAAAGGTTAGGACAATAGTAGTTGAAGTCCAAAGGGTTAGGACAACAGTCGTTGAAGTCCAAAGGGTTAGGACAACAGTCGTTGAAGTCAAAAGGGTTAGGACAATAGTCGTTGAAGTCAAAAGGGTTAGGACAATAGTCGTTGAAGTCCAAAAGGTTAGAACAGTCGTTGAAGTCTAAAGGGTTAGGACAATAGTCGTTAAAGTCTAAAGGGTTAGGACAATAGTAGTTGAAGTCCAAAGGGTTAGGACAACAGTCGTTGAAGTCCAAAGGGTTAGGACAATAGTCGTTGAAGTCCAAAAGTTAGGTTAGTTGAAGTCCAAAGGGTTAGGACAACAGTCGTTGAAGTCAAAAGGGTTAGGACAATAGTCGTTGAAGTCCAAAAGGTTAGAACAGTCGTTGAAGTCTAAAGGGTTAGGACAATAGTCGTTAAAGTCTAAAGGGTTAGGACAATAGTCATTGAAGTCTAAAGGGTTAGGACAACAGTCGTTGAAGTCCAAAGGGTTAGCAGGGATGCATCTAGAAATTTCTAAACTGGGGGGCATTGCCCCCCTTGGTGTGGAAATTTGGGGGGATCTGGAAATAGTTAGGGGGGCGGGGGTAACACACACACACGCATGCACACGCACAAACACACATACACAGGCATGCACACACACACACAATCAATTTGTATCAATACCTGAAATTCCTCAATGGTTGCTCGTGATTGATATGATGCATTCTTACCAACAGACATGCTTTGAACATCCACTCCTTGAAAATCTAGAAAATCCAACAAGGAACTGTAGTTTGCTGTTGCAATGTTGTCTTTTGCCATCCAGTACACACTGTGAATCCAACAAGGAACTGTAGTTTGCTGTTGCAATGTTGTCTTTTGCCATCCAGTACACACTGTGAATCCAACAAGGAACTGTAGTTTGCTGTTGCAATGTTGTCTTTTGCCATCCAGTACACACTGTGAATCCAGCAAGGAACTGTAGTTTGCTGTTGCAATGTTGTCTTTTGCCATCCAGTACACACTGTGAATCCAGCAAGGAACTGTAGTTTGCTGTTGCAATGTTGTCTTTTGCCATCCAGTACACACTGTGAATCCAACAAGGAACTGTAGTTTGCTGTTGCAATGTTGCAATTCTTTTGCCATCCAGTACACACTGTGAATCCAGCAAGGAACTGTAGTTTGCTGTTGCAATGTTGTCTTTTGCCATCCAGTACACACTGTGAATCCAACAAGGAACTGTAGTTTGCTGTTGCAATGTTGTCTTTTGCCATCCAGTACACACTGTGAATCCAACAAGGAACTGTAGTTTGCTGTTGCAATGTTGTCTTTTGCCATCCAGTACACACTGTGAATCCAACAAGGAACTGTAGTTTGCTGTTGCAATGTTTTCTTTTGCCATCCAGTACACACTGTGAATCCAACAAGGAACTGTAGTTTGCTGTTGCAATGTTGTCTTTTGCCATCCAGTACACACTGTGAATCCAACAAGGAACTGCAGTTTGCTGTTGCAATGTTTTCTTTTGCCATCCAGTACACACTGTGAATCCAGCAAGGAACTGTAGTTTGCTGTTGCAATGTTGTCTTTTGCCATCCAGTACACACTGTGAATCCAGCAAGGAACTGTAGTTTGCTGTTGCAATGTTGTCTTTTGCCATCCAGTACACACTGTGAATCCAGCAAGGAACTGTAGTTTGCTGTTGCAATGTTGTCTTTTGCCATCCAGTACACACTGTGAATCCAGCAAGGAACTGTAGTTTGCTGTTGCAATGTTGTCTTTTGCCATCCAGTACACACTGTGAATCGCTCTTGTTAGCGAATCAGACTTTTGTTCAAAAGCAGTTTTCCGTGATGCCTCAAACTCTTTTCTGAGTGAAACGTCTTGCACTGCGTCTTTGTGACTACTAGGTAGAACAACGTAGATCAAGGGATGTAGTGCGGAAATGTTTACAACCTGTGGTGAACGCATTGTTCTTTGTGCTTGGTAAGCACCGGTCACAAAACATTGCTTTTGATTCGCTGTCAAATTCTAGCCAAGGTCTGCTTTTTTCCCAACTTTCCATGAACTCATGCTTTCGATTTTTTGAAAGGTGGTGGAACGACACTACTAGCAATGGGATTGTCAGTGACATCACAGTCCTGATCCGATGCTTCGTCATTCGATGAACTTTCCCCGTTGTCATCACTAACTGCCGATGAGGAACAACAAGGTTGTTGATCAATGTTGCACTCCACAGTCGCACTGTTTTCTTTCTTTTTAGAAGTCACAGTAAAATAATCCAGAAGCGATGCCATTTTTGAGCGGGCTCGCTTACACTGCGCCCGGAAATAGTAAATGAAAGAGAAAGCCGTTGATTGGCTATGCTATTTTTAAGACCCAATCAAAATGCTCGTTCTTTACTGTCGAAAGGAAATGCAGACTCGGTACAGCCCACGCAATCTAGGCCTAGTGCCGAACAAGTTATTTTCAAACGATTTTTTCGTTTGCGGGATTTCACAAAATTTGGGGGGATTTTCCCGCAGCATATTTTTATTTTTGCGGGAACATCAACAATTTTGCGGCAATGCCGCGCTCTAGATGCATCCCTGGGTTAGGACAACAGTCGTTGAAGTCCAAAGGGTTAGGACAATAATAATTGAAGTTCAAAGGTTTGGGACAATAATTGTATAAGTCCAAAGGGTTCGGACAATAATTGTAGAAGTCTGAAAGGTTAGGACAATAACTGAAGAAGTTTGAAAGGTTAGGACAATAATTGTAGAAGTCCAAAGGGATAGCACAATAATTGTAGAAGTCCAAAGGGTTAGGACAATAATTGTAGAAGACTGAAAGGCTAGGACAATAATTGTAGAAGTCCAAAACACTAGGACAATAATTGTAGAAATCTGAAACATTAGGACAATAATTGTAGAACTAGAAGTCCGAAAGGTTAGGACAATAATGGTAGAAGTCCGAAACATTAGGACAATAATTGTAGAAGTCTGAAAGGTTAGGACAATAATTGTAGAAGTCCAAAAGGTTAGGACAATAATTGTAGAAATCCAAAACATTAGGACAATAATTGTAGAAATCTGAAACGTTAGGAAAATAATTGTATAAGTCTGAAAGTTACGACAATAATTGTATAAGTCCGAAAGGTTAGGACAATAATTGCCAAAGTCCGAAAAGTTAGAACAATAATTGTAGAAGTTGAAAGGTTAGGACAATAATTGTAGAAGTTGAAAGGTTAGGACAATAATTGTAGAAGTTGAAAGGTTAAGACAATAATTGTAGAAGTTGAAAGGTTAGGACAATAATGGTAGAAGTTGAAAGGTTAGGACAATAATGGTAGAAGTTGAAAGGCTAGGACAATAATTGTATAAGTCCGAAAGGTTAGGACAATAATTGTCAAAGTCCGAAAAGTTAGAACAATAATTGTAGAAGTTGAAAGGTTAGGACAATAATTGTAGAAGTTGAAAGGTTAGGACAATAATTGTAGAAGTCCAAAAGGTTAGGACAATAATTGTAGAAGTTGAAAGGTTAGGACAATAATTGTAGAAGTTGAAAGGTTAGGACAATAGTTGTAGAAGTTGAAAGGTTAAGACAATAATTGTAGAAGTTGAAAGGTTAGGACAATAATGGTAGAAGTTGAAAGGTTAGGACAATAATTGTAGAAGTTGAAAGGTTAGGACAATGAAATTGTAGAAGTTGAAAGGTTAGGACAATAATTGTAGAAGATGAAAGGTTAGGACAATGAAATTGTAGAAGTTGAAAGGTTAGGACAATAATTGTAGAAGTTGAAAGGTTAGGACAATAATGGTAGAAGTTGAAAGGTTAGGACAATAATGGTAGAATTTGGAAGGTTAGAACAATAATGGTAGAAGTTGAAAGGTTAGGACAAAACTTGTGGAAGTCCAAAGAACAGTCTGGTAACAATCTTCCCACCGGGACCCTTCCTTTCCCCTGCTCTTCAGGGACGGGGGGATACTAAACCAATACACACACACTCCCCAACTCACTTGGTCAGGTTGAACTCCTCGATGCGCTCATCCAGGGGACAATCGTAGTGGAAGTCCAAGGGGTATTGGGCGTTGCCCAGGCGGCAGTGGTGCACCGTCTGGTAGAAGTCCTCCCACCAGGTTCTGGGGATGGCCGCCCGGTTCAGGTCGTCGAAGTTGTCGTCGTAGGTCAGCAGCTTGATGTAGTCGGTCACGTCGTCGCGGTCGGGGATCACGGGCTGAAGGACCAGGGCTTGCAGGGACAGTCCTGTGGTATTTGGAGCATACGAGAGAGAGAGAGAGAGAGAGAGAGAGAGAGAGAGAGAGTAAAACTTTTGTGATTTCGTATCTGCGGTGTGCACTGCGCCATTTTGTCAGCCGAGTTGTACGCGCGGTAAAAGTTTCGTGTGTGCAAACTGTGACTGAAAATAAACTGCCAGTGCGTTACTTTGTCATGTTTTGTGTTGCGTTGTCGTTGTGCAGACTTCAGTATTTAGTAGGTCCGTTAAGGCGAAAATTAGGTCTGTTCTGTTATGTGTAGTTTGTGTGCGAGTGCAACATGGGCCGTCGAAGTTGCCGTGGCTTTCGATCTTCGTCTGCTCGTCTTCTCAGGTTCGTTTTTCTTTTTCAGTCACTTGCGGCTTAGACACTGAACGCGGCTTTAACATTGTTTTTTTCCAGAATTTTAATCAAATTCAGGGGGTGAGGCTTAGACAACGGTGCGCTTTGTAGTCCGGAAAATATGGTAGTGGTACTACTAACATCACTACTACTACTACAACTATGGATAGCTCCAAGATTCCAGGGCATCATCCCAACAGCCGAAGCTCTTGAACACTATGGTACCAATACAACAGCCAGGGATGAGAACATTACGTGCGTATTGACCGTTTTTTGATTACCCCGCCATGTGTCAGGCATCAGAACAGTCTGAAGTCCAATCCTCTGAAACCCGTGGTAAAAGGGCCACCAAGGCCCCAGACTGAAGAGGGACAACACTGACATCAGTTCCCAACATGACCAAAAAGGCTTAATACAGTGATAAATCGCTTTAAAATGCTACTTAATACAAAGGATAACACTCAATAAAAAAGGCAAAACCTCTGACAAAGGAAGCCAATCCTCCGTCAGAAATTCTTAATCCTCTGAAATCCTGATGCCTGCACAGTCCATCTTTCCGGGGGACAATATGATGATATGATAATACTAACAGAGCTTAATCTAGGATTTCTGAAAAAGGGGGGCAGTCCCCGCCTCATATCAAAAAAAAGGGGGGCACTCCCCCCCTATCCAACCCACACATCACATACATATTCTTCTTATTGTGCTTCAAACACAATGTACATTGCATCCCTGTCTCAATCTTCGTCAGCCACGGCCACTTTTTCAACCAGTCATTTTGGAACCGATGTTCCTTTCCACTGCCACTGTTGTCATTCTTTTCCGACGATTTACATGTAGAAGCCTTTTCTTCGAGGTCTTCACACTCGTTTGGAACAGGATTTTTTTTTTCACTTTGCCTCCACGAAAATCAAAATGGGTCCCTGCCCGCTTCATTTTGAAGAACATTCAAGATGGCGGCCGAAACACTCGCAACTTCCTGTCGGTAGAACGAGAAGAACGCGATTGGTTGATTAACACTAACATTTTGTCAAGAACCAATGAAATGTCGAGAAATCCTTCACTCCTGCTCGATACTTTCAGTTTGTCCAGAAGACGGGTTTAGCAGATGACGAAGGTCTTCCCGCATCGATCGGTAAAAACTGCGGGCCGTTCTGCAAAGGTGCGGGACTCGGCCCGCTCGCCGCGCAGATTATCGCGGGAATTAACCAAATTTGGGGGGATTTTACCAATCCCACGCTCTAGGTTAAGCTCTGTACTAATGAAAACAAAAATACAAGCTGACCTGCAGGGAAGTACATGTCCACGTGCTCGGACTCCATGCTGAAAACCCACAGATATTCGCCGGCGATTCCCAGCCCATCGGCGATCCTCAGCACGCGGGCCGTGAGCGGGGGCGTGGTGAACAGCACCACGACCTTGGCCCCCGAGCTCCCGTCCAGCTGGGTCAAGGCCGCCTCGATGTCAGCGTCGGTGGGGTCCTGGGGCACGCTCTGCCCCACCCGCAGGCACAGGCCGCCGTCCTCGGACATCTCCTGGAAGAGCAGGTAGTCCTGGCTGCCCTGGGGGCTGCTCACGAACAGCGAGTTCACGTACGTCCACCTGGAGGAAAGAAGAAGAAGAGAAGAAGGTTTTTTCAAAGAGGGAGTTCACGTACGTCCATCTGGAGGAAGAAAGAAAGAAGAAAAAGAATCAGAAAGATTTCCCCCCCCCCGTGGGGATACCGGGGGTCTTTTTGTATAAATAGTTCCCCCACCTTCTGGAAGTTCTGTGCTTGTAGCTTCCTCTAATCTGTCACTCTCTTTGACTCTGCCTTTTCCCTTGGCTTACTGTCATCTACTATCGTTCTGCCTAACCGGTCTATTCTCCTGTCTTTTTTTCACGAAACACTTTCAAAAAGATTTCCTCCAGCTAAAGTCGGACTTGCTGGGCCTAACTATTTCTTAGTTAGGCGCATAACGGCAGCATGACGCATCTCCGCTCATAATTGACAGGAAACTGTCTGAGCGATCGAAGAAGAAGAAGAAAAAAGATATTCCAACATTTTTAAGAGGGAGTTGATGATGTACATCTTGCTGGATATCTGGCCAGGCCAGCTCTAGGCAATTTAAAAATTCTGCAATTCAGGACACCCTGAAAGAAGGAGCATCCATGCACACACAATGACACACACACAAACACACGCACCCCCCTCTCCACCCCAATACCCATTGTTCTTCAAGAAGGTGACCCACACACTCACACAATCACACGCACCCCCCCCCCCCCACACACCCCTTGTTCTTTATGAAGGTGACCCCCACACACACAGTGACACACACAAACACAATCACCCCCCCCCCCACCCCCACCCATTGTTCTTCAAGGTGACCCACACACACAGTGACACACACACACACACGCACCCCCCCCACCCCCCCCACATACCCATTGTTCTTCAAGAAGGTGACCCCCACACACACACACAACCCCCACATACCCATTGTCCTGCAAGAAGGTGACCAAGACATGGACGTAGCCGGACCAGGGGGTGATGGAGCGCAGCATGTACTCACGGTGGTCCAGTAGGGTAGACACAGAATCCGCACTGACTTGCGTCACCTGCAATGATATTATCTCATTCAAGTCATTCCAGCCATATATGTGCCGAATTAATAGATAGCCGTCAAATTGGATGCATTTGCTTCAAGGGAAGTAAATCTGTGTGTCACTTCTAAACTCGCTTCGCTCCCTTAGACCACACATTTGCCTCTGACTTTGCTTTTGTAGTGGTTTGATGTGGGGTGGAGGTTTTTTCTGTATAAAGTCTATACATAAAAAAAAGTCTGATCTACCACTTCCCTATGTCTAAACCTGAAGTAAAAACCTGTAATCTTCTTTCATTTCTCCTTTTGTTTATGTATGTTTTGTTTGTGTGTGTGGCTGGAGTGATTTGTGAGTTTTTTTAATAATTCAAAATCATTGCGATGCGAATGAGTTAATGAATTACAGTGGAACTTCAGTACTGCAACCCACCCTGCAGACGGGCCAAAACTGTCTGTAATTGTCAGGTGGTCGCTAAGCTGGAGACAGACCTGTTTACCCCCCTTCCTAGGTCTCCAGTAGACTTGGTCTCCCAAACCAGGAGATTTGGATGCCAGACCAGAAGCTTTACCGTACAACTCAAAAAGTATAACATTATTCAATGCGATGTTTGATGTAATTTTGCCCGCCATGGCCGATTGTAAAGTGGAGGTTGCACCTTGTGCAGAAGGCCATATCCTTTCCTCTCGTCGAAGAAATGATGCTAGGAAAATCTTTGGAGTACGTGGTTTTGTACTTCTGCATGTACGTTTTCTTTTTCGGAGCTTGTTTCAACCCCAGATCACTCTCCGCTTCACTGTCAGTCTCGTGTAGCCTGACGCTCGCTATCGCTGCCATTTTCGTTTGCAACTCAAGCAGCCTCGTTCTGATCGCTTTAGCTTAGTTCAGCCTCGTGTGACGTCCGCGCAAGATTGTACACTACTACGCGCGTGGCCAGCATAGTGGCGGGCGGGGTCGCAACAAACACGAAGAGTGCAAATCTACACCGAAGTACGATAGGGCCTAAAGATCGGGAGAAAAACGAAACGGAAAGCGGGATATCGATGTTTTGAGCGGGAGACCGGGAAATGACTTGTGAAAACAGGAGCATCTCCTGCAGAAATCGGGAGGTAAACTGGTCTGTGGAGACCCTTTTAATGATGAATAAGAAGGGAAGAGACTGAGTGAAACTGTCCGGATTACCGTGGTGTCCGCCATACTTAGGCGGGGGTTCCATTGTACATGTAATTTTTAACCTCTTCCCCCGTCTGGACCGCCCCCGTGCCTACTACGGGGTGTGTGATGTCAGCGATGATGTCATAACCTATGACAGACCTGCCAACCCCCAATTTCTTTTTTATGTACTCCACGAAATAAAATTCCGTACTTTTTCTCGAAATTCTGTTTTTTGCAAGGAGACCCAAAAACGGAACATTACAGAACATTAAACCGCCATGCGAAATCCGTTTGGCAGTACAAACACCGTGCAAAGGTACTTCCCAGCGAGGATGGTTGAATTCCGGGAGTTTGCTTGTACCTTGCTAGAAATATCTGTTTTCTAGCCTGTTTGGGGGCCGAAGGGCCGCTGGTTTCACTGCTGCTGGTTCGTTTAGACATGATTTGCAATGTGACGATCCCGCCAAACCATGAAAAAGTTAATATGGCCGACACTAACCGGAAGTTGGAAGTCGTGAAAGTGAAACTAGGATGGAATGACGGCGCGTTGACAGATTCTATTTTGACTGATCTTAGAAGACCTTAAGTTCAAATTTTTGCCGTGTTAATTTTCCATTTACCGTACTGGGGCTCAAAATTGCGTACAAAATACGGAAAAATCGTATGGGTAGGCAGGTCTGCTATGATGTCATAGCCCTGGAGTGATGTTTTTTGTTGTAGACAAACAAGTCAGGAAACATATATCTCTAGACCATTTTATTTCAGATTGAGTCTTTGGGGCTGTGTGCTCATCACTGGCGCGGAATCGGCCAAGGGACCGTGGCTATTCACTGTGTCTGTACACGTGATGCAGGTGAAACTGACCCGTGGCCAATATTAAAATGAGCCTACGGCTGTGCCCGATGGAAGCTGTCTTTACCAGTGGCAGTTCTCCCTACACGCCGTAAAGAATTGTTGGTTGTTAGTCACTCCACGGGTTGGAGTGAATGTGTGGGTGGCTCCATGAATGGAAGCTGTCTTTACCAGTGGCAGTTCTCCCTACACGCCGTAAAGAATTGTTGGTTGTTAGTCACTCCACGGGTTGGAGTGATTGTGTGGGTGGCTCCATGAATGGAAGCTGTCTTTACCAGCGGCAGTTCTCCCTACACGCCGTAAAGAATTGTTGGTTGTTAGTCACTCCACGGGTTGGAGTGATTGTGTGGGTGGCTCAATGAATGGAGCGAAGTCCCCTGAAGTCGGAGTATGGCCGCCCATGTGGCGGGGCCCTTTAAAAGCAGCCATACACGTAATCTTCCCACCCAAGGCCATGAGAAATGTTCACATGGCACTGGGTGTGCCCCCAGAGTGTTAAATCTGGGGAACAAAAACAACAACAACAGGCGGGGGGAAACCTCATGCGCTTACCCACAAATACGTACAAGAAAAGTAAGGAGAAAAAAGATAGAAAAAACCCGAAATAAAAGCAATCCGCTTATTTCTCTCACTTTCTTTTACTTACCATATTTTGCGGATGATACTTTTCCCCCCTGACAGGTCCGTCATTTAAAAAAAAAAATCAAAAAAAAAAAATCAAAGCCGACAAATCTCTCCTCAAAGCGGTCCCACCTTGAGCGGCTGGGTGACGTGAGCGGCGGTGAGGGCGTTGTCGGGCTCCGTCACCAGCACGGCCCCGATGTGGGCCATGCCCAGGCGGTCCAGGTCGAAGTACTCCGAGTTGCAGAGGGTGCCGTCCCTCAGCAGGCCGTACAGGTCCTGGCCCACCCGCAGGCTGCTGGAGCACGTGTCCAGGGCCAGCAGGCGCACCCCGTTCTGACGCGCCGTCTGCCAACAAGGGATACATTAAGGTTAAAGACCCATCACGTCACGTGTCCAGGGCCAGCAGGCGCACCCCGTTCTGACGCGCAGTCTGCCAACAAGGGATACATTAAGGTTAAAGACCCATCACGTCACGTGTCAAGGGCCAGCAGGTGCACTCCGTTCTGACGCGCCGTCTGCCAACAAGGGATACATTAAGGTTAAAGACCCATCACGTCATGTGTCCAGGGCCAGCAGGCGCACCCCGTTCTGACGCGCCGTCTGCCAACAAGGGATAACATTGATGAACCCCCAAAACCCGAACACCCACGCTGTTGCTGGTAACATATTTCGGAACTTTACTTCCCTATGTCCAACACAATCATGGACACATTAACTCCTTCAAGTCGTTCCGGCCCTATAATATGTCCGGAGTTAACAGATAGCTGTCAATTTTATGCATTTGCTTCCAGGGAAGTAAATCTGTGTGTGCGCACCATACCTTGGTCACTTCTAAACTCGCTCCGCTCCCTTAGACCACAGTTTTGAATGAAAATCAGTTTAACGTCCTCCGGTCTGAAACAGACACATATGGGACATTAGTAGATATAAAGATGGTGGGAACAATCCTGGAGGCAATGCCCGGAGGCAGTGCAACTCCAGGAAAGTCCAACATTTTTAATGATACAGATGTATATTAACTACCACAATTTTGCCCCTGACTTTGCTTTTGTAGTGGTTTGTTGTAGGGAAACCAATCGATGTAGAGGTTTTCTATATAAAGTCTATATATAAAAAAAAGTCTGATCTACCACTTCCCTATGTCTAAACCTGAAGTAAAAACCCGTAATCTTCTTTCATTTCTCCTTTTGTTTATGTCTGTTTTGTTTGTGTGCATGGCTGGAGTGATTTGTGAGGTTTTTTTAGTAATTCAAAATCGTTGCGATGCGAATGAGTTAAGGTTTAGGCCGTGTACACATACACACGGATGTTCCGCACGGAAACCCATCCACAAATAAGTAAAAGAAAGAAGGGGGGACTAAAATCTTTATCCTTGAAAAATAAAGTTCAAGTTTTCAAGTTTAAAAAAAAAAAAAAAAAAAAAAAAAAAAAAAGGGGGGGGGGGGGAATCTGAATTCTGTGAAAAATTTGGGGTGTGTGCCTTATATTCATGTGCGCCTTATAGTCCTAAAAATATGGACCTATTTTAAATCTACAGCAAACTGCCAGAATTCAGGCTTCTGGTCTACACACACAGGTATTTACACTACCATATTTTCCGGACTAGTAATAGTAGTATAAAGCGATACTTTTCCCTCAGACTGAGACCCCTGAGCCTTATAACATGACTAATAAAATATACAGACAAACCCCTATTTTACGACCCTCTGTTAAGCGACCACCTCTCATTTGAGACCGGATTTGTTGGCACGGATGCATTTTACTATGTAAACGACTTCCTCTAAAACGCGACTTACGACCGCCATTTTGTTGGTTTTTACGACCGTTGTTGTCGTCTGCATAGACTTCGAGCAAAGGGAAACAACCACGGTCAAGGGCCTGAAAGCGGAGTCGCTTCCCTTGTTGTAGAAAAGATGGCGGAGAGCGTAGGAAAAGCACGAAAACCACTGACTTTGAAAAAGAAAACCACTGACTTTGGACGAGAGTGGAGGTGATTAACAGAAGTCGGCGAAGTGAAACTGTAATACATCGATTGCACAATCCTATGGAGTTGGAAAGACCCAAATCCAGTTTTAATATGTCATTGTATGTGTGCATGAAGAAGAGAGTATGAACTGTGCTGAACTTTTTCTTTCTACGGCTGCCAGTGAAAACCTCCGTCATACGACCCCTCCAATTTACGACCGATTTTTCCGGACATTTTGGAAGTCTTAAAATAGAGGTTTGTCTGTAGTAACAAAATCGGATTTTTTTGTAACATTTTGCACCTTACGAAAAAAAGTTGCGCCATACAGTCCGAAAAAATAATAATACTTCAACAAATTTACGGGACTTTCCTGCTATTGCTCTCCCTCCAGGATCGTCCCACTACCTTTATTGTTATAAGGTATTATTAGGTACTTTATAGTCAGAGGCGTCTCTGTGAAATTCGGGTTGCTCCCACCTCGAAGCAGCCAGAGGCGCGCCACCCCATTTAAAAAAAAATTTGCATGCGATTTTTGTGTGACTGATGAGGAAGGAAAGTGTGTGTGGGGTGTGTGTGTGTGAGTAAATGTTGACCAAATGACAACTTTTTCGTTGCCACTGGGCTTAACGTATGCTAAGTGCATGGGCACACGGGACCTCGGTTTATCGTCTCATCCGAAAGACTCTACGTTCGGACCGTAAGGCCGAGTGCAAAGTGAGAGGAAAAATCCCCTGTACCCAGGTTCGAACTGGGGTTTACTTGACACGAGGCGAACATGCAGACCTGTTTACCCTTATAATGAACAACCTGGAATTTGCCACAGAAAAACCCGGAATTTGAGAGAAAAAAAAACAGAATTCACATCGCAATGCCGCTTATGCCGCCATGCGAAACTTTGAAGTCCACGTTGCAGTACTTGCAGTGTGCATGCTCGTCTCCCAAACGCGAACTTGTTATGCCTGGCACTTTCAAATACTTGTTTGTCGAAGATTTCTGGCGCTTGCCGCCTGCGGTTGACTTTCCTGACAACATGTTTGGCACAAAACTACAACCCTTGCGTCTTTTCATACAAAAGGAAACAAATAATAGACAGTTTTTCGAAATCCCGGGATTTTCAGCGTTCACCCGGAATTTATTATTTTACCCAGAATTTTTGCAAATTCCCGGGATAATTCCGACAAAACAGGGAGGGTAAAAAGGTCTGAACATGCTACCACCACTGTGCCACTCTACACTCTAAACGCCCCTTATGTGCCTGTTCCACGCCAATGTCGCATTCATGCACCACAACGGTTTAACTCACTCTTTACTGGCCGATTGCTTCCCTTTACAACCGTTCAATACTGTCGTACGCTATAGCGTACATAGCGTTTAATCATTCACAATTCACAACCCCGCGAAGCCTGGCAACCCAAACTGGTATAGAAGTGTTCTTCTACAGTCCCTCAATAGTTTTCAACCAATGAAATCACTTCCCGTCTATTTTTAGTACCGCAATGAATGAAAACGAGTCACTACCCCTCTCTTCGTCTTCTTTGTTATGCTTTTTTTCTAAATCTGCTAATAATGAAAAATTTTACTTTGGAATTATAACATATGCTAGTTTTTATTATTATAAACAATACCGCAAATTTTCAAAACTGTGCGGTTAAGCATTATTTTGTAAATAATTTTTATGTAATGATGCAAACCCGCCTAGTATGGAACACTTGTGTACATCAGGTACGCTATAGCATACAATAGCATAGAGAGAATTAACACCCATGTCACTAAAAGGCATCAAATCAGGGCCTGTTATTTGAAGATCTTATTTTCTTAATTTTGGGAGGTAAGGACAGGCCTAATGTTATACATGTCACAGAGGAATCCCCAATATTGCAGATATTTTTTCTTCTTCTCTCTACCGCGTTAAGTTAAATGGCATTTTTTGGCTGAAATATGACTGGCGGTGAAAGGGTTAAACTGACTTTTCGACAATATCAGGCGTGGTAATTTTCAGAGAATTCTCTGAATTCAGAGAAAAGTAAATGCAGAAAATCAAGTGTCAGAAGGGGTTTTAAGCTTTAGGAGACGCCATTTTGCCAAGTTTGAACAGTTTTATATATTCATCTTCAAGAGAAGTTGCCCCCTTTACAAAAGACTCCCCGGCATCATAAAGGGGTTTCAATCCCTCGATTACACCAAGAGACATCATACAGAACATCTCCTGAAACCGTATCATATAAAGAGGTTTCAATCCCTCGATTACACCAAGAGACAACATACAGAACATCTCCTGAAACCGTATCATATAAAGGGGTTTCAATCCCTCGATTACACCAAGAGACAACATACAGAACATCTCCTGAAACCGTATCATATAAAGAGGTTTCAATCCCTCGATTACACCAAGAGACATCATACAGAACATCTCCTGAAACCGTATCATATAAAGAGGTTTCAATCCCTCGATTACACCAAGAGACATCATACAGAACATCTCCTGAAACCGTATAATATAAAGGGGTTTCAATCCCTCGATTACACCAAGAGACAACATACAGAACATCTCCTGAAACCGTATCATATAAAGGGGTTTCAATCCCTCGATTACACCAAGAGACAACATACAGAACATCTCCTGAAACCGTATCATATAAAGAGGTTTCAATCCCTCGATTACACCAAGAGACATCATACAGAACATCTCCTGAAACCGTATCATATAAAGAGGTTTCAATCCCTCGATTACACCAAGAGACATCATACAGAACATCTCCTGAAACCGTATCATATAAAGAGGTTTCAATCCCTCGATTACACCAAGAGACAACATACAGAACATCTCCTGAAACCGTATCATATAAAGAGGTTTCAATCCCTCGATTACACCAAGAGACAACATACAGAACATCTCCTGAAACCGTATCATATAAAGGGGTTTCAATCCCTCGATTACACCAAGAGACAACATACAGAACATCTCCTGAAACCGTATCATATAAAGGGGTTTCAATCCCTCGATTACACCAAGAGACAACATACAGAACATCTCCTGAAACCGTATCATATAAAGGGGTTTCAATCCCTCGATTACACCAAGAGACAACATACAGAACATCTCCTGAAACCGTATAATATAAAGGGGTTTCAATCCCTCGATTACACCAAGAGACAACATACAGAACATCTCCTGAAACCGTATCATATAAAGGGGTTTCAATCCCTCGATTACACCAAGAGACAACATACAGAACATCTCCTGAAACCGTATCATATAAAGGGGTTTCAATCCCTCGATTACACCAAGAGACATCATACAGAACATCTCCTGAAACCCATATAAAGGGGTTTCAATCCCTCGATTACACCAAGAGACATCATACAGAACATCTCCTGAAACCGTATCATATAAAGGGGTTTCAATCCCTCGATTACACCAAGAGACATCATACAGAACATCTCCTGAAACCGTATCATAAAGGGGTTTCAATCCCTCGATTACACCAAGAGACATCATACAGAACATCTCCGGAAACCCATATAAAGAGGTTTCAATCCCTCGATTACACCAAGAGACAACATACAGAACATCTCCTAAAACCGTATCATATAAAGAGGTTTCAATCCCTCGATTACACCAAGAGACAACATACAGAACATCTCCTGAAACCGTATCATATAAAGGGGTTTCAATCCCTCGATTACACCAAGAGACAACATACAGAACATCTCCTGAAACCGTATCATATAAAGAGGTTTCAATCCCTCGATTACACCAAGAGACAACATACAGAACATCTCCTGAAACCGTATCATAAAGGGGTTTCAATCCCTCGATTACACCAAGAGACAACATACAGAACATCTCCTGAAACCGTATTATAAAGGGGTTTCAATCCCTCGATTACACCAAGAGACAACATACAGAACATCTCCTGAAACCGTATCATAAAGGGGTTTCAATCCCTCGATTACACCAAGAGACATCATACAGAACATCTCCGGAAACCGTATCATATTTTCAGAGAAAAATGCTTTTCCTCCGTAACCATGCCAGTGTAATCGTCCGAAAACATAACGCCAACTCCGAACTGACCTCAGACATGTACCAAAAGGTGAGGAACTTCTGGAAGCCCTCCATGTTGATGGCGCCGCACTGGTAGAGCTCCGTGCCCTGCTGGTGCACGTCAAACACCCCCACCAGGGTGATGTCCCCGTTGGGGTCCCCGCCCACGGCGAAGCGCACGCCCCTGTTGCGGATGGTGGGGCACTCCACGCAGGCGTCCATGCGCTCGCAGCTGTCGTCGTAGCGCGGCACCAGGCCCATGTTGAGCGTCAGCTCCCCGTCACTGTCGAAGGTGCCGATCTGCCGCGTTGGGAGAGACAACCGCAAAGATGATTGTATGTTCATGATTTTCTGGACATTGACCTATTAAATTTGCATTTGTCGTACAGTGGAACCTCCCTATAAAGACTCACTCCCATATAAGACCTGCTTCTCTGAGACATTGCCCTTCTTTGTGAGTATTAAAGTTACCTCTCTTTAAGACCCCTCCCTTATAAGACCTCATTCTGGATGATTTTTGAAGGTCTTATAATAAGGGAGGTTCCACTGAATTGTCTTGGCCTCAGGTCCATGCTGAGGGTCAACTCCCCGCGACTGTCAAAGGTGCCGATCTGCCGCGTTGGGAGAGGGAACCGCAAAGATTATTATTACAATCCCCCCTGTGGGGATGCCGGGGAGTCTTTTGCAAAAATAGTTCCCCCACCTTCTGGAAGTTCTGTGCTTGTAACTTCCTCTAATCTGTCACTCTCTTTGACTCTGCCTTTTCCCTTTGCTTACTGTCATCTACTATCTTTTTGCCTTTCCGGTCCATTCTCCTGCCTTTTTTCATGAAACACTTTCATAAACATTTCCTCCAGCTGAAGTCTGACTTGCAGGGCTTAACTATTTCTTAGTTAGGCGCATAACGGCAGCATGACGCATCTGCGCTCATTATTGACAGGAAACTGTCTGAGCGATCGAAGAAGAAGAAGATTATTACAGTGTCGATCCTCCGAAGTCGGAGTGTGGCTGCCCACATGGCGGGGTATGTTAACCCAATTCATCTGTTGAACTCTTAATGCACTGCATCGAGTGATTGTTTTGCTGAGCAGCCTGTCCATCTCCTTGGGATTGAATTTGTGCAAGCCTATTTGTAGTCCCTTTGTTCTGCAATAAATTACTGCTGTGTATGTCCTTGACTAAATTGTCTGTGTAGAGATGGTGTAGGTACCATTATTGCTGCATTTGTAAGCGTTATTCTTGCCTCGCTTTTCAACTGATTATGTCTTGATTTAAAATGTATTCTAAATGTATTTTTAAAATGCGTTCTTCTTTTACTGGACTATTTGTTCGTATTTGTCCAGTTTGTTAATTACAATATTGCAGTGTTATTAGTTATTAGTTTATATTCTTTAATTGTTGTTAATAAATGTGTTTATTGTTGTTTTTCTTATGTGCACCTGGCTGCAATTTCTCTGTTATGAGATAATGAAGATGATTTTGGATTTGGATTTGGATTTGGTAATCAAAAACGGTCACACACGTAATGTTCTCATCCCTGGCTGGTGCATTTGTACCATAGTGTTCAAGTGTTTCGGCTGTTGGGTTGATCCCTGGAGTCTTTGAGCCTGCATTTGTCCTATTGTCTTGGCCTCTGCCAGGACAATTGTCCTACTGAAGCGCAGTTGAAGCGGACATGTGTCCTATTGTTCTTGCAATCAGGGGGACATGCCATTCCCATGAGGGATTCAAATCAAAGATCCTTCTCTTGTATTTAGGACTCTCTCTCTCTCTCTCCTTTTCTCTCTCTCTCTGTAACAGATATTCCCAGAAACCTATGGACTGTCCAGTTTGTGAATGTGTCGAGAATGAACATCACTTTTTCTTTAATTGTCCATGTTATCAGTCCCATTCAACATTGTCTAAATGCAACCCATTTGTTTTTTGTTTCCCAACTTCAAGACTGCTGGCTATGCTTTAAAAACTGCCTTCAGTGAATACATATCATACTTTAGTTTCTTTGTTGTTCAGTTGTTGCTTTTCAAATCATAATGTTCATATTATGTTGGGCAACTCTTTTGTGCAGGTCGTTGGCCTCACAATTAAAAGTTCCGAGTTCTCTCTCTCTCCCTCTCCCCCACCTTCCCAATCCCCAGTCACTAAATGCACCCTTTCCCAACTTCAAACTGCTGGCAAAAAACTGCCTTGGATTGATGACAAAATCTTTCTTGATTTCACACCAAAATTCACTTCACGATGTTTGTCGGAGTACAGTAGAACCTCCCCTTTATAAGACTCCCTCCCTTTAAGACCTACTTCTCTGAAACATTGCCCTCTTTGTAAGTATTGTTTTTTGGGTTGGTTTTTTTGGTTTGGTTGACTGTTTTTTTTGTTTATTATTGTAAGTATTATTAATTATTAAAATTACCTCCCTTATACAACTCCCTCCCATTTGATACCTCATTTTGGATGATTTTTGAAGGTCTTATAAGGGAGGTTTACTTTACTATTACCCCCCCCCCCCCCCAAAAAAAAACCAAAAAACAAAAAACAACAACTAACGGGGTTTCTGTTGTAGAGGACATCAGTGTCCAGGGGACTGCTGGTCAGCTTGAAGAGCTGGTAGCCCTTGTTGCCCTCGCGCTCCTCGAAGTAGAAGGGCACGCCCGTGTCGTCCGTGAAGTT
The DNA here is from genome assembly GCA_017654935.2 of Phymorhynchus buccinoides. Lineage (NCBI taxonomy): Eukaryota > Metazoa > Mollusca > Gastropoda > Neogastropoda > Raphitomidae > Phymorhynchus > Phymorhynchus buccinoides. The sequence goes on along the minus strand of CM065702.1, from coordinate 48,634,225 downwards.
CACCCTCTCCAGGCTGTCGCGCAGCACCCGGCGCCGGTCGCTGCTGCTGCGGTACGTCTCACACACCGACACGTAGTTGGGTCCTGTTTCGACGGGGGGAAAGACGGCGCGCTTACTAAATGGCACACAGACTGGGTTTTTGCTCCCCCACGGCAGAAGTTAGTCAGTTAGTCTGTTATAGTCCCGTCAACAGCTACGGCTATCTCAGGACGGTCACCGCGTAAAGTTCGACCACGTATAGCAAAACACAAATCCATGAATCTTAACAACGTACAAAACCTGAAAAACATCAAAAAAATATAGTACAATTCATAACATGACACTTCCCTCATTATACCCTATACAGACAAACCTCTATTTTAAGACTTCCAAAATGTCCGGAAAAATCGGTCGTAAATTGGAGGGGTCGTATGACGGAGGTTTTCACTGGCAGCCGTAGAAAGAAAAAGTTCAGCACAGTTCATACTCTCTTCTTCATGCACACATACAATGATATATTAAAACTGGATTTGGGTCTATGACAGAGGATTGTGCAATCGATGTATTACAGTTTCACTTCGCCGACTTCTGTTGCTTTTCCTACGCTTTCCGCCATCTTTTCTACAAGGGAAGCGACTCCGCTTTCAGGTCCTTGACCGTGGTTGTTTCCCTTTGCTCGAAGTCTATGCAGACGACAGCAACGGTTATAAAAACCAACAAAATGGCGGTCGTAAGTCGCGTTTTAGAGGAAATCGTTTAAGAGAGGTCGTTTACATAGTAAAATGCATCCGTGCCAACAAATCCGGTCTCAAATGAGAGGTGGTCGCTTAACAGAGGGTCGTAAAATAGAGGTTTGTCTGTAGCACATAATTCCAGACAGTGCTGGAAACGTAAGCCATTCCGCTCTATTTATCGAGTCCAGGTTAAAAAAACACAGTAAAAAAGGATAACAAATACATACTAGTAAGCTAAGATACATAAAAAAGGCTATATAAGCAAATATGCACTGCAGAATGGACAACAGGTGCCCACTCAAGTGCGTAAGGTCTCACGTCTGGAAGCCAGTGTACAATAAAAAAACCACCTGGCATGTCATGAATTGTAAAAAGGAAAAACGTGGAAGGGTTTTATAGAAAAAATGCAGGTGAATGGACCAATAAGGCAGAAAAAAGTAGACGCCAGAAAGCAAAAAGAAGAGAAAAGGCAGAGTCAAAGAGAGTGATAGAGTAGGGGAAGTTACTAGCATAGAACTTCCAGAAGAAGGGGGAACTATTTCTGCTGAAAGACCCCCCGGTATCCCCACGGGAGGGCCCTAGCCATGTAAGCCCTCCCCCACGGCAGAACGTTGGTTCTCAGTGAACATTTGCGATGCGAAAATTTCATGGGGGTGTGGGAGTGGGATCTGAACTACAACTGGGATCTAAAACTTATTTTACATAACAGACAAGATTGCAAAGCCTTCAAGGCTCACTCAGGGGGTGGGTGGGGGGGAGTTAAAGTACAAGATTGCCAACAAAAAAATGACTTTGAGATTGAGGGTAGTAAATGCGAGGGGGGGGGGGGGTTAAGTAAAAAAAAAATGACTTTGAGATGGAGGAGAGTAAACGTGATGGGGGGTGGGGTGGGGGTGTTTAAGTACAAAAAATAATGACTTTGAGATGGAGAGTCGTAAAAATGAGGGGGGTGTTTAAAGTACAAATGAAACTATCGTTAATGGATACAACAACAAAAAAACACACCCAAAAAGTGCCTTTGCCGAGAATCGAACCCGGAACCATTGGCAATGAGAGACGGACGCTCTACCAATGAGCTATCGAGGCTTTGACTGTTGATGACTTACTTAACTCATGTTGCCTGTTGAATACTCTCTAACCCACTAATCTAAAAATGTTATCTGTTTACAGTGTTGTTTTAAGTATTCAGAAAATGCCAACGTTAAAGTTTGGAGATTGGACCACGGACACACACACACAACCGAACAACTATAATACTATAGACTCAAGTGAGCCCAAAAGCAAAAGAACACAAAACCCAACTGACCGCACTTGTCCTTGAGCGTGGCATCCAGGGCGAAGGCAGCAGAGTAGACGGCGTTCATGACGTGCAGGACGGTGTTGTCCTCGATGACCTTGGTCTTCAGGTCCATGTTGGCGTCGCAGGGCCGCGAGTACACATGGGCGTTGAGCGACGAGCTGTAGCAGTCCAGGATGTACTGGAACCACTCTTCGAACCAGGGGTTGTTGCCCGCGTTGGCCGGGGTACGCTTGGTCAGGTAGGAATCCAGGAAATTCTGCCGAGGAAAGGAAACGAAGGGAAGTTTAAGGATCTGACACCATACCAGATGTACTGGAACCACTCTTCGAACCAGGGGTTGTTGCCCGCGTTGGCCGGGGTCCGCTTGGTTAGGTAGGAGTCCAGGAAATTCTGCCGAGGAAAGGAAACGAAGGGAAGTTTAAAGATCTGACACCATACGAGATGTACTGGAACCACTCGTCGAACCAGGGGTTGTTGCCCGCGTTGGCCGGGGTCCGCTTGGTCAGGTAGGAGTCCAGGAAATTCTGCCGAGGAAAGGAAACGAAGGGAAGTTTAAGGATCTGACACCATACCAGATGACTGGAACCACTCTTCGAACCAGGGGTTGTTGCCCGCGTTGGCCGGGGTACGCTTGGTCAGGTAGGAGTCCAGGAAATTCTGCCGAGGAAAGGGAAAGAAAGAGGATTTAAGAGTAATACAGCAAACGAGGAAATACTGGAACCACTCGTCGAACCAGGGGTTGTTTTGTTGCCTGCGTTGGCCGGGTTACCTCTGGTCAAGCACACGTCCAGGAAATTCTGCCGAGGAAAGGGGACTTGGTCAATGAATCACCAAACACCCCCTTAGAGAGCACAAATTTTCGATTTTAATTTCTTTTTCAACATCTTTAAAAATGGCAGCAATTATCACACTTATGCACCCACGTTCACCCCCACACACACACTGACACACACCCCCCCCCCCCCCCCCCCCACACATGCATAATACACAAACATACGCTGGGCTATACTATGTTATAATCTGCTTTGAATTCAAACTTCAGGCCTTTCTCCTAACTTTTAACCCTCACATAAAAAACCCTCACCCCCTCTCCTCCCTGGAAGTCCAGAGCAAAGGTGACGGCATCGTTAGCTGTGGATGCACTGAGTCACTGAGGGCATGTCATTAAAACATCAAATCTGCTCTGAATTCAAACTTCAGGCCTTCCCCCTTAGCTTTAACCCTCACAAACTTCACCCCCCCACAACAACAAAAAACTCACCCCCACTCCTCCCTGGAAGTCCAGAGCAAAGGTGACATTAGCGACATTGCGGATACCCTGAGTCACCGAGTGCTTGTCACTAAAACATCAAATCTGTTTTGAATTAAAACGTCAGGCCTTCCCCCTTAAAAAAACAAAAACACCCTCACCCCCACTCCTCCCTGGAAGTCCAGAGCGAAGGTGACGGCGTCGTTGGCCACGTCGCGGATGCCCTGCGTGACAGAGTGCTTGTCGCCCCAGGTGGTGGGACCCACGAACTTGAAGGCCCCCACCGCTGCCGGGTTCCTAGCCACCGCCTCCAGGAAGGCCCTGCAGGAGAGCAAACACCACAACTACAATTAGATTGAGACCCCCTTTCCCCAAAACATTTTTTACCCAAAAATTGTGAATTATCTGAAATTTTGTAGTACAGACAAACCCCTATTTTACGACCCTCTGTTAAGCGACCACCTCTCATTTGAGACCGGATTTGTTGGCACAGATGCATTTTACTATGTAAACGACCTCTCTTAAACGACTTCCTCTAAAACGCGACTTACGACCGCCATTTTGTTGGTTTTTACGACCGTTGCTGTCGTCTGCATAGACTTCGAGCAAAGGGAAACAACCACGGTCAAGGGCCTGAAAGCGTGGTCGCTTCCCTTGTTGTAGAAAAGATGGCGGAAAGCGTAGGAAAAGCACGAAAACCACTGACTTTGAAAAAGAAAACCACTGACTTTGGACGAGAGTGGAGGTGATTAAAAGAAATCGGCAAAGTGAAACTGTAATACATCGATTGCACAATCCTATGGAGTTGGAAAGACCCAAATCCAGTTTTAATGTCATTGTATGTGTGCATGAAGAAGAGAGTATGAACTGTGCTGAACTTTTTCTTTCTACGGCTGCCAGTGAAAACCTCCGTCATACGACCCCTCCAATTTACGACCGATTTTTCCGGACATTTTGGAAGTCTTAAAATAGAGGTTTGTTTGTACTGGTTTTCAGGGATGTGAGAGAGCCCCAAACAAAAAAAGCGTAGCCGATGGTATCGTCAAAGTACTCAAAAACTTTGCCTCTGACATCAATTTTTTCCGCTGCTCGCCTACACGGATCTTACTGTCCGTTACAGTTTCATCCAGCCAAGCCCTGTCAAATTTGTGCTGGCATCCTTTGTCCATCTCCTCTTTCCTCACATCTATGGTGTGATAAATAACTTTTATGGTTGACGATGAAACAAAATCCTCCTTTGAAATCATAGCCGAACATATAAAAATGACGCAAATGCCACTGGACGTAACTGGCCAACCACAGAGAAGCTTACAAAATTTAGTCAAGCGACTACTCAAACTGCTTTCGTTTTCACTGTGTGTGCGCGCAAAGAAAGGCGACCTAACTCGACTTTCTCTCTCGGTCTGTACGTTTTTGTGCCTTTTTTTTTCCAAATAGAAAAAGCGTATTTACGCGCTCCCTGGGTTTTTGAGTAAGCCAATTTCCACTGTAGTTCGCAGGGAAGGGGAGGATTGAATGCAGTCAAACTGTGGCAAATTCATGTCATGTGATTTCTATCCTTTAGAAAGTGTGAACCAAAGTTTACATTCCCAACAAACTATGGCAGGTTAACTTTGGCTCTTCATTGATTCTGTTCCTTCAAAACTATCCCAGGTTAACTTTGGATCATTCATCAATTCAAAAAACTATCCTATTCCTCTCAAACAATACCAGGTTACCTTTGGATCATTCATCAGTTCTAAACCCTATTCCTCCAAAGCAATCCCTTTGGATCATTCATCAATTCTAAAAAGCTATCATATTCCTTCAAAACTATGTCAGATCAAAGGAACCAAAAGCTATCCAACTCCCTCGCTGGCAAAATACATACATGTGTGTGTATGTCTTTGTGTGCATATAAACATGCTTGAAATTGCTTCTTTCAATCAATATATTTCTTTTCTTTTTTTCAAAATTAAAGGTCTACATCCATTTAGCTGAGATGAGCAATAATAGTGTTGTACTTGCAATGCAATTTGAATTGTTGTCAACCCTTTCCCCACCGGTGTCGCATTTCTGCACCACGCTGACTTAACACTGAAAGGCATGAAAATAAGCGTTTGTTATCCAATGACCGTACGCTGTTAATTTGAGTAGATAAGGAAAGAAGTTATTTGATACACGACCTAAAGGGGATTGACAGTATTGCAGGTGCCAACTCTTCTTTACCTCTAGGTTAGTTTGACAAAAACTTTTAGCCGAGAAATGGTTGACAGCAAAAGGGGTAAATCGCAAGGTGATGAGATATTAAATCCGGTTACAGAAAAGGTTCACAACAACTCCGGTCCCTTTTCTGGCCTTTTCTTTCACCTGATGTGTCCCTGTCTTTTAGCCAGGGTACGACAACAACAACAACAACAACAACAACAACAACAACAACAACAACAACAACAACAACAACAACAACAACAACAACAACAACAACAACAACAACAACAGAAGAAGATTGCTTCACCCAGGGCCGCCTACCTTCTGTTGCAGTTTCCAGGGACAAACTGCTTAAAAACCAGGGACACAGACTTATTTCCAGGGACAAACTGCTTAAAAACCAGGGACACTTATTTCCAGGGACAAACTGCTTAAAAACCAGGGACAGACTTATTTCCAGGGACAAACTGCTTAAAAACCAGGGACAGACTTATTTCCAGGGACAAACTGCTTAAAAACCAGGGACAGACTTATTTCCAGGGACAAACTGCTTAAAAACCAGGGACAGACTTATTTCCAGGGACAAACTGCTTAAAAACCAGGGACAGACTTATTTCCAGGGACAAACTGCTTAAAAACCAGGGACAGACTTATTTCCAGGGACAAACTGCTTAAAAACCAGGGACACAGACTTATTTCCAGGGACAAACTGCTTAAAAACCAGGGACACAGACTTATTTCCAGGGACAAACTGCTTAAAAACCAGGGACACAGACTTATTTCCAGGGACAAACATCACGATATCACGCATCATTAAATATATTTCATGATCTAGCAACATTTCTGCGACTGGGTATTTTGGGTGGTCTTTTTGTTGCTTTTCAGTGCCAACATGCTTCTACAGTGGACTCCGTTTAATTGGCCATCGGATAATCAGCCAAAGCCGTTTAATCGGCCAATTTCCTCTGGAACGGAATTTTTTCTTCTTAAGCATGTGTTATTTTGTTCGTTTTTACGGCCAAAGCTGAAATCTTCATTTTCGCTTTATTGGCCACTTTTTCTCTCTAATTTTTCCTCTTTACCTCTTTTTGAGAGGGAGAGCAACAGAGGCAGACAAACTGACAACACGCTTTTGACGCTTACATGGTTGAGTGTGAAGTTGGAAGGTGAGCTGTTGTCAATTGAAAGACCCTGCATGGCGTTAAAATCACTCAAGAAAACAAAGTCATTGTCTTTTACTCGTGCTTCTGTCAAGTTGTAGGATTAATAAACACACACACACACATTACAAAAAGGGAAAGAATTTGAATTTGAACTGCAACATTTAATTTTGACGTCATTGCTTTTGACTTGCATAATTGCGTCATACAGTATCTCCATGTTCGTTTTATCGGCCGATTCGCTTTATCGGCCATATTTTTCCTGGTCCCAAAAGTGGCCGATTAAGTGGATTCCACTGTAACAGGATAAGTGGCTGCTCTACAAAATTTTGATTCTGCTCAGTTTCCAGGGACAACGAATTTGAACAAAGGGTGAATACTCTCTTTCTAATTGACTCCCCTCCACCAAAGTTGATTACGATACCAACCATCTAGCAGTGCGTGGATCAGAACCAAAAAGCATCATTCTCAAAAAAGAATGTGCCAAGTTCGCCTTTACGACCCTTCACCCACACAGTACACATCAACAATGGTGGAGAGGACAACATACAAACAAATCAACATCTATCCAAGAGTGGCATAGCTTTCTAACCTTGAATATGTTACACATAAACACCACACAACACAGAACAAACTGGTAAGCCTCGAAAGGAAGTTTGGTTAATCAAAGAATGGCCCTTGGGGTGTTGATGAAAAGAGGGGGTGTTTTGCTAGGTTCACAACTTCGGCCCCTTTCCTTCACCTGATGTGTCCGGTGTGGGCGAAGATGACCACGGTGTTGGCCACGGGCTTCTGGAGGAGGGCGGTGACCACGTCGCTGGAGCTCTCCTCCGACACCACGGCGCTGACTGGGAAGGCCACGCGCTGCGCCACGCAGATGGAGAAGTTGTAGGCGCGCAGCAGCAGGTCGAACTGCGCCTTGCTTTGCTCCCCGTAGGCTTCGGTGGTGTAGAGGACCTGCACGTAGCGCAGGTTGTTGGCGTCCAGGTAGCGCAGCATGCCCAGCACCTGGAGGGAAAACAATAACAAGAGGAAACCAGATGGTAGAACAATCCAGGGAATGCTCTTCCTTCCCCCTGAGATAGACCCTTCCTGGCATGCAATACTCTGAGATACACCCTTCTGGCACGCAACCCTCTGAGATAGACCTTTCTGGCATGCAACCCTCTAAGATACACCCTTCTGGCAGGCAACCCTCTGAGATACACCCTTCTGGCAGGCAACCCTCTGAGATACACCCTTCTGGCAGGCAACCCTCTGAGATACACCCTTCTGGCAGGCAACCCTCTGAGATACACCCTTCTGGCAGGCAACCCTCTGAGATAGACCCTTCTGGCAGGCAACCCTCTGAGATAGACCCTTCTGGCAGGCAACCCTCTGAGATACACCCTTCTGGCAGGCAACCCTCTAAGATAGACCCTTCTGGCAGGCAACCCTCTGAGATACACCCTTCTGGCAGGCAACCCTCTGAGATAGACCCTTCTGGCAGGCAACCCTCTGAGATAGACCCTTCTGGCAGGCAACCCTCTGAGATAGACCCTTCTGGCAGGCAACCCTCTGAGATACACCCTTCTGGCAGGCAACCCTCTGAGATACACCCTTCTGGCAGGCAACCCTCTGAGACCCTTCTGGCAGGCAACCCTCTGAGATAGACCCTTCCTGGCATGCAACCCTCTGAGATACACCCTTCTGGCACGCAACCCTCTGAGCACCCTTCTGGCAGGCAACCCTCTGAGATAGACCTTTCTGGCAGGCAACCCTCTGAGATACACCCTTCTGGCACGCAACCCTCTGAGATAGACCTTTCTGGCATGCAACCCTCTGAGATACACTCTTCTGGCATGCAACCCTCTGAGATAGACCTTTCTGGCGTGCAACCCTCTGAGATACACCCTTCTGGCAGGCAACCCTCTGATATAGACCTTTCTGGCATGCAACCCACTGAGATAGACCCTTCCTGACAGGCAACCCTCTGAGATACTCTTTCTGGCATGCAACCCTCTGAGATACACCATATTATGGCATACAACCCTGAGATAGACACTTCTGGTACGTAGCCCTCTGAGAGACTCTTCCGGCACGCAACCCTCTGAGATAGATCCTTCCGGCACGTAACCCTCTGAGATAGACCCTTCCGGCACGCAACCCTCTGAGATAGACCATACCGGCATGCAAACTTCTGACATATAGACCCTTTCGGCACGCAACCCTCTGAGATAAACCCTTCCGGCACGCAACCCTCTGAGATAGACATTCCCGGCACGCAACCCTCTGAGATAGACCCTCCTGGCATGCAACCCTGAGATAGACCCTCCTGGCACGCAACCCTCTGAGATACTCGTCTGGCACGCAACCCTCTGAGATAGACCTTTCTGGCACACAACCCTCTGAGATAGACCCTTCCTGCACGCAACCCTCTGAGATAGACCCTTCCGGCACGCAACCCTCTGAGATAGACCCTTCCGGCACGCAACCCTCTGAGATAGACCCTTCCAGCACGCAACCCTCTTGAGATAGACCCTTCCGGCATGTAACCCTCTGAGATAAACCCTTCCGGCACGCAACCCTCTGAGATAGACATTCCTGGCACGCAACCCTCTGAGATAAACCCTTTTGGCACGCAACCCTCTGAGATAGACACTCCGGGCACACAACCCTCTGAGATAGACACTCCGGGCACGCAACCCTCTGAGATAGATCCCTCTGGCACGCAACCCTCTGAGATAGACCCTTCCGGCACACAACCCTCTGAAAAGACCCTTCCGGCACGCAACCCTCTGAGATAGACCCTTCTGGCACGCAACCCTCTGAGATAGACCCTTCCGGCACGCAACCCTCTGGGATAGACCCTTCCAGCAGTCAACACTCCGGGATATACCCTTCCAGCAGTCAACCCTCTGAGATACACCCTTCCGGTACGTAACCCTCTGAGATACACCCCTTCCGGCAGGCAAACCCTCTGAGAAAGACCCTTCCGGCACATAAATCAGAGAAAAGGCCTTTTCGGGCACCTGTCGTCCTCTGGGGGACAGAACAGGCGGAGCCTTCTGGCCTGGAGTGCTCCCTCCGCTCACCTGCTTGTCGTCGGCGGGCACGGTGCGGAAGAAGTAGGGGTAGAGGAGCTCGTCCTCCAGGGAGGTGGAGGTGGAGGCGTAGCTGATCTGGGGGATCTGCAGGTCCGTCAGAATGCGCGCCAGGTAGATGGAACTGTCGCTGGAGTACGAACCGATGTAGGCGTCAATCTCTTCGGGGTGAATCTCCTGGGGAAACGATGACAGTGTTAATGTCAATAACGATAAAACCATGGAGAATGATCACAATAATCATCTGCAGGTCTGTCGTGAATCTCCTGGGGAAACGATGACAGTGTTAATGTCAATAATGATAAAACCATGGAGAATGATCATAATAGGTATGATGGTAGATGGAACTGTCGCTGGAGTACGAACCGACGTAGGCGTCAATCTCTTCGGGGTGAATCTCCTTGGGAAACGATGACAGTGTTAATGTCAGTAACGATAAAACCATGGAGAATGATCGTAATAATCGTCTGCAGGTCCGTCAGAATGCGCGCTAAATTGATGGAGTACGAACCGACGTAGGCTTCTATCTCTTCTGGGCGAATCTCCTGGAAAAACGGTGATAATAATTATGAATATGATAAGAACACGCAGGAAGAAAGGAAGGAGAAAAAGAAGAAGAAAAAAACGCGCCAGGTAGACAGAGTTGTTGCTGGAGTAGGAGCCAATGTAGGCCTCTATCTCCTCTGGGTGAATCTCATGTGGTTAGGATCATGATAATTAGGATAATAATGATCGTAAAAATAGTAACAACAAGAAGAGGAAGAAGAATGCGTGCCAGGTAGATGGAATAGTAACCAATGTAGGCATCTTATGTCTTCTGGGAGAAATCAAATCAAAGTGCGCGCACACACACATGCACACACTTTAACAGTCGTAACACATTCAAACAAAAATGTCGTACATAAAAGAACAGGAAAATGACACCCACGCATTTGGCATAAAAAGTACCCAAAACAGAAACAGACTCACAAAAGTCGCAACAGTGGGAGAAGGGAAAGAGAGATACACAAACACTTCCAAAGGAACAGTTCTTCTTCTTCTACGTCAATCGCTCAGACAGTCCCCCGTCATACGAGAGCCAATGCGTCATGCTGCCGTTATGCGCCAAACTAAAAAACAGTTAGCAGGGTTCCCAGGGCTTTCAGCTATCCCCAAGTAAGGACCTTGTAAGGACCTGTAGGCGTAAGGATAATGTCCATCCTTTACTTTAGCCAACGATCTTGAAAGGAACACTTTCCCAGCATTGTGAACAATGTCTAAGCCGAAAGAAAAACTATGGCCTGACACAGATATACGAGTTTTCTCGCAAAACGACACAAGGATAAAGAACGAGATTTCAGTCACATTTCTCTGGAAAACTCACGGTACATCGTTCGTCTGCTAAGCGGTCAGTTGAAACGGGAAGGTGGGGAGGGGGGTAAGGTGAAGTAGGTGCTGAGCGATGTTTCTCAAGTGTAAAATCGCTGCCTCTGCGACCTATTTTGAGTATGGTCTTGCTGCTCAGGGCAGTTTTGGGCAGCTGTCAGGACTTGTAAGGACCTTGAAGTGAATGTAAGCACTTGCAAGGCCTTACTTAGAGATTTTAATTTGTCAAGACTTGTAAGGACTGGTAAGGCCCCTATGAACCCTGGTTAGGCCCAGAATGTCCGACTTCGGCCAAAGAAAATCTTCGTAAGAGTTGTTTTTTTACAAAAAAGTTAAAGAGAATGGACCAGTGAGGCAAGAAAGATAGTAGACTGACAGAAAGCAAAGGGAAAAGACAGAGAGACAAACAGTGTGACAGATTAGAGGAAGTTACAAGAAATTCAAGATCAACTTTTATTATTATTAGGTACTTTATAGTCACAGAGGCGTCTGTGAAATTCGGGTTGCTCCCACCTGGAGAGCGCGTCGCAGCCAGAGGCGCGTCACCCAAATTAAAAAATAAATAAATTTGCATGCGACCCTTCTGGCGTGTGTGTGTGTGTGTAAATTTTTCGTTGCTACTGGGTTTAACGCAAAGCACAGAATTTCCAGAAGGTGGGGAAACCATGGCTGCATGTGGTGACCAAAGCGTTTGCCTGAACTTCCCATCATAGCCCTTGCTAAAATGGTCCATTTAAGAGCAAAAAAGAGCGCGAGAAGAGCCCTTTCTTCAGGCAGACCACTGCCTGAACCTGCATCAAACTGCCTGAATTCAGGCTTCAGGCACACCCACATGCACCCCTGGGAAACAAACTGTACGAAAGACACCCCCCCCCAACCAGTATCCCCGCTCAACTCACCTTCCCGTCACGCACGAGCGTGGCCAGCCCGTTGTTGATGTTGGAGACCAGGTAACCTCCCCGGATGGCGCTCTGGCAGGAGTACCACCCCCCCAACCCCCACCCACCCTCAGTAACCCCGCTCAACTCACCTTCCCAGGGCTGGGTGTAAAAAAGTATGTATACTTATCTCATTACCCTGTATAAATAAAAATTTCGTTCGTTAGTTCGTTCCCGTCACGCACGAGCGTGGCCAGCCCGTTGTTGATGTTGGAGACCAGGTAACCTCCCCGGATGGCGCTTTGGCAGGAGTACCACCCCCCCAACCCCCACCCACCCTCAGTATCCCCGCTCAACTCACCTTGCCGTCGTCACGCACGAGCGTGGCCAGCCCGTTGTTGATGTTGGAGACCAGGTAGCCTCCCCGGATGGCGCTCTGGCAGGAGTCCAGGCCCACCCCGCCCAGGGTGACCCCCGGGAGGATGTTGGCGAAGCGGCCCTTCTTGCCGTTCACCTGCTGCAGGGCGAAGTGGAAGGCCTCCAGCAGCTGGAACCCGTTCTCCGCGTTGATCATGCCGCACTCAAACACCCCCTGCCCTTGCTTGTGCACGTCGAACACGCCTGCCAACGGAAGTACAAAACTAAACAAAGAGGCCAAAGCCTTCAAGGCTCAATCAAACAGGAACACGTGGGGCAACAACAAAGATTAAGGGGGGGGGGGGTCTAAAGTACAAGATTGCCAATAAAATGTTAAAGTACAAATGAAACTATCGTTAATGGATACATCATTAAATAAAAGAAAGAAAAAAGTGCCTGTGCCGAGAATCGGACCCGCAACCATTGGCATGACAGACAGATGCTCTACCAATGAGCTATCGAGGCTTTCAGTGTTGATGACTTTCTTAACTCATGTTGCCTGTTGAATACTCTCTAATCGAAAATGTTATCTGTTTGTCATCTGTTTGCAGTGTTGTTTTAAGTATCTAGTTATTCCAATCATTATTGTTTGAAAGCTTGCATAGACATCTATATGTGTGCAAAGTTTGAACAATGTATGCCTTTCTATTTCCCGAGAAAATGCCAACTTTAAAGTGTGGAGATTAGACCACGGACGCAACACACACATACACACAACCGAACAACTATCATACTATAGACTCACTTCGTGTTAACTTCGTTAACACGAGTGAGCCAAAAAGGAGACATGATTGGTCCATGTTACAATAAATCAACAAGCTACTTTCTTCTTCTTCTGCTGCTGCATTCCCAGGCCAAAATATGGCCATAATGGGTAAGGTACGTATGTGTCCGGTTTTCAGTTTTCTCCCCCGCTGACAACAGCCGACACATTCCGATTTTGGAGGAGCTCAAAGGGGTATAATCATTTGGAAGATTTGTTTTTTGGGAAAAAAGGCAGGAGAATGGGGCCAATAAGTCAGAAAGACAGATGATGATAGAAAGCAAAGGGAAAAGGAAGAGTGGCAGATTAGAGGAATACCCACTCAGCTTTGTCTTTTTCTCATTGCATGTCCCAAGAAGTTTTTGGTCGCTATGTTAGTTTTGATGTTCAATGCAGGGTTAGTATGTGCTCACTATATATATTTTTTACCAGCCCTCACATTTATTTTGAAATCTGTTCAGTCCTTACTTTTTGCTATTTCAATCTATGATCTTCATTTTACTTTCTTTTATTTTCACTTGATAACGAGGATATTCCTTGAAACGTTGTGTTTTTCTCATATTAAAAAGGACAAAACAACCTGTTTAGTTCAGCGGGTTTTTTTTTGTGTGTAACACTTCCCACCTTCCACCTTTTCACCTTTCAGGTGGGAAGTGAGAAAGTTGGCTCCATTTCTTTGCAAGGTTTGTAGGCTGCGAAGTTATCACTCTTTGTAACATTTAGGCTTGTTGGTTTCTTCTTCGTTTGATCTTCCACCTTCATCGTACTGAAGATTAAAATTCGGTGCTCTACTTATTGGTCTTGTGAGAACAGCGTTTCTCTTTATGTTGTGTGTCTGTGTGTGAGCATGCATGTGTGCATACATGTGTGCTTGTGTGTGTTTTGGCTTTGTGGGTTGTGTGTATGCATGTGTTGTGTGTGTGTGTCTGTGTGTGTCAGTCTGCGTGCATACGTTGTGTGTGAGGGTGTTTGTATGTGTGTTGGTGTATGTGGTCAGTCCGTGCGGCTCGGTTGCTGTGGCTTATTGACTGGGGGATGAATAATGAGTCGGTGTCGATAAATGTGTGTGTGTGTGTGTGTGTGTGTGTGTGTGTGTGAGAGAGAGAGAGAGAGAGAGAGAGAGAGAGAGAGAGAGAGAGAGAGAGAGAGAGAGAGAGAGAGAGAGAGAGAGAGAGAGAGAGAGAGAGAGAGAGAGAGTGAGAGAGAGAGAGAGAGTTGCTTTGTATATGCGTTGTTGCTGTTTTTGTTGTCTATTTGTTGATGAATAATTGATTGTAAAGTGCTTGGGCTCATCTGAGGCAAAGCGCTATCTAAATGTCCTATTATTATTATGATTATTATTATAGTCCCGATAAGAAAAGTAACAGTTGTTGCCACCCTCTCTGTTCGCCTGGCGGGGGTAGATGCGTCCCGGGGTCAAGGACAAGTCAATTCCAGAGGACGCACTCGCAGCACTGCTGAGAACACACACACACCACACACACAAAGGGCTGGGCCAAGTGATTTGCAAGGGGGGGGGGGAGTTCCAACGGGGGTCCAGACAGCTGCATAGGTTCCGGGTTGAGGGGCAATGCCCTTTTGAAGACCTAGGGGGTGAAGCATCTGGAACTTTTTTATTTTTTTTAGCAATTTAGTGAATATTAATTACTGGTAAAGGCAAAAATCGAGCCATTTTCTTACTTTTCATCCTTGCACAAAATACATGCTTGGGGCAGAGGGGGGGACAGGAGACCCCCCCCCACCCCCCCTAGATCCGGTCCTGCGGCATACACACACACACACACCTGCCAGGTAGATGTTTCCAGGAGTGAAGGAGAAGTCGATTCCGGAGAAGACGCACTCGGAGCACTGCTGGGAGCAGCTGGCCTGCACACCCTGGTACTGAGAGACCAGCTGGCCTAAATCGTCCAGCTCCAAGGACGCCGCGCCGTAAGACCCAATCTGTTGGGCAAACATACCAACATGCACTCTGAGCACTGCTGGGAGCAGCTGGCCTGCACGCCCCGGTACAGGGAGACCAGCTGGCCTAAATCGTCCAGCTCCAAGGACGCCGCGCCGTAACGCCCAATCTGTTGGGCAAACATACCAACACGCACTCTGAGCACTGCTGGGAGCAGCTGGCCTGCACGCCCCGGTACAGGGAGACCAGCTGGCCTAAATCGTCCAGCTCCAAGGACGCCGCGCCGTAACGCCCAATCTGTTGGGCAAACATACCAACACGCACTCTGAGCACTGCTGGGAGCAGCTGGCCTGCACGCCCCGGTACAGGGAGACCAGCTGGCCTAAATCGTCCAGCTCCAAGGACGCCGCGCCGTAACGCCCAATCTGTTGGGCAAACATACCAACACGCACTCTGAGCACTGCTGGGAGCAGCTGGCCTGCACGCCCCGGTACAGGGAGACCAGCTGACCTACATCGTCCAGCTCCAAGGACGCCGCGCCGTAACGCCCAATCTGTTCGGCAAACATACCAACACGCACTCTGAGCACTGCTGGGACAGCTGGCCTGCACGCCCCGGTACAGGGAGACCAGCTGACTTACATCGTCCAGCTCCAAGGAGGCCGTGCCGTAACGCCCAATCTGTTCGGCAAACATACCAACACGCACTCTGAGCACTGCTGGGAGCAGCTGGCCTCCGGTACAGGGAGACCAGCTGGCCTACATCGTCCAGCTCCAAGGACGCAGCGCCGTAACGCCCAATCTGTTCTGCAAACATTAACAGACCTGTTTACCTCTATTTTGCAAAGTTGTAATTTCTTAAACCCAAAACAGTAATTTTGAGAGAGAAAAACTAATCCAACGCGTGACCAATGAACGTCGGTATCGTACTGACCTGAGTGTGCAATACTAAATGTCCGTCGAGCAGTAGACACAGAACACATGCTCGCCACCTAGTGCTGAACGACGTATTCCTGGAATTTTGATGTCACTTTCCCGGAATTTCTGTGCCACTTTTGATGTCTTTTCTTCTGATTTTCGACCAGAAGATACAGAAGCTTCGGAATGCACTCACTTGGACGCCATTTTCAAACAGAAAAGGAAATGGCGCGAAATGACTTTTCACCGCATCGTTTCAAAAGCTTCGCTTACCGACACAACTGTGTTTTTTTTTTTTATATTTAGGATTTGTTTTTTCGTAGCCGTAATTACTGTAATTTGACTGTTCCCCCATCAAAATTACGGCAAAATCGGGATGGTAAACAGGTCTGAACATACCAACACGTACTCCCTCCCATGGGAAATGCACAAACCAAGTGGTCTTAACCCTTTCACCGTCAACGTCGCATTTTAGCACCACAGTGATTTAACACCTATGTCACTAAAAGGCATCAAATTGGGGTCTATTATCCAAAGACCCGATTGTCTAAGTTTTGGGAAGTAAGGATAGAACCTTATTTTATATATGTCGCAGAAGAATCCCCAATACTGCAGACAGATTTTGCTCTCTACCCAGGTAAATTCAATAGCAATTTTTGGCTGAAATATGTCTGGCGGTGAAAGGGTTAAAAGGGAGGTGGTCTGGAACGGGAGGTGGGTGAGGAGGAGAGGTCATTACAAGCATAAACTTCATAACAAAAATGTAAACACATGAGCAAAATAAACAACAAACTAGCCTGTACCAGACCTGTTTACCCTTATAATGAAAAACCCGGAATTTGCCACCAAAAACCCCGGAATTTGAGAACAAAAACCGGAATTCACATGATCTGTACACGACTCGTGATAAAGCGGTTTCTTCTTCTTCTCCTTTCCGCGAACATCGGCGTTGATTTTCAATATTGTGATGATTTCTTGGCTCAATTTCGCCAGAAAAGTTTTATTAGTAAATTCAGTCACTAATTCTTAGTCAATTTTAGTATAAAACAAGCTGGAAAAAGCAAAATACCTGGAAATGTCCACGATCGGACAGAGAAAAATCACTCAGCCGCGGATCGGCGGATGCCAAGTTGCAACTCGGCGCCATCGCGATCAATTTTCACTTCATTTTCCGTTGAAAACTTCAAAATTCTCACATCATCGTATTTTCCAGTGATAATATAATCTAAATTGACTCATTTCAAGCCCTAATTACAATCTCTACCATTAAAAAACTGCCTGGAAAGCTCTTCGAATCGACAGTAAAAGTCTGACCGCCATTTGCTCAGTCCCGAAATAGATCGACCAAAATAAAAACATTATTTCACCCCTTTAACCAATGAAAATGCAGCATTTAATGCATGTGACGTCAAGCACAACCCCTTTTCTGATGACGTAGTGTGTTAGGTACACGTTTCGGTCAACCCTTGCGTCTTTTACTACGAACGGAAACAAATAATAGACGGTTTTTCGAAATCCGGAATTTTCAGCGTTCACCCGGAATTTTAGCAAATTTCCGGAATGGTAAACAGGTCTGCTGTACATCCTTAAAGCGAGATCTTATTGACATCAGTAAGTTGCAGATATATTATGTAAGCGTATCAATTTGAAATTCCATTAAACCACCAACAGGAATGTTTCTTCTCTTTGCATCACTAAACCACTCCCAAACTAGGTCGTTCAGGTCCCAGTAAAGGACATTTTCTCGCTTTGGCGTACTTTCGTTCAGCTGATTCGCCAGCTTCCCATCGAGCGGTCAGCGATTCTCGCTCGAGAACTAATGTTTGGATTTGGGGTTTTCCAACACCCAAGGATTGCGCGATGGATCGGCAGCTTTCCCCTTTGTTACTTCTTTCAATAACTTCGATTCTTTCTTCAACTTCAAGAGTTAGAATTTTCATTTTCCTTGCCGACATTCTGATTGTGAGATAGGAAGCAGTCTGCTACACGCACATGCGCATTGAGCTACTTTTCACTAAGGGGAGATAACTAACCACGTAGAATGGTAGAAACTGCGCAACTGTGCTCGTTGAGCGAAGGTTCATCAACAAATCTGACCGGCTTTCTTCATTTTCTGTTTTCCACGATTTTTGTGGGTTCGATTTTCGTGACATGGTCGTAAAAATCGGAAAGCAAGAGGTCGTTAATCGGGTATTGGAGGTGGTCGCTGATGACAGGCTTAAGAAAGAAGAAAAAGGAGACATACAAGATTAAAACATAAAAAATAACTTTAACATCGTAAAAACAAGATATTATTAGAAAACATAATAAGTACATGTGGGGAACATATAACCCCCCCCACTCTCGCTCTTTCTTACACACACACACAAACACTGTTCGGGATAAGACATATCAGCAGGTTGACGGTTGATATGCGTAAGATTCATCATACAAACATCAACCCACAAAAACAAGAACAAAAAGCACCACTAAAAAACCCCCAACCCACACACATAAAAAAAATCCGAACCGACGACACAACTCACCTCCTGATACTGGACCCCATTGAAGCGCAAAACATCGTACAGCACGTTCCCCTCGCGCTCCAGGAACCTGAACTGGCGGCTGGACGGGTCCTGGAACTGCACCACCTTCAGATTCTTGACGAAGCGGCGATACGCCTCGCCGCCCGCCCGCACGAACTCCATACATCCGTGCTCGTAACCCACCGTGCAAAGCTCCACCAGGGTCGTCTGCAGGGCCCCCGCCACGGCGTACACCGCGTTGATTGTCGACATGTCGAAGTCGCTGGGGACGTAGGCATCGGTGAGTTTCTGGCCCGTGCAGTCGACCTTCCACATAATAATAATAATAATTGATAGCATTTCTATTTAAGATGATCACCCAAAACTGTTTATTGCAAGCTTTCGTATTTATTACAACACTTCATCAGCATTTCTATAGCGCCTTTCTATAATTATTTACACTCAAGGCGCTTCCATTCACTGATACACCCGCAGTCTCACACAAAACATTGTGACCCAATGACCCAGTGACCCAGGTACAAGATCAAGAAGGGAAAATGCACAAACCGAATGAGCTTTGGAAGTAGTGAGTCTTGAGATTAGCTTTGAAACTAGAGAGAGTTGATTCATGGCGGAGATCGACTGGGAGGGAATTCCAAACAGCAGGGGCACTGAAACTGAAACTGCGGTCACCAAATGATTTTAGATTTGTTTTTGGAACTTTCAGAAGTTTTGTGTTTGAGGACCTGAGTGAGCGGGAAGGAGTGTAGGTGTGAAGAGCACTGGAGAGGTAAGGCGGAAGGGTCTGTTCAAAGTGACGGAAGGATAGAACAGCCAGCTTGTACTGAAGGCGGGACTGCACAGGGAGCCAATGGAGCTCCTTCAGAAGTGGCGTGACGTGCATACAAATATTCATTGTCTTTCACTCTTCTAGCGCCATGCAATTTTTTTACGTTCTTGCTTGTCCGTTGCATATTAACTGACATGAGGAGAGTGACTATTTTTTCCCCGAGTGCTCATGCATTGCTCAGAGATGAGATTCTCAAGCAACCAAAAAGGAGGAAAAAAGCAGGGGTCAGTGGCCCGATGCAGGCAACATCAGCGAATGGATAACAACTTCTGTTTTCAGTTTTGCTAACCGCAGAGTAATGATAAACAGAGCAGTCTTGGTTGCCCCCAAGCAGTAACCGGAAAATGTCCATTTGAGAATGAACCGACCGAGAACAAAATATCAATCAAACTTCTCAACGCATTTATGCTTCAACACAAAACCTAACCCTCCCCCCCCCCCCCCCCTATTTTCTCAATGGATTTACACTCATCTCAAAAATGACCCCTGGGGCCATCCTCCAATCGGAGGAAAACTCTCATCTCTGATTGCTTTAAACGGAAGAAACAGCGACATAAGCTCTAAAAATAGACAAAGCACATGGCAGGCCACTTGGCAGTGAATGCTGTTGCAGTTGGTGGGTGTAGAGTGATGTCTTGGGGGAATGGATTCGCCATTGGTACAAGAAGAGTTCAAAGAAAATTGACATTTGGCATGCACATGAAATCCATCAAATTGAAAGAGATTATAAAAACAGTATAAAATGCACACATACACAAACATTGAGCAGTATCCACATTTATCCCCACAAGAACTTTACTCACAAAAAGCTCAACTGAATACACACATACATTAATTATCTCTCTCTCTCTCTCTCACACACACACACACACACAGAGGAGGGCAGGATGAAAAAACCCACCTTGTTAGCTTATTCTTTAACCCTCAATAAAGATCATTTTGACTTGACTTCACACACACACACACACACACACACCTACCTTGTACATATAGTAGCCAGGAAGGTCGCATCGGAACACGGTCATATAATACTGCGCGCAGTAAGGGTTGGTGTGCATGTGGCGATCACACATACCTTGTACATGTAGTAGCCGGGAAGGTCGCACCGGAACACGGTCATGTAATACTGCGCGTAGTAAGGGTTGGTGTGCATGTGGCGATCACACACTACCTTGTACATATAGTAGCCGGGAAGGTCGCACCGGAACACGGTCATATAATACTGCGCGTAGTAAGGGTTGGTGTGCATGTGGCGATCACACACACAAACACACACACCTTTATACATATAGTAGCCGGGAAGGTCGCACTGGAACACGGTCATATAATACTGCGCGTAGTAAGGGTTGGTGTGCATGTGGCGATCACACACACACACACACACTTGTACATGTAATAGCCGGGTGTAGAGTGGCACAGAGGTAACGCGTTCGCCAAGTGTCAAGTAAACCCGAGATCGAACCTGGGTACAGGGGATTTTTCCTTTCACTTTGCACTAGGCCTTATGGTCTGAACGTGGAGTCTTTCGGATGAGACGATAAACCGAGGTCCTGTGTGCCCATGCACATAGCACATGTTAAACCCAGCGGCAATGAAAAAGCTGTCATTTGGTCAAAATTTAGCCAGGGTTGGTGTCCATGTGGCGATCACAAACACAACACACACACACATACACACCTTGTACATATAGTAGCCGGGAAGGTCGCACCGGAACACAGTCATGTAATACTGCGCGTAGTAAGGGTTGGTGTACATGTGGCGATCACACCTACCTTGTACATATAGTAGCCGGGAAGGTCGCACCGGAACACGGTCATGTAATACTGCGCGTAGTAAGGGTTGGTGTACATGTGGCGGTCGATGTCGTCCAGGAAGTCGTGGTAATCGTCCAGGGGGTCCTGACGGAGGCGCAGGGACAGCAGGTTGGCCAGGTTAGCCCCGCCCGGGGTAGAAGTCACCACGCTGCTGTAGGACTCCGGAGAGAGCAGGGTCAGGAGTCGGTCCGACGACAGCTGAGCCGCTTCCTGGGAGGACAGAAAGCACACAAAAAAGCGCGTCATTTAAAAAACATTTTGTGGACCCCTTCAGGACATCACTGCCTTACCAGGGATGGGAATTGTCCGCAAAGTTCCGCCAAAATTACATTGCTTTTCCGTCCAAAAAAAGTCTGTCCGCCGAAAAACAACAACCAATTACCGTATTTTTCGGATCATTAGGTGCTGCTGTGTATAAGACGAATAGGGCAATTTTCAACAAAAATCTGAAAAAAATTAAAGTAAAAGGCGCCCTCGTTTATAAGGCAAGATACACACCTCGCAAAAGAAAGTCGAAGTTTGAAGCCAGTACACGTCCTGTAAACGCATACCGACCGCCATTACTGCTGTCATAAACGAGAGTTGGCTCCCTTCTCAACTAATCGAACTTCCGTTTTTGCGACTTCCGGTTGTTGTGTTTGGATTTTTCTTCGCGAAAACTGGTAGAATGATGGCATTTTAAGCTCTACAACGATGCTTTCTACATCCAATGAAAGGCTATGGCATCTGTTGGACGGTATCTCAGAGTATTCGTGAGTATACGTGAGTATTCGTCGTTTCGGTGACTCGTTACCACTTTCGATGTTGTGACTCACAGTAGACTGTACTGAACACGGCAATCGTTGCCTCTCTTCTCATGATTTTGTTCACTAACAGGGCGCCCTCGTTTATAGACACATAGGTCGAAATTGGAGAAAAAAATATCGCCTTATAGTCCAACAAGCGCGGATTCGCAATCGTTTGTGGCACACTTTTCTTTCTCTTTTACAATATGTGCGACAATTTTGGACCGACCGACAAAGTGAGTTATAGGTTTGTGACTTGTGCCACAAACAAAAATTACGGTAACTAAATTTTGCCTTTCTAATGCTGTTTTAGGGTTTCAATTACAAAACAAAAACTTCAGCATTACCCCCTGGACCCCTACAAGGGGCCTTCTGCGGCCCCCAGACCCCCGCTTTTCAGCTTGTTTTTACTTTTCAATTCCCATGTCTGCTTACACAAACTTCATTACTGGCCTGGAGCTACAGAGCTTAATCTAGGATTTCTGAAAAAGGGGGACAGTCCCCCCCCCTCATATAAAAAAAAGGGGGGCACTCCCCCCTATCCAACCCCACATCACATACATAAGTTGTTATCGTGCTTCAAACACAATGTACATTGCATCCCTGTCTCAATCTTCGTCAGCCACGGACACTTTTTCAACCAGTCATTTTGGAACCGATGTTCCTTTGCACTGCCACTGTTGTCATTCTTTTCCGACGTTTTAGATGTAGAAGCCTTTTCTTCGAGGTCTTCACACTCGCTTGGAACAGGATTTTTTTTTTTTCACTTTGCCTCCGCGAAAATCAAAATCAAACAGGGTCCCTGCCCGCTTCATTTTGAAGAACATTCAAGATGGCGGCCAAAACTCTCGCAACTTCCTGTCGGTAGAACGAGAAGAACGCGATTGGTTGATTAACACTAACATTTTGTCAAGAACCAATGAAATGTCGAGAAATCCTTCACTCCTGCTCGATACTTTCAGTTTGTCCAGACGACGGGTTTAGCAGACGACGAAGGTCTTCCCGCATCGATCGGTAAAAACTGCGGGCCGTTCTGCAAATGTGCGGGACTCGGCCCGCTCCCCACGCCGATTATCGCGGGAAGGAACAAAATTTCGGGGGATTTTACTACTCCCGCACTCTAGATTAAGCTCTGGAGCCACCTAGGAAAACCCCCCGATATTATAACAAATAAGAAACCCAACAAAACTCACAATGTCAATGATTCGGTTTTGACAACATTTCTGGTTGATCCGAGTTTATTTTTCGCTTTGAAATCGTGGTTACTTGTATGAAAATCGGAATCATTAGTCTCCTGTTAATGAAAACATATCAGAGTATTTTCTGAGGCTCGCGTAGGGCCGATTTTTAAAATTACATTTTTAACATCACAATGGAGATAGAAGCACCAACCATATGTGAAGCGAAATCTGGAACAGTGATGAAGAGAAGTAACTTGAAAAACGTGGCTTGGACTGAAAAAACAACATGGAATTAGACAAGTTTTAGAGAGAGAAAAATATCACTGTTCCGAGAATACTCGGAATTAGGCCCTGACTGGCGTTCTCCTGTTCCGAGAATACTCAGAATTAGGCCCTGACTGGCGTTCTCCTGTTCCGAGAATACTCAGAATTAGGCCCTGACTGGCGTTCTCCTGTTCCGAGTATACTCAGAATTTGTCCGGAATGAGTTAAGGCACATCTTCTTCAAATGTTACACGGACAGACAGACGGACAGACACTGACCCTGAGGAAAGCGATGGTGAGCGTAGTCCTCATGTACATGACCACCACTCTGGCGGTTCCTTTCAGTATCCATACAAACAAATCAACTGACCAACAGACAGACAGACACTGACCCTGAGGAAAGCGGTGGTGAGCGAGGTCCCCATGTACATGACCACCACTCTGGCGGTTCCTTTCAGTATCCATACAAACAAATCAACTGACCAACAGACGGACAGACACTGACCCTGAGGAAAGCGGTGGTGAGCGAGGTCCCCATGTACATGACCACCACTCTGGCGGTTCCTTTCAGTATCCATACAAACAAATCAACTGACCAACAGACGGACAGACACTGACCCTGAGGAAAGCGATGGTGAGCGTAGTCCTCATGTACATGACCACCACTCTGGCGGTTCCTTTCAGTATCCATACAAACAAATCAACTGACCAACAGACAGACAGACACTGACCCTGAGGAAAGCGGTGGTGAGCGTAGTCCTCATGTACATGACCACCACTCTGGCGGTTCCTTTCAGTATCCATACAAACAAATCAACTGACCAACAGACAGACAGACAGACACTGACCCTGAGGAAAGCGGTGGTGAGCGTAGTCCTCATGTACATGACCACCACTCTGGCGGTTCCTTTCAGTATCCATACAAACAAATCAACTGACCAACAGACAGACAGACACTGACCCTGAGGAAAGCGGTGGTGAGCGAGGTCCCCATGTACATGACCACCACTCTGGTGGTGCCCGCGGACAGGGTGCTGACGGCCATGGCAGCGCCGGCCTCGTCCTCCAGCTCCACGGAGTGGACCACGCACAGCCCCTCCTGCCGCGCCGCGTTCACCATGGCGCTCAGGCCCTCGCGCCCATAGCTGTTGGCTGCGTGCACCACCTGTGAGGGAAGAAAAAAATAACAGCTTAAGCTCTTCGCTGCCCCGTGACGGATATTTCCGTCAACTTCCGGTAACCTATAAACTGCCCCGTGACGGATATTTCCGTCAACTTCCGGTAACCTATAAACTGCCCCGTGACGGATATTTCCGTCAACTTCCGGTAACCTATAAACTGCCCCGTCACGGATATTTCCGTCAACTTCCGGTAACCTATAAACTGCCCCGTCACGGATATTTCCGTCAACTTCCGGTAACCTATAAACTGCCCCGTCACGGATATTTCCGTCAACTTCCGGTAACCTATAAACTGCCCCGTCACGGATATTTCCGTCAACTTCCGGTAACCTATAAACTGCCCCGTCACGGATATTTCCGTCAACTTCCGGTAACCTATAAACTGCCCCGTCACGGATATTTCCGTCAACTTCCGGTAACCTATAAACTGCCCCGTCACGGATATTTCCGTCAACTTCCGGTAACCTATAAACTGCCCCGTCACGGATATTTCCGTCAACTTCCGGTAACCTATAAACTGCCCCGTCACGGATATTTATCAACTTCCGGTAACCTATAAACTGCCCCGTCACGGATATTTCCGTCAACTTCCGGTAACCTATAAACTGCCCCGTCACGGATATTTCCGTCAACTTCCGGTAACCTATAAACTGCCCCGTCACGGATATTTCCATCAACCTATAAACTGCCCCGTCACGGATATTTCCGTCAACTTCCCGTAACCTATAAACTGCCCCATCACGGATATTTCCGTCAACTTCCGGTAACCTATAAACTGCCCCGACTAACATTGCAAAAGAACCAATGAAATGTCAAGAAATCATTCATTCCTGCTCGATGCTTTCGGTTAGTGCAGACAATGGATTTAGCTGACGACGAAGGAAATCCCGTAGCGATCGGTAAAAAGTGCGGGCAGTTCTGCAAATATGCGGGTGTTGGGCCGCGCTTAGACCCGATTATTGCGGGAAGGAAAAGATTTTGGGGGGATTGTACCAATCCTGCGCCCTAGAATCAGCTCTGGGGTCTACAAGAGGCCACATACCTGGATGTAGCTGAAGCCCAGCATCTTGCAGAGCTAGACACACACACGGTGCTTTGCTAGGGTCTACAAGAGCCCACCCTTCCTGGATGTAGCTGAAGTCCAGCATCTTGCAGAGCTTGCCACACACACGGTGCTTTGCTAGGGTCTACAAGAGCCCACCCTTCCTGGATGTAGCTGAAGCCCATCATCTTGCAGAGCTTGCCACACACACGGTGCTTTGCTAGGGTCTACAAGAGCCCACCCTTCCTGGATGTAGCTGAAGTCCAGCATCTTGCAGAGCTTGCCACACACACGGTGCTTTGCTAGGGTCTATAAGAGCCCACCCTTCCTGGATGTAGCTGAAGCCCAGCATCTTGCAGAGCTTGCCACACACACGGTGCTTTGCTAGGGTCTATAAGAGCCCACCCTTCCTGGATGTGGCTGAAGCCCAGCATCTTGCAGAGCTTGGCCAGGACCATAGAACACACACACGCTACTTTTTTGTGTGTGTTGCTGTCCCATCTTCTGGGCTGTACAGTGGCGTTGCTCCCACGCCGCTCGTTCCAAATCCCAATTCGCAGCTACACCCGGGTTTGTTCAAGTCGCAGAAACCGAGACCAGCAGTCCAAGGGGAGAGAATCTATGTTAGGCCGTCAGGAGGCAACCAACCGAGGAGACACTGCACTTCTGCTGAGTCACTTCGGTGGAGTTCAGTGGAGCCTGTTCAGGACACCACCTACTAAACCCCCTACTGACGACACTATTCTCTTAGTCGCGGAGCCAGCGTGAGTGAGGTCCTCCTCCGAGGGTGCCACCACGACCGTCCACCGACAGCTCCCCAGAACACACTGATCCCCATGACTTTGACCCGAACGCACCAAGGCATAGACTGGATTGGAAACCGAAACTGAGGTCACCATGAGAGCAGGGCATGCAAAGCCACAGAATTTGATACATTTTTTTTTTAATGATTGATGGAAAATGAGGCCGATGATAACGATGCTATGGAGTTCCGTATCGGTCTGAGACTGCATGGCAGGGCTGTATTCTACGCTTCCTTTCATAATGATATCCCGGCATTAACCAGGCCCGAGAACTACAGACACCTGCAGTGTTGGTCTTACAATTAGAGCAACACTCTCAGAATCGCATCCGTTAAGCGGATGAAACTCAACTGTGTGGTTTCAGTCTTCCCATTGAGCCCATAGCCACTCACTCTGGGTAGGGGTCGGTCCAGGACTGAAAAAACCCTCGCCTCTGATGGGATTCGAACCCCCGACCTCCCAGCCAGTAGTCCGCGACGCTAACCACTACACCATGGCGGCTGGTCACACACGTTACTTTGCCAGGGTCTACAAGAGCCCACCCTACCTGGATGTAGCTGAAGCCCAGCATCTTGCAGAGCTTGACCAGGGCCATGGCGATGGAGCTGTCACCCTGCAGGGTGCGGAAGAAGGTGGGGTTGTCCATCAGGGAGGCGGCGGTGGCCGAGGGGCTGACCATGGTCACCCCCAGGGGCTGCAGGATCTCCCCGGCCTCCCCGGAGCTGCCCGTGTTGTCCGTCATCCAGGCCAGGATTCTGTCAGAATGGAAGCTGTCATCGTCCATGTCTCCCTGAATGAATGAATCACACAGGACAAGGCAAATTATCGCTGTGTCGCCCTGTAAGAATGCATGTTGTCCGTCATCCAGGCCAGGATTCTGTCAGAGTGGAAGCTGTCATCGTCCATGTCTCCCTGAATGAATGAATCACACAGGACAAGGCAAATTATCGCTGTGTTGCCCTGTAAGAATGCATGTTGTTCGTCATCCAGGCCAGGATTCTGTCAGAATGGAAGCTGTCATTGTCCATGTCTCCCTGAATGAATGAAAGACAAAAAGGGACTATTCAGACAAATTAAAATGATCATATTAACCCTTTCACCGCCAGCCATTTTTCAGCCCCAAAATACCATTAAACATAACTGGGTAGAGAAAAAACAAATCTGCAATATTGGGAACTCCTCCGTGACATGTACAGTCGACCCCCTCTTTTAAGACCTTCAAAAAAATGAGGAGGCAAGTTTAGAAGAAAAACGATCCGTCATTCATATTTCAGTTGTAAAAGAGGGGAGGTCGTAAATCAGAGGGCCGTTCGTGAGGGGGTCGACTGTATAACATCAGACCTACCCGTACCTCCAAAAATTAAGAAAATTGGGTCTTCAGGTATACCAGGCCCTGATTTGATGCCTTTTAGTGACATGTGTGTTAAACCATTGTGGTGCATAAATGCGACATTGGCGGTGAAAGGGTTAATTATGAGACGATTATATTTATTAATGGACTCAAAGGCTCTAGGATCCCCCCCGCTTTGCAGGGGGGCTGTTCGACAAGACCTTTTCGTAAGTTTCACTGTACGGTCCAGAAGATGCAGACCTGTTTACCCCTATTTTGCAGTTGTAATTTCTTAAACAAAAAAAACGTAATTTTGAAAAAACAACTGTAATCCAACACATGACCAATGAACGTTGATATCGTACTGACCTGAGTGTGCAATACTAATGTCCGTCGAGCAGTAGACATAGAACACATGCTCGTCACCTAGTGCTGAATGACGAATTCCTGTGCCACTTAAGTAACTTTTGATGTCTTTTCTTTTAATTTTTTCGACCAGAAGATACAGAAGCTTTGGAATGCACTCGCTTGGACGCCATTTTTAAACAGAAACGGAAATGGCGCGAAATGACTTTTCACTGCATCGTTTCAAAAGCTTCGCTTACCGACGCAAACTGTAGTGGTTTTTTAATATATTTAGGATTTTGTTTTCCCGGTGTTTTTTTCGTAGCTGTAATTACCGTAATTTGACTTTCCCCCCGTACAAATCACGGCAAAATCGGGATGGTAAACAGGCCGGAAGATGAGACAGCCAAAAAACAAACCAAAAATGAAAAAGAAAGTCCCATGCCCTGACCATGACGGTGCTCCAGGTGAGCTCCATGAGGCCGGAGTAGACGTCGGACACCTGGCCGTATGCCCGCCCCTCGTTGTTGCAGTGGTCCATGATCAGCCCGCCCAGCGTCACGTTGTTCAGCTTCACCGGGCCCTCACCGCTGCAATAATAATAATACTGGTTATTTATAGAGCGCTTAACTCCCTTTGCAGGGTGCTCAAAGCGCTGAACAAAGGCCTAAACACTAACATACAGATAAACATATACATTAAAGACAAGCCAAGAATAATCAACATGAAAACAAGTATCAATGAATATAAACATTAGAAATAAGTGAGACTGTTCATACAAAATACATGTATTAATCTCTCTCGCCCCCCCCCCCCCACCCCCCCCCCCCCCCCCCCCCCCCCCCCCCCCCCCCCCCCCCCCCCCCCCCACGCACGCACACACACACATACTGCAGGGTAATATCATCAAGGACTACGTGGATTAGAGGTGAGAGTATGAGGTTTCAAAAAGATGAGTTTTCACACACACACCTCAACATAGTTATTCAGGGAAACGAGGCGAGCATGATAAACACCACACAATCCATCTCCTGAAGCCTAACAATAAATATCAGACAACTACATGCAAATCAGCATCAGACAACACTGTGGCGGTACCATAGCTGATGAGGTTAAACCGAGGCGTGGTTACTGTTACACTTATCTATATTGTTAAAAATTCTGGACTTTACTGGTGTTGCACTGCCTCCGGGCATTGCCTCCAGTATCGTTCCCACCATCTTTGTATTTACAAATGTCCCATATGTGTCTGTTCCAGACTGAGAGGACGTAAAACACCATTTTTCATTTTCATCATCGCAAAATCAGCATATAGGCTTAGCTTAAAAAAGTGACAGGCAAGAATTAGTGACAATGTAAACAAACAACAGGAGTGGCCCAATGCTCACACATGCACACAAGCATACTCTCTCTCTCTCACTCACACACTCTCTCTCTAATCATATATTTTGTGTTACATCAATATAACATTTAAACACTGACTAATTACAGATTTGAAGAATAATACAAAGACATCATCAGACACACACGGGCGCACGCACGCACACACACAATCAATCACACACACACTTTCAGACCGTGTTTCTTTTTGGTTTTCTTTACTTCCACACTTGAACCTTTTTCTTTCTTTCATAATTTATTCTGGCCAATTCTAGCCGGCTTAAAGTCGGCTCTTTCGTCTTCGATCCGGCCACAGCCGGACGTAGCTCACCTCTGCTACTACCACACTTTACCCACCGTGCACGTGAACGCACGCAAAAAAAAGAATATGCCGATGCCTGCGTTTCCCACCTGTTGATGCGATCCAGGGCGTAGGTCATGGCAGCGGAGTACTGGAAGCCGTTGGTGGTGCGCATGTCCCCACAGACGTAGGGCCGCTGCCCGTCGGGGCCGGGGTGCCGGATGGAAAAGGTGGCGCCTATCAGCCAGTCGCCCGGCACGTAGGCAAACCGCTCAGCGTAGTAGGCGTACTGACAGGCCACGCAGCGCCCTGGGGGGGTAATAACCACTGTCATGATGACGATGATGATGATGATGGTGATGTCGATGATGGTGATGATGATGATGATGATGGTGATGATGATGGTGATGATGGTGATGTCGATGATGGTGATGATGATGATGGTGACGATGATGATGATGATGATGATGATGATGATGATGATGATGATGATGACGACGATGATGGTGATGATGATGATGATGATTGTTATGATGATGATGACGATGATGATGGTGATGATGATGATGGTGATGATGATGATAATGGTGGTGATGATAATGGTGGTGATGATGATGATGGTGACGATGATGATGATGATGATGACGATGATGATTGTTATGATGATAATGATGACGATGATGGTGATGATGATGACAACGATAATGACGGTGATGATGATAATGATGATTATGACAATAATGATGATGACGATGATGATGATGACGATGGTGATGTCAATGATGGTGATGATGATGACAATGATGATATCGATGATATCGATGATGGTGATGATGATGATGAAGATGATGGTGATAATGATGACGATGATGACAATGATGACAACAATGACAACAACGGCAATAATGCTGATGACTCACACAGCGCAGCACGTCAGAGACCAGCAACCAACAGTAAAATAAAGAAGAAAATGGTGGTGCACGTATAAATTCTGAGAATCTGAAGAGCAGTCACGCAGAATTCTTAACCCTCTAGCTCTGAGCTGTACATATATGATAAACGACAACCAAGCGCCTGAGGTACACACCCACCGCATGCTTATCTCAGTTGGATATCTGATTCCACAGAGGTGTGGCCTGCAACACAGCCCCATTCTCATCCCAGAACACTCCGCCCAGTTTTTTGTTAGCACCCCTTCCTCTCAGCACTGACTATAAACAGTTTTCAGCATCCTAAGGGTACGTACACATGCATGCAGAGATTCAGTGCGGAAACCCGTGCGCAATCTGCAAATAAAGAAGGGAACAGATTTGCGCACGTGTCCGAATTTCCCCTAATCCGCACATTTTCACCCTTCTTTCTTCCACTTGTTTACGGATTGCGCGTGGGGTTTCCGCATGAAGCGAGTACGAGGCCTTAAGTTTTTTCCACTTTTGAGCCACCGAAATGTGAGTATTAACATATTTTCGTTTACGATGAAATATAATGCAGTAATATAGAGACTTCGAGCATGTCATTGTTTTATATAGACTCTGTTCATGTTTGCCATAAAATTACAATACAAACAACTTATAATAAGTTTGGCGTTTGTGGAATCTTCAGGTAATCCTCCAATAGCGAACTTATCATTTTCTAATTTAGTCAATTTTTCACTTTAAAAAACAAACAAAAAAACAACAAAAACCAGGAATGTGCTTCTTTATTATATCTTATGTCCCCTGAAGTCGGAGTATAGCCGCCCATGTGGCGGGACTCTATAATATAAAAGCAGCCCTACACGTAATCTTCCCACCCTAGGCCATGCCAGATGTTCACATGGCAGTGGGTGTGGTGTGCCCCCAGAGTGTTAAGCTGGGGAACGAAAACAACAACAACATCTTATTGTATTTTTTGTTCATGAAACACATTTTCTTTAATCCACAAGTATGCTCACCAGTTTAGGTTCTAGAGGGTTAACTCATTCGCATCGCAACGATTTTGAATCATTACCAAAACTCGCAAGTCACTCCAGCCATACACACAAACAAAACGTACATAAACAGGTCCTCAAACACAAAACTTCTGAAAGTTCCCAAAACAAATCTAAAATCATTTGGTGACCGCAGTTTCAGTTTCAGTGCCCCTGCTGTTTGGAATTCACTCCCAGTCGATCTCCGCTATGAACCAACTATCTCTAGTTTCAAAGCTAAACTCAAGACTCACTACTTTCAAAGCTCATTTGGTTTGTAAATGTTTCCTTCTTGATCTTGTACCTGGGTGAATGATTGGGTAACAATGTTTTGGTGTGAGACTGCGGGTGTATCAGTGAATGGAAGCGCCTTGAGTGTAAAATAATTATAGAAAGTCGCTGTAGAAATACTATCAATAAAAAAAATTTTAAATGAAAGATTACGGGGTTTTACTTCAGGTTTAGACATAGGGAAATGGTAGATCAGACTTTTTTTATATATAGACTTTTTACAGAAAAACTCTCAACACCAATTGGCCTCCTCACAACTAACCACTACAAAAGCAAGTCAGAGGCAAACTTGTGGTCTAAGGGAGCGAAGTGAGTTTAGAAGTGACCAAGGTATGGTGTGTGCACAGATTTACTTCCCTTGAAGCAAATACTTCAAATTGACAGCTATCTATTAATTCCGGACATATATGGCCGGAATGACTTGAATGAGTTAACAGTGCATTGAGAAAGCACGCGTGTACCTGTGCACTGGGTGCTGACGGTGTTGGCCATGGCACCGCTGCCGGTGGCAAAGTTGGGCGACAGGTTGTTGATCTGGTAGTCGGACGTGTCAAACCTCCCCACCTGGCAAACAAGCGACGTTTTCACTTTACATATATGTACACCGAACGTGGCATTAGCGACCATTCATACACACTGCAACACAGACTTGCATCCATACTAAGTTGGTTAAGCTTTGCCCCCCAACCCTCGCCTTGGGGGGGGGGGGGGGTGCAAAGCTCTGCAGGCTGTCAATGAGAGACCTCCACCCCCCCACCCCTGTCCTGTGCCTTTGCCTCTACGCTGGTTCCAGGTAAGGCCCATCCTTCTGGTGTCTGCCAGGAAGAGACCTCCACAGCCCCCTGTCCTGTGCCTTTGCCTCTCTGCTGGTTCCATGCAAGGCCCATCCTCGTGTCTGCCAGGTAGATACCTCCACAGCCCCCTGTCCTGTGCCCTTGCCTCTACGCTGGTTCCAGGTAAGGCCCATCCTTCTGGTGTCTGCCAGGTAGAGACCTCCACAGTCCCCTGTCCTGTGCCCTTGCCTCTACGCTGGTTCCAGGTAAGGCCCATCCTTCTGGTGTCTGCCAGGTAGAGACCTCCACAGCCCCCTGTCCTGTGCCCTTGCCTCTAGCTGGTTCCAGGTAAGGCCCATCCTTCTGGTGTCTGCCAGGTAGAGACCTCCACAGCCTCCTGTCCTGTGCCCTTGCCTCTAGCTGGTTCCAAGTAAGGCCCATCCTTCAGGTGTCTGCCAGGGAGAGACCTCCATAGCCTCTGTCCTGTGCCCTTGCCTCTAGCTGGTTCCAGGTAAGGCCCATCCTTCTGGTGTCTGCCAGGTAGAGACCTCCACAGCCCTCTGTCCTTGCCTCTACACTGGTTCCAGGTAAGGCCCATCCTTCTGGTGTCTGCCAGGGAGAGACCTCCATAGCCCTCTGTCCTGTGCCCTTGCCTCTACGCTGGTTCCAGGTAAGGCCCATCCTTCTGGTGTCTGCCAGGTAGAGACCTCCACAGCCCCCTGTCCTGTGCCCTTGCCTCTAGCTGGTTCCAGGTAAGGCCCATCCTTCTGGTGTCTGCCAGGAGCTCTCTTTGCCAACCGTTTCTTGGCTGGCCTCTTTTTCTTTTGCCTTGGGGGTGAGTGTGGGGGGGTGGTTCCATGTTAGAGCTTGTCTGATGGCTTTCTTAGCGAATGTCCAATCCATCAACTAATTTTCATGTTTGTCTCCAGCAAGCTAGGAACTAGCCGACCCTAGACATTATATAAGGCAATGCCCGGGCCCCCACCAAAAAGACTAAGACAAACAGATCCCTAACTTACTGCAGTCTACAGGGGTAAAAACAAAATCCATTGGGGGTGGGGATGAAGGGACTGGGGTGAGGGCGTCTGTCAAAAGTTTCAGTTTTGGGCTGTGGCTGAGAGCCCTATAAACGCATAACACACAAAACACATCAATAAACGCATACACGCAAAACACATCAATAAACGCAAAACACATTAATAAACAATAACACGCAAATAAACGATAACACATCAATAAACACATACGCACAAAACACATCAATAAATGCAAACACGTAAAACACATCAATAAACAATAACACGCAAATAAACGATAACAAACAAAACACATCAAATAAACGCATACACACAAAACACATCAAATAAACGCACGCACGCAAACCCCCTTACATTGGTGAAGAGGCTGTTGCTCCCATAGCACTACACACGACACACATCAATAAACGCATATGCACAAAACACATCAAATAAACGCACGCACGCAAACCCCCTTACATTGGTGAAGAGGCTGTTGCTCCCATAGCACTACACACAACACACATCAAATAAACGCACGCACGCAAACCCCCTTACATTGGTGAAGAGGCTGTTGCTCCCATAGCACTACACACGACACACATCAAATAAACGCACGCACGCAAACCCCCTTACATTGGTGAAGAGGCTGTTGCTCCCATAGCACTACACACGACACACATCAAATAAACGCACGCACGCAAACCCCCTTACATTGGTGAAGAGGCTGTTGCTCCCATAGCACTACACACGACACACATCAAATAAACGCACGCACGCAAACCCCCTTACATTGGTGAAGAGGCGGTTGCTCCCATAGCACTACACACGACACACATCAAATAAACGCACGCACGCAAACCCCCTTACATTGGTGAAGAGGCTGTTGCTCCCGTAGTGGAAGTAGATCAGGTCACTGCGCCCCTCCCCGTCCATGATCTCGTAATTGTCGCCTTCGTTGGAGTTCCTCATCAGCTGGTACAGGCGCTGCCCCAGTGCCCGCATGCCCATCGCCGGGCACATGCCCATGGTGCTGGGGCACTGCTCGTCCAGCGCCGTCCGCAGGCTCCTCGCCACAGTGTCCACTGCTTCCACGATGTAAGGGCTGTAGCCTGCTCAAATCAAATCAAATGCTAGGGCTGTAGCCTGTTCAAATCAAATCAAATCAATGTCACAGTGTCCACTGCTTCCAGGATGTAAGGGCTGTAGCCTGCTCAAATCAAATCAAATCAATGTCACAGTGTCCACTGCTTCCAGGATGTAAGGGCTGTAGCCTGCTCAAATCAAATCAAATGCTAGGGCTGTAGCCTGTTCAAATCAAATCAAATCAATGTCACAGTGTCCACTGCTTCCAGGATGTAAGGGCTGTAGCCTGCTCAAATCAAATCAAATCAATGTCACAGTGTCCACTGCTTCCAGGATGTAAGGGC
Source organism: Phymorhynchus buccinoides (assembly GCA_017654935.2). NCBI lineage: Eukaryota > Metazoa > Mollusca > Gastropoda > Neogastropoda > Raphitomidae > Phymorhynchus > Phymorhynchus buccinoides. The sequence continues at coordinate 48,599,055 of CM065702.1, read as the reverse complement.
TGTAGCCTGCTCAAATCAAATCAAATCAATGTCACAGTGTCCACTGCTTTCAGGATGTAAGGGCTGTAGCCTGTTCAAATCAAATCAAATCAATGTCACAGTGTCCACTGCTTCCAGGATGTAAGGGCTGTAGCCTGTTCAAATCAAATCAAATCAAATGCGCCTTGGCTTAAGGCTGTCTCAGACCAATTGTTTCTATGCTATGCATTGTTACGCATGGATTGTCTTTAGCCATGACAAGCTCCTAGCATAACATTATCAGTCTCCCAAATCCCCCGAAGACGGAGTGTGGCTGCCCATGTGGTGGGGTAATCAAAGTCACACACGTAATGTTCTCATCTGTAGCTGGTGCACTTGTACCAGAGTGTAGCTTCAGTTGTTGGAATGATCCCTGGAGTCTTTTAGCCAGAGTCACAAAGGTTCGAGTTTAAAAATGCACACCTCACTAGATAAAAGATGTCCAACTTTAAACTACCGTATTTTACGAACTATTGGCGACACTTTTTCCCCCCAGACTGAGACCCCTGCGCCTTATAATGTGATTAATAATATGTGATGGTGCAAGGGAAAAACCTACATAAGTCGCTCAGAATGTTTTGAGCAAAAGCCAAAAATAGTCAACAACCCCCAAAATATCAATTTTCTATTTAAGGCATATTTATGTCTATTTGTATGTGTTCTACCAGTATCCACAACATGAAAGACGATTTTGAATGATTTCTTTGTTTATTTGATTGTTTTCTAAATCAAGTCGATAGAAACAAAGAGGCAAAATTGTATCTTCTATGCCCGATTTCTGCAAATGATATATTTCGAATGCCAAACTTCAAATAATCATAAAATACAAACTAAACAGGATAACTCAATTCGGGTTTCTGTGTACTAACAAGGAATCTTTGCTCCACCATGAACAATTAATATCTCAATTTATGCCAAAATTCCGTTATGTCTGTTTTTCCCATGCACTGTTACATATAGTAAGAAATTACAATAACATCAAAATTCTGAGTAAAATTTGGGGGGGGTGCGCCTTATAATCAGGTGCGCCTTATAGTCCTTAAAGACCCACCACGTCACATGTCAAAATCACGGTTTTCACGTGTTTTCCCTCTTAGTGCTGGTAAGAAATCTTAAGAAATATTCCTAGCATAAGAGGGAATGTGACACGTGACGTGGGGGGGGGTGTCTTTAAAATCCGGGATGCATTTCACCACCGTACCCAAGTAGACGTCGTGGGAACTGATGCGGTTGAGACCGGTGCATGCGTCCTGATAGTACACTCGGCTGGCGGGAGTCAGAGAACACTTGAACTCATCTTCGTACCACTGGGAAAGGAAAGGGTCGTCTGCGATGGCGCTCATTGACAGACCTGAAGAAGTAGAGGAGGAGGAGAATTAAACAAATTGAGTTGGGATGGAACAAAGGGTTCGTTCGTTCTTTGATTTAACGTCTATCCACCTTACAGTGATCTTAGACAAACAAACCAACAACAAAAAAACAAAAACAAAAACAAAATGTATGTGTAGTATGATTATGATGTATGTGTTTGATGGGTAAGGGGTATGTGGGTCTGAGTATATATGTGATTATAGGCCCTATGTTAGTGAAATGTTAGTGAAATACTTAAACTTAGAATTATGTCTAAACATGTAAAAGAAGCACACAATAAATGAACAATAAACTCCAAAAAAGAAAAGTAAAATAGATATCAAGCACATTAAAGCAAAGGTCCAATTGAACAAAGGGTGCAGGTGTGTGCGTGTGAGTGTGTTGTGTGTGTATATCTGCTTGCATGTGTATGAGTGTATGCGTGCGCAGGAGAGATTTTGTTCGCTAGAGTGTGGCGGGGGGGTGGGGGGGGGGGGGGGGGGGGGGGGGGGGAGAGTGTGTGAGTATGTGTCTGTGAGTGTGAGTACACGTGAGTGCTTTGTGTATGTGAGTGCGCTGTGTATGTGTGTGCGCGTGTTTGTACAAGTGTATGCTTGAGTAAGTTTGTGTGCATTTCAGTGATAATGTGTTTTCTGTGTTTGATGGAATGTGTGTGTGTATGTCTGTGTGCAAGAACGCATTCACGCTCGTGCGTGCACGTACGTGCGTGTGTGTCTGTTTTGCGTGTGTGTCTGTTGTGCGTGTGTGTGCGTTTCAATACTGATTGTAAAGCGCTTTGTGCTCGATAAAAAGCGCTATATAAATATCCGTTTATTATTATTATTATTATAGATCAGATATTCCATTCTCCCTCTCTCTTTCTTTATGAATGACTAGGTTTGCCTCTCTCTGTGTGAGTGAGCGAGTGAGTGTGTGAGAAAGCGAGTGTGTGTGTGTGTTGCGTGTCCATGCATGTGTGAATGCTTGTGAATGTGTGTGTGTCATTAATTTAACGTCTATCCACTTCTTGTGATATTAGACGTGTGAATGTGTGTGTGTGTGTTTGCACCTGCATGCCAAAACATGCATCTCTATCTCTTCTCTCTTTACATAACTTTTCAGGTTTTCGGCATTTTTCGGCTTGTGGGTCTGTTTGCATGTAATTTTTGATCTTTCGTATGTAATTTAAACTATTTGCATATGAATTTAGTTGCAAAAACACTTCAATTTTTGAGTCAGATTTGAATCAGTCAAAACTAAGTGACTTGATAATACAGTGGAACCTCTCCCTATTAAGACCTCGAAAAATCATCCCCAACAGGTCTTAATAGGGAGGTGGACACTCAGTAGCCAGAGGAAAAAAATCGGAAAATTTCTTGGGTCACATCTTAGAGGGAGTGCTTGATAGGGGTCTTTATAGGGAGGTTCCACTGCATCACATACAGTGGAACCTCCCTTACAAGACTCCCTCCCACATAAGACCTACTTCTCTGAGACATTGCCCTTCTTTGCAAGTATTAAAATCACCCTCCACCCTTATTAGACCCCTCCCTTATAAGACCTCATTTTGGATGATTTTTGCCCCCCGTGGGGATACCGGGGGGGTCTTTTGCACAAATAGTTCCCCCACCTTCTGGAAGTTCTGGGCTTGTAACTTCCTCTAGTTCTGTCATTCTCTTTGACTGCCTTTTCCCTTTGCTTACTGTCATCTGCAATCTTTCTATCTCACTGGTCCATTCTCCTCCTGCCTTTTTTTCTATAAATTCTTACAAAGATTTCTTCAGCCGAAGTGTCGGACATGCTGGGCCTAGCTGTTTCTTAGTTAGGCGCATAACGGCAGCATGACGCATCTACGCTCATATGACAGGAAACTGTCTGAGCGAACGAACAAGAAGAAGAAGAGGATGATTTTTGAAGGTCTTATAAGGGGAGGTTCCACCTTAATATAATCACAACCGGGGCCTGTATTCACGTTGAGATAGCATGAGACTTAGCATGATGCTAACTTAGAAGCTCTTCCAAAAGTCCTATTAAATCCTATAGGACATTGGAAGAGCTTCTAAGTTAGCATCATGCTAAGTCTCATGCTATCTCAACGTGAATACAGGCCCTGAATCACGTTGAGATAGCATGAGACTTAGCATGATGCTAACTTAGAAGCTCTTCCAAAAGTCCTATTAAATCCTATAGGACATTGGAAGAGCTTCTAAGTTAGCATCATGCTAAGTCTCATGCTATCTCAACGTGAACACAGGCCCTGAACGACTCACCCGAGAGCCAGTTCAGCATGTTTCGGTTTTCGTACTCCGCCAGCTGGGTGACAAGGAAGCCGCTAGCCTCGGCCTCGTAGCCCTCAAAGACGTTGGGGGAGCGGCCCCACTCCTCAGAGCCCGCCACGAAGGTCAGGCGCCGCTGCACCCCGGGTGTGGCTGTCACGGTCCTCACCGCTTGCAGCAGAGACCGCAGGTGCATGCCCGAGGCAAACACCACCACTACCGGAGCCTCCTGTGGGGGGGGGGGGGGGACAACAACAAAAAAGAAGAAGAAAACTCTCAGTTTAATTAACCCTTTCACCGCCGATGTCGCATTTCTGCACCACAGTGAATTAACCCTTTCACCGCCAGCCATTTTTCAGCCAAAATGTTCCATTAAATTGACCTGGGTAGAGAAAAGTCTTACCTGCAATGTTCAGAATGTTCTCTGTGGCATGTATAACATCAGGCCTATCCCTACCTCACAAAGCAAAGAAAACAGGGTCTTCGGATAACAGACCCTGATTTGATGCCTTTTAGTGACATGGGTGTTAAACCATTGTGGTGCATAAATTGGCGGTGAAAATTAAAAATAATAAAAATTGGGTAGGTGCTGAACTTGCGGTGACGCACACTCCGGGGGGAGAGCAGCCTGAATTTCACAGAGATAAGTCTCTGTGACTAGAATATACCAAATACCAATGAAAAAGCCACGTAATGTACTCCCAGTCTGCTACAGCCCAGGCATGGCTCTGAGAGTCCTGATCGTTTCTAGCACAGACCTCAGGTGCATGCCTGAGGCAAACACCAACACTACACTCCTGTGGAAAACAGAAAAAAAATCCTCCATTTAGCAAGGGTTAAACCTGATGATTTTCAAAAAAAGGAAATGGGGCAGGGGTCCAGGGCTGCCTAGGCCCCGGCGGTGTATAGGGGCAGAGCCCCTATTGGGGTGTCAGGGGGGGGGGGGGGGCGTTTCACCTCTTGGTCAACAGGAAAACATGCTAGTTACGGGGTTTACACTTGGCAGGACACGGACCAGCAAGCACTTCTGCTTCCGTTAAAGCAAAACCAAAACCCGTTTCTATGCGGCAATCAGGTTTTCGCTTACCCCATGCCATTTTTTCCCCTGTTTTTATTATATTTTTGTTGTTGAAATTTTTCAGAAAACGGATTTCAGTCTGTACCGATTTTTCAAAAAAAGGATTTCCTTCCTGAGAATGAAGCAGTTTAAGCCATGATTTAGTGTTGGGAAAGCGGACTGCCCTTGGCTTACCGTATTTTTCTAACTATAAGGCACACCTGAATATAAGATCCCCCCCAACTTTTACACAAATTTAAGATTTTGTTAATATACTTTCTTACTCTACTGTTAGGCTGGGTTCACATTAGACGCGCAAGTTCCGTACGGAAAACCCTAAATAAGTGGAAGAAAGAAGGATAAAAGTGTACGCATAATGGGGAAAATCGGACACGTGCGCAAATCTTTTCCCTTCTTTGTTTATTTGTGGATTGCGCACGGGTTTCCGCATGGAATATCCGCTTATGTGTGTACACGGCCTAAGTCATATTATAATGCGCAGGAGTGTTAGTCTGGGGAAAAAGTATCGCCTTATAGTCCGAAAAATACGGTACTTACTACTTAAGGCACTTTGTTTGTACGCATGAAGACAAAACATCAAAAGGGAGCACAAAATTAGGAAGTTGAGGGTTAAGGGAGCTGCAACACAAAACGTTCCCTGATTCTTCTTCTTCGATCGCTCAGACAGTTTCCTGTCAATTATGAGCACAGATGCGTCATGCTACCGTTATGCGCCCAACTAAGAAAATAGTTAAGCCCAGCAAGTCCGACTTCGGCAGGAAGGAATCTTCTTGAAAGTGTGTCGTGAAAAAAAAAGCAGGAGAATGGACCGGAAAGGCAGAAAGATAGTAGATGACGGCAAGCCAAAGGGAAAAGGCAGAGTGAAAGAGAGTGGCAGATTAGAGGAAGTTACAAGCACAGAACTTCCAGAAGGTGGGGGAACTATTTATACAAAAGGCCCCCCGGCATCCCCACGCACCCTGATAATGTGATAGGTCTTTTTCCCGTTTTCAACTTCCACAAGCTAAAACAAGAAGGCGAGAGCCGACAAGTAATTATTCATCTCTGTGCACGGTACCTTGAGTGAAGCAAGACCAAGACAAGCATGCGAAATAGACGATTTTCGGAAAAACAATTGGGAAGAGCGCTTCGGGAAAATTAGAGTTGATTACCTCGAGTTACTCGGTCAAAACCATAGCAACCATATGGTGGCATGGCGTTGAAGCTTGAAACCGCAGAATGCGAGCCAGCGACTTGTAAACTTTTTTTTTAGAAAAATAAGGGGTGGCCAGTTGCTACAAAGTGATAAAACTTGCAAACTGTGACGTAAAAATATAAATGACATCAATTTCACAATGACGCACTGCGTTCTACATGCTGTGCGTCTCCTCAAACACAGGGAGCGAGGGCTGGGGATCTACCTGATGGAAGAGTAACTCCCCCTGTTTGACCGATTGAATTAGGCGAGATCACTCCCACACACCATGAAATTACTCCCCTTAATTATTTCCGAACGATTCCTATTAGGACCAATGAAAACAATGACGAGTGCAAAACCCCTTACCTGCACCTCCCTCATTCGTGTGAGCAGGGCGACAGGGTCCACGTCGGGGGTGAACGTGGTCCACAGTCCCACGCAGACGTGTCTGCCGCTGGCCAGGCGCCGGAAGTTCTGTGCCGCCTGGTAGTGAGGCCCGCTGGGCTCCGACAGAATCTGCAGACAATAGGGAGAGACGTTAACTCATTCGCATCGCAACGATTTCGAATCATTAAAAAAACTCACGAATCACTCCAGCCATGCACACAAACAAAACATGCATAAACAAAAGGTGAAATGAAGGAAGATTACGGGTTTTAACCGTTTTCACTTCAGGTTTAGACACAAGGAAAGTGCTAGATCAGACTTTTTTTTTATAGAGAAAAACTCTCTACACCGATTGGCTACCCCACAAGAAAAATTGTGGTCTAAGGGAGCGAAGCGAGTTTAGAAGTGACCAAGGTATGGTGTGCACACAGATTTACTTCCCTTGAAGCAAATGCATCAAATTGACAGCTACCTATTAATTCCGGACATATATGGCCGGAACGACTTGAATGAGTCAAGTTAAACTGAATGCATGGGTCAAAGCAAAACATTCTCTCAATCCTGAGATTGGAGTCAACGGCCAACTTTCCCTGATTAGCGATGGAACAAAAGTGACAAATGCACCCCATTGATGAACCTAATACCAGGTGTACCTACTACATCGGAGACCACAGCACCAGAACTACTTGTCCCTAAGAGCAACTGCTATGAGGACGTCAAACCTTCTACTAACAACAACATCATTTCAATGTTCTCTGAATCTTAAGATTAAGATTAAAATCAGAGCCCCGTCGACAAGTCAGGCCATGTCGGGGCTGTCACCACGTTAAATCTTACAACGTGTTCTCTGAATCTTCCCATTCCTGAAGTGGTGACCACATTAAAAAATAACAAAAAAACTGTGTATGCTTGTGTGTACAGGATGGGCGGGGGTGGTGTTCAAATGCGCATTGGTCATATTGTTTTAACCCGCCATCAATTTTGGCAAAAATATTTGATTTTATAAGACCGTGGTTCCGGATGACAAGACGAAGATGGCCAATCCTGGATGACAAGATGAAGATGGCCAATCCTGGATGACAAGACGAAGATGGCCAATCCTGGATGACAAGACGAAGATGGCCAATCCTGGATGACAAGACGAAGATGGCCAATCCTGGATGACAAGACAAAGATGGCCAATCCTGGATGACAAGACAAAGATGGCCAATCCTGGATGACAAGATGGCCAATCCTGGATGGTAAGACGAAGATAGCCAATCCTGGATGACAAGACGAAGATGGCCAATCCTGGATGACAAGACGAAGACGACCAATCCTGGATGACAAGACGAAGATGGCCAATCCTGGATGACAAGACGAAGATGGCCAATCCTGGATGACAAGACGAAGATGGCCAATCCTGGATGACAAGACGAAGATGGCCAACCCTGGATGACAAGACGAAGAGGGCCAATCCTGGATGACGACGAAGATGGCCAATCCTGGATGACAAGACGAAGACGGCCAACCCTCGATGACAAGACGAAGACGGCCAATCCTGGATGACAAGACGAAGATGGCCAATCCTGGATGACAAGACGAAGATGGCCAATCCTGGATGACAAGACGAAGACGGCCAACCCTGGATGACAAGACGAAGACGGCCAATCCTGGATGACAAGACGAAGACGGCCAATCCTGGATGACAAGACGATTCTTTCTATCAGCTTTTTCCAATCCTGATTCCAGGAGGAGCATGCCTGAACTAGGTTCACCCAAGTGAATGTATCCATTTAGAGCAATAAGTTTCACATGAATTTAGAACTGTAGGAAACAAGAATAGTAAAGGAATAGTAAATAAGGTTAACTTATTCGCATCGCAACGATTTTGAATTATTATAAAAACTCACAAATCACTCTAGCCATGAACACAAACAAAGCATACTTAAACGAAAGGAGAAATGAAAGAAGATTATGGGTTTTTACTTCAAGTTTAGACATAGGGAAGTGGTAGATCAGACTTTTTATATTTATAGCCTTTGCATAGAAAAACTCTCTACACCGATTGGTTCCCCACAACAAACCACTACAAAAGCAAAGTCAGAGGCTAAATTGTGGTCCAAGGGAGCGAAGCGAGTTTAGAAGTGACCAAGGTATAGATTTACTTCCCTTGAAGCAAATGCATCAGATTGACAGCTCTCTATTAATTCCGGACATAAATGGCCGGAACGACTTGAATGAGTTAACGAAGTAGAGGGCTAGGGTGAGTCAGGTTATTCAGTGTAATAGTAAGACAGGGAAAGTGAGGGGTGGGGGTGGGGGGGCACCGAATATGCAAGTTTTTGTCATCTTGGTGCATAAAAAACTCATCTTGGCTTATTTCAAACTAAATGTCCCCAGAGGACGGTGCTATTAATAAACACCGAAATATTGTGAAAAACTCTGCGTGCTTGTTTCCTTTCTTTCTAATCTACTAGTCGTGTGTCTAAAATATCAGGATCACTACGTTCTGTATCTGTATCTGTATTTGGTACGTTGAAGGAGCCTATGAAGGCTATTTACTCAACGGAAAGGGGAGAGTGCTTTGCGAGTTTAAATACTTGTAGGCCTACTGTCCTGATGGTATGACAGTGCGTTTAAAATACTGTCCTGATGGTATGACAGTGCGTTTAAAATACTGTCCTGATGGTATGACAGTGCGTTTAAAATACTGTCCTGGTGGTATGGCAGTGAGTACTGTACTGGTGGTATGGCAGTGAGTACTGTCCTGATGGTATGACAGTGCGTTTAAAATACTGTCCTGGTGGTATGGCAGTGAGTACTGTACTGGTGGTATGACAGCAAGACAATGGGCCATAGACCTTTCTTTTGCGGCATCTAGGCAAGACCTCTCCGGCTAGCGTAGCGCTCACCGAGGACAAGCCCCGACCGGCACAGCTCTTGCCCTTCATTTACCACTACTCTGATCTATGGTCCCTACTCCCTACGTTGCAAGCACCCATACTGGCAATAGTCGCGACGGAACTAGGAGGGCGCATGTACCTATAGAAAACATAGAAAGAAAAAGACCTAACGCTTGCACTGGGTTAATCCTCTTGGCACTACGTAACAGTTAAAAACGTAAGTTAAAAGACAGGCGTAAAATTGAAGACTGCAGAAACCGGTACTTCTTATTTTCACTCTTCATCTCTCATACAAACATTTGACTGGGAAACCTATACACGTTTAGAAAGAAGAAAGCTTGAATTCTGTAATGAAAGTAAAGAAAACAACTTGCCTTGAATATGGTGACAGCAGTAATCCAGTAAAGCACTTTCACAGTGGCTGCAGCTAACCCCACCCCCACCCCCATCCCACGATGATCCATCACTGCTACTCGTGTCAGACATCACAAAACCATGCAGTCGAACCCTTTTCCTTGACTTTGCAACACGAATACAAGCCTAACTACCTTCCTAGTCTCCATCAGAGTAGCTATGGGCAACATACTCATCACTGGTGTCATCCTCATAATCACCACTTTCATCATCTTTTTCACACACAAAATTGCAAACCGATCGATAAAATGGCTAGATTCAGACAGCAGGAAGTCGTATGAGTGCTACGAGCTTTCTGATTGGTTAGCTGTATTCGCTTATTGGATTGGCCAAAGTTCAGCGCGAAATATGAACTGAGCCCCGATCGTGGCCCATCGTGCTCGTCCGGGGGAGCCCCGATCGGGGCTCATCGTGCCAAGAGGGTTAACACCATTAAACTTCGAAATCAACAGAACACAAAAAGAATTCTCTCTCTCTCTCAACCTCCCCACCCCACCCAACCTGAATGTAGTCCCAATCCAAAGCACTCAGCATCTGCACAACAGCAAGGTTAGCAGTTTTCTGCTTCGAAATCAACGAAACACACACACACACAAATAATTTTCTCTCTCCAAAACCCCACCTTGATGTAGCTCCAGTCCAAAGCACTCAGCATCTGCACAATATCTAGGTTAGCAGTTTTCTGCTTCAAAATCAACAAAACACACAAAAACAATAATTATCTCTCTCCCCCCCCCCCCCCCCCCCCCCCCCCCACCTGGATGTAGTCCCAATCCAAAGCACTCAGCATCTGCACAACAGCGAGGTTAGCAGCTTTCTGCTTCAAAATCAAGAAAACACACACACACAAATAAACAATAATTCACTCTCTCTCTCTTTCCCAACCCCCCCCCCCCCCCCCTCACCCCCCACCTTGATGTAGTTTCAGTCCAGAGCGGCCAGCATCTGCACAATATCTAGGTTAGCAGCTTTCTGCTTCAAAATCAACAATGCACACCAGTGCTCCCAGGGACCCCCATTTGGGGGTCTATGAAGTTCTAAAATTCTAAAGGACCCTCTACAAAGAATGTGCAGGGGGTCCCAGGGCTGCACTAGAATTTTTTTTTAGCATTCGCAATGCCACTGGGACCCTCTATCCCACCTCTAGGACCCTCTATACTGTAAGTAAAGGAGTCCCTGGGACCCCTTGTTTTGCGGGACGATTGGGAGCCCTGCACACACACACACACACACAAATAATAATTATCTCTCTCTCTCTCCAAAACCCCCACCTGGATGTAATTCCAGTCCAGAGCGGCCAGCATCTGCACCGTGGCCAGCTGCACCAGGTCCTGGGCAGGCACGGCCGACATCAGGTAGGGGCGCTCGTCGCTGTGCATCAGCAGGCGGTTGCTGCTGGGGGCCAGGCGGACATGGGGGGCGTGCAGGGAGTCCAGGACGCCGGCGGTGTCCCAGGCGGTCTGCTCCCCGGTCATGTCCAGGACGGCCACGATGTTGGTGGTGGAGATGATCACGCCGCTCTCGTCCGTGTACAGCTTGTAGCCCCCCAGCAGGTTGGTGAGGAAGCTCTGCGCCACCTGGACACCTGTGGCCACAACAGATAGGCCACCAGTCGAAATTAGGCATTAGGTATTAGGTACCCTGTGTCTTCTCCCCTTCAGTTCACCCTCTGTGAGTTTTCGCTGAGTTGGTCTATGTGTGCGTGCAGTGCGATAATGGGCTAATTGTTGTTTTTTCATGGACTTTTTATGGTTGTGTTTCCACTTTTGTATAATTATGTTGTTTTTCTTCATGATTATTGTATGTATGTTTTTTCTAAAGCGCTGTGAGTCCTGCTGCACCAGGAGAACGGCGCTATATAAGAGTTATTATTATTATTACTACTAAAAACAGCGTTTATACTTCAATTAGTTTGGCAGTTATAACCTCAAAAGCTCACAAGTAGGTGGACCTGCCCCGTTGTCCCCTAGGTCTTATCTGGGAGGGAGTCTTGTATTTACTGGTATGTTGTGGTGGGTAAAGTTTAAGCTGGCGAGTGCGTGTTTTCATTTTTTCTTCCGTTTGCATGTTATTATCTCTTATTGTGCATGTGTATATTTATATGTATCTTGTATGATCTGTAGCTTGTATGTCCTGCTATTCTATTGTGTATTTAAATAGTAGTGAATTCGTATTACGTGCCTGTATTATCATGTTCATGTGTGTTTTGTATAAGCGTTGAATCTGTAAGGCGCCTTGAGCTGTTGTCAGGATACTGCGCCATATCAATGTTATTAATTATTATTATTTATTATTATTACTTTATAGTCACAGAGACGTCTCCGTGAAATCCGGGTTGCTCCCACCTGGAGCGCACGTCGCAGCCAGAGGTGCGCCATGCAATTTAAAAATAATAATTTTGGCATGCGATTTTTGTGTGACTGATGAAGAAGGTAGGGGGTAAATTTTGACCAAATGACAACTTTTTTCGTTGCCACTGGGCTTAACGTGCGCTAAGTGCATGGGCACACGGGACCTCGGTTTATCGTCTCATCCGAAAGACTCTGCGTTCAGACTGTAAGGCCTAGTGCAAAGTGAGAGGAAAAAATCCCCTGTACCCAGCTTCGAACTCAGGTTTACTTGACACGAAGCGAACGCGCTACCACTGTGCCACTCTACACTGTGCCATTAATCCCTTCACTTTCCTCCGAAGTCGGAGTGTGGCTGCCCACGTGGCGGGGTAAACAAAAACGGTCAGACACGTAATGTTCTCATCCCAAGTTGGTGCATTTGTACCACAGTGTTCAAGTGCTTCGGCTGTTGGGATGATCCCTGGAGTCGTTAAGCCTGGGAACAACAATAACAACAATAACCCCTTCACAGCCAGATGAAAACAAAGAAAAATTATCCATTTTCTTATTACCAGTACAGTCGACCCCCTCTTTTAAGACCTTCAAAAAATCTTGAAAAATCGGTCGTAAAAGAGGGGGGTCTTAAATCAGGGGTGACCCAAACAATGCACTCACTACACCGTATATTACGCACAGCACAAGCATATGTCTCCTCACTACTTTCACCCTTTGCTCAAGAGTGAGCGTCACACGTTTCCTTTTTTTACCCACATCGCTACACTGTGCTTTCTCCGCCATTCTTGAATGAAACATCCGGAGTAGCGCGGCTTGAATTAGCGCAGAGAAATCTCGCGAGATCGGACCCTCGCGAGATCGGACCCTCGTGAGATCGGACCCTCGTGAGATTGACATTGGCTAACAACAGTGGTACCCCAGCTGTGCGTCGGCTCGAACTGAGGCCGAGGATAGATATCATACGTTTTTGCGACTGATAATTGTCAGAATGTGTTGCATCGGTCGTAAAATCAACAAGATTTACAGTCGTAAAACGCGTTAGAGGGGGAGTCGTAAATGAGGAGGCAAGTTTTGAAGAAAAACGATCCGTCATTCATATTTCGGTCTTAAAAGAGGGGAGGTCGTAAATCAGAGGGCCGTTCGTGATTTCTGTACACGGATGTATGAAAACGACAATCACTCACCTTATGCTCCGTAAAATACAGCAACTAAAACCGATGCATGAAAGAGCATGTAAGAATTACATGGATGTATGAAAACGACAATCACACACCTTATAGTCCGTAAAATACTAACACTGACACATAAAATAGCACGTAAAGGATTACACGGATGCATGAAAACGACCACGACACTCACCGGGGCAAACATCCACAATGAGGTACCCGAGCGACACGCCCCGGCCGTCCAGGGCGTCCGAGGCGGACAACCCGTACCGCACGGCCACGGCCTCTATCAGGCGATCCGGGATGGACTCCCGGCAGCTGAGGTGATCCGACTCGTGGGCGTTCACCAGGGCCATCACCACGTAGTCCCCGGGCTGGTAGGCCAGGGTGATCCCCGTGGCAGGCTGCAGGCAGTTGGTGCAGCCCGCGCCGGGGCACAGCGAGGACGTCGGGAGGCTGGAGGAACCCACGCGGGGGAAAGACGGGCTGACGGTCACGTTCAGGTTCCCGTTGGTGTAGGTCGCGAACTGTGTAAAGAGAAAGGAGAGTTAGAGAGTTGGTGTAGGTTGTGAACTGTGTAAAGAGAAAGGAGAGTTAGAGAGTTGGTGTAGGTTGTGAACTGTGTAAAGAGAAAGGAGAGTTAGAGAGTTGGTGTAGGTTGTGAACTGTGTAAAGAGAAAGGAGAGTTAGAGAGTTGGTGTAGGTTGTGAACTGTGTGAAGAGAAAGGAGAGTTAGAGAGTTGGTGTAGGTTGTGAACTGTGTGAAGAGAAAGGAGAGTTAGAGAGTTGGTGTAGGTTGTGAACTGTGTGAAGAGAAAGGAGAGTTAGAGAGTTGGTGTAGGTTGTGAACTGTGTAAAGAGAAAGGAGAGTTAGAGAGTTGGTGTAGGTTGTGAACTGTGTAAAGAGAAAGGAGAGTTAGAGAGTTGGTGTAGGTTGTGAACTGTGTAAAGAGAAAGGAGAGTTAGAGAGTTGGTGTAGGTTGTGAACTGTGTGAAGAGAAAGGAGAGTTAGAGAGTTGGTGTAGGTTGTGAACTGTGTAAAGAGAAAGGAGAGTTAGAGAGTTGGTGTAGGTTGTGAACTGTGTGAAGAGAAAGGAGAGTTAGAGAGTTGGTGTAGGTTGTGAACTGTGTGAAGAGAAAGGAGAGTTAGAGAGTTGGTGTAGTAGTTGTGAACTGTGTGAAGAGAAAGGAGAGTTAGAGAGTTGGTGTAGGTTGTGAACTGTGTGAAGAGAAAGGAGAGTTAGAGAGTTGGTGTAGGTTGTGAACTGTGTGAAGAGAAAGGAGAGTTAGAGAGTTGGTGTAGGTTGTGAACTGTGTTAAGAGAAAGGAGAGTTAGAGAGTTGGTGTAGGTTGTGAACTGTGTAAAGAGAGGAGAGTTAGAGAGTTGGTGTAGGTTGTGAACTGTGTAAAGAGAAAGGAGAGTTAGAGAGTTGGTGTAGGTTGTGAACTGTGTGAAGAGAAAGGAGAGTTAGAGAGTTGGTGTAGGTTGTGAACTGTGTAAAGAGAAAGGAGAGTTAGAGAGTTGGTGTAGGTTGTGAACTGTGTGAAGGGAAAGGAGAGTTAGAGAGTTGGTGTAGGTTGTGAACTGTGTGAAGAGAAAGGAGAGTTAGAGAGTTGGTGTAGGTTGTGAACTGTGTGAAGGGAAAGGAGAGTTAGAGAGTTGGTGTAGGTTGTGAACTGTGTGAAGAGAAAGGAGAGTTAGAGAGTTGGTGTAGGTTGTGAACTGTGTGAAGAGAAAGGAGAGTTAGAGAGTTGGTGTAGGTTGTGAACTGTGTAAAGAGAAAGGAGAGTTAGAGAGTTGGTGTAGGTTGTGAACTGTGTAAAGAGAAAGGAGAGTTAGAGAGTTGGTGTAGGTTGTGAACTGTGTGAAGAGAAAGGAGAGTTAGAGAGTTGGTGTAGGTTGTGAACTGTGTGAAGAGAAAGGAGAGTTAGAGAGTTGGTGTAGGTCGCGAACTGTGTAAAGAGAAAGGAGAGTTAGAGAGTTGGTGTAGGTCGCGAACTGTGTAAAGAGAAAGGAGAGTTAGAGAGTTGGTGTAGGTTGTGAACTGTGTGAAGAGAAAGGAGAGTTAGAGAGTTGGTGTAGGTTGTGAACTGTGTAAAGAGAAAGGAGAGTTAGAGAGTTGGTGTAGGTTGTGAACTGTGTAAAGAGAAAGGAGAGTTAGAGAGTTGGTGTAGGTTGTGAACTGTGTGAAGAGAAAGGAGAGTTAGAGAGTTGGTGTAGGTTGTGAACTGTGTAAAGAGAAAGGAGAGTTAGAGAGTTGGTGTAGGTTGTGAACTGTGTAAAGAGAAAGGAGAGTTAGAGAGTTGGTGTAGGTTGTGAACTGTGTAAAGAGAAAGGAGAGTTAGAGAGTTGGTGTAGGTTGTGAACTGTGTGAAGAGAAAGGAGAGTTAGAGAGTTGGTGTAGGTTGTGAACTGTGTGAAGAGAAAGGAGAGTTAGAGAGTTGGTGTAGGTTGTGAACTGTGTAAAGAGAAAGGAGAGTTAGAGAGTTGGTGTAGGTTGTGAACTGTGTAAAGAGAAAGGAGAGTTAGAGAGTTGGTGTAGGTTGTGAACTGTGTGAAGAGAAAGGAGAGTTAGAGAGTTGGTGTAGGTTGTGAACTGTGTAAAGAGAAAGGAGAGTTAGAGAGTTGGTGTAGGTTGTGAACTGTGTGAAGAGAAAGGAGAGTTAGAGAGTTGGTGTAGGTTGTGAACTGTGTAAAGAGAAAGGAGAGTTAGAGAGTTGGTGTAGGTTGTGAACTGTGTAAAGAGAAAGGAGAGTTAGAGAGTTGGTGTAGGTTGTGAACTGTGTGAAGAGAAAGGAGAGTTAGAGAGTTGGTGTAGGTTGTGAACTGTGTAAAGAGAAAGGAGAGTTAGAGAGTTGGTGTAGGTTGTGAACTGTGTGAAGAGAAAGGAGAGTTAGAGAGTTGGTGTAGGTTGTGAACTGTGTAAAGAGAAAGGAGAGTTAGAGAGTTGGTGTAGGTTGTGAACTGTGTGAAGAGAAAGGAGAGTTAGAGAGTTGGTGTAGGTTGTGAACTGTGTAAAGAGAAAGGAGAGTTAGAGAGTTGGTGTAGGTTGTGAACTGTGTGAAGAGAAAGGAGAGTTAGAGAGTTGGTGTAGGTCGCGAACTGTGTAAAGAGAAAGGAGAGTTAGAGAGTTGGTGTAGGTTGTGAACTGTGTAAAGAGAGGAGAGTTAGAGAGTTGGTGTAGGTTGTGAACTGTGTGAAGAGAAAGGAGAGTTAGAGAGTTGGTGTAGGTTGTGAACTGTGTAAAGAGAAAGGAGAGTTAGAGAGTTGGTGTAGGTTGTGAACTGTGTGAAGAGAAAGGAGAGTTAGAGAGTTGGTGTAGGTTGTGAACTGTGTGAAGAGAAAGGAGAGTTAGAGAGTTGGTGTAGGTTGTGAACTGTGTAAAGAGAGGAGAGTTAGAGAGTTGGTGTAGGTTGTGAACTGTGTAAAGAGAAAGGAGAGTTAGAGAGTTGGTGTAGGTTGTGAACTGTGTAAAGAGAGGAGAGTTAGAGAGTTGGTGTAGGTTGTGAACTGTGTGAAGAGAAAGGAGAGTTAGAGAGTTGGTGTAGGTTGTGAACTGTGTGAAGAGAAAGGAGAGTTAGAGAGTTGGTGTAGGTTGTGAACTGTGTAAAGAGAAAGGAGAGTTAGAGAGTTGGTGTAGGTTGTGAACTGTGTGAAGAGAAAGGAGAGTTAGAGAGTTGGTGTAGCTTGTGAACTGTGTGAAGAGAAAGGAGAGTTAGAGAGTTGGTGTAGGTTGTGAACTGTGTGAAGAGAAAGGAGAGTTAGAGAGTTGGTGTAGGTTGTGAACTGTGTGAAGAGAAAGGAGAGTTAGAGAGTTGGTGTAGGTTGTGAACTGTGTGAAGAGAAAGGAGAGTTAGAGAGTTGGTGTAGCTTGTGAACTGTGTAAAGAGAAAGGAGAGTGTAGTTTTTGCATAAAAGCTTGACTTTGGGAGTCAATAAATTGTACGTTATATGCAAGTTGCTCGTTGTAGCGAGCTCGTTGTATGCAGAATTATTTAACAAGGAAAAAGAAGGCTTGTGGTCGGGAATTTTGAAACCACTCGTTAAACACGGGCTCTCGTTTAAACCGTACTCGTACTAAATGGGTTTCCCTGTATTTAAGTCTAATATCACCCTTGTTGTGAACAGACTTTCAATTAAATCACTCAATCAATCAAATCGACGAAGAAGATGACAAAGAAAAAAAAAGCAAGCATCCGAGACCTGCTGGAAGGCAAAGGGCCCGTTGTTGTTGTTGTTGTAGTTGTAGAAGGTGTAGCCGGAGGTCAGGGGGTCCCCGTTCAGATCGAAGGCGATGCGGCGACCGCGCAGCTCGGGAATGACGAAATTGTCGGGCAGAGTGACGTCCACCTGAATGATTTACAAATTCACTTTAAACGGTGTAGTCCACTACTAACTGTAATTATATAGTTATAAGTTACCTGCAATTTTCATGGGAGCAGAAAAGGACATGCAACCGCGCATACATACACATGGGTGCGCAACTCTCCAAAATGAAAAAAACCTGAAAGGCAGGGGTCCAGGGACCCATGGCCCCAGCAGGGTACAGGGGCAGAGCCCCATTGGACGATTGAGGGGGGCAACTTAACCCTTTCACCGCCAATGTCGCATTTTTGCACCACAATGATTTAACACCCATGTCACTAAAAGGCATCAAATCAGGGTCTGTTATCCAAAGACCCTGTTCTCTTTATTTTGGGAGGTAAGGGTAGGCCTTACTTTAAATATGTCACAGAGGAATCCCCAATATTACAGACAGATTTGTTTCTCTACCCAGGTAAGCTTAATGGAACATTTTCCTGAAACATGGCTGGTGGCGAAAGGGTTAAGAGAGAGATATAACAAGACAGACAGACAGTTAAAATGATAGACAGAGACAGTTTGAGTGTGATAAGCCTTGTAAAATTATTACACTGCCTTTGTAAACTTCCAATTAGGTGTAGAGTGGCACAGTGGTATCGCGTTCGCTTCGTGTCAAGTAAACCCGAGTTCGAACCTGGGTACAGGGGGATTTTTTCCTCTCATTCTGCCACTAGGCCTTAACGGTCTGAACGTGGAGTCTTTCGGTTGAGACGATAAACCGAGGTCCCGTGTGCCCATGCACTTAGCATACGCTAAACCCAGTGGCAACGAAAAAGTTGTCATTTGGTCAAAATTTACCCCCCCCCCCCCCCCTCAGTGACAAAAATCGCATTAAAAAAAAAAAAATAAAATAATTGGGTGGCGCGCCTCTGGCTGCGACGCGCTCTCCAGGTGGGAGCAACCCGAATTTCACAGAGACGCCTCTGTGACTATAAAGTACCTAATACCTAATTCCCAAGATAGAACACCTAGACTAACTTGAAAACGCCTCAAATCACTTGTGGTCTTTTGGTTTTTTTTGATGAATTAAAAACTGGAAAAATTAAAAATACTGAAATCAGCGTCAAAATGAAAGAGTAGCACCCAGGCATAAATGTGAACATGCGCGCTTGCGCACACATGCACATAAACGATACACTTGCATGTGCACGCGCATGCACAGACACAAGTCATGCATGAGCACATGCACACACAACCACAAAATAAACACACATGAATGCAGGCGCGCAGGCGTGCACACACACACACATCCACACTCATGTGTACACGACACGAGCAATGCAAAAGACAAACACATCCACACTCATGTGTACACGACACGAGCAATGCAAAAGACAAACACATCCACACTCATGTGTACACGACACGAGCAATGCAAAAGACAAACACATCCACACTCATGTGTACACGACACGAGCAATGCAAAAGACAAACACATCCACACTCATGTGTACACGACACGAGCAATGCAAAAGACAAACACATCCACACTCATGTGTACACGACACGAGCAATGCAAAAGACAAACACATACACACGCATGTGTACACGACACGAGCAATGCAAAAGACAAACACATACACACGCATGTGCGCGCGCACGCACAAACAAAAGAGATAAGCACTATATATTATAACAAGAGGCAAAGCCTTCAAGGCTCACTCGGGATGTGGTGTGGGTTGGTTTAAGTGCAAGATTGCCAACAAATAATGACTTTGAGATTGAGGGTCGTAAACAGGGTGGGGGGGGGGGGGGGGGGGGGGGGAGGATGTTAAAGTATAAGTTTGCCAACAAAAATATGACTTTGAGATTGAGGGTCGTAAACATGCGGGGGGGGGGGGGTAAAGTACAAGATTGCCAACAAATAATGACTTTGAGATTGAGGGTCGTAAACATGAGGGGGTGTTTAAAGTACAAGATTGCCAACAAATAATGACTTTGAGATTGAGGGTCGTAAACATGATGGGGGTGTTTAAAGTACAAGATTGCCAAGAAATAATCACTTTGAGATTGAGGGTCGTAAACATGATGGGGGTGTTTAAGTACAAGATTGCCAACAAATAATGACTTTGAGATTGAGGGTCGTAAACATGATGGGGGGTGTTTAAAGTACAAAATTGCCAAGAAATAATCACTTTGAGATTGAGGGTCGTAAACATGATGGGGGTGTTTAAAGTACAAGATTGCCAAAAAATAATGACTTTGAGATTGAGGGTCGTAAACATGATGGGGGGTGTTTAAAGTACAAGATTGCCAACAAATAATGACTTTGAGATTGAGGGTCATAAACATGATGGGTGTTTAAAGCACAAGATTGCCAAGAAATAATCACTTTGAGATGGAGGGTCGTAAACATGATGGGGGTGTTTAAAGTACAAGATTGCCAACAAATAATGACTTTGAGATTGAGGGTCGTAAACATGATGGGGGTGTTTAAAGTACAAGATTGCCAACAAATAATGACTTTGAGATTGAGGGTCGTAAACATGCTGGGGGTGTTTAAAGTACAAGATTGCCAAGAAATAATCACTTTGAGATTGAGGGTCGTAAACATGAGGGGTGTGTGCTTAAAGTACAAATGAAACTATCGTTAATGGATACAACTATTTCTTAGTTAGGCGCATAACGGCAGCATGACGCATCCGAGTGATCGAAGAAGAAGATTTGGGGCAGGTATTTCTGATGGCCTCTGCGTAGGCATAGATGGGTAGAATGCTCTCCCTCTTTCTTCTCTCTCTCACACATATATATTCTCTCTCTGTGCATCTCTTTTTTTGTCTCAATTGCCCCCCCCTCCATGGGGATACCGGGGGGTCTTTTGTATAAATAGTTCCCCCACCTTCTGGAAGTTCTGTGCTTGTAACTTCCTCTAATCTGTCACTCTCTTCGACTCTGCCTTTTCCCTTTGCGTGCTGACGTCTATTATTTTTCTGCCTTTCCGGTTCATTCTCCTGTCTTTTTTCTAGAAACGCTTTCAACAAGATTTCCTCCAGCCGAACTCGCTGGGCCTAAGTATTTCTTAGATAGGCGCATAATGGCAGCATGACGCATCTGCGCTCATAATTGACAGGAAACTGTCTGAGCGTTCGAAGAAGAAGTCTCAATTGGATGCTCTCTCTCTCTTTTTCTGTGCCTCTCTCACACATACTCTCTGTCTTTCTCTCTCTCTTTCTGTGCCTCTCTCACACATACTCTCTCTCTCTCTTTCTGTGCCTCTCTCACACATACTCTCTCTCTCTTTCTGTGCCTCTCTCACACATACTCTCTCTCTCTCTTTCTGTGCCTCTCTCACACATACTCTCTCTCTCTCTCTTTCTGTGCCTCTCTCACACATACTCTCTCTCTCTCTCTTTCTGTGCCTCTCTCACACATACTCTCTCTCTCTCTCTTTCTGTGCACATACTCTCTCTCTCTCACACATACTCTCTCTCTCTCTCTCTTTCTGTGCCTCTCTCACACATACTCTCTCTCTCTCTTTCTGTGCCTCTCTCACACATACTCTCTCTCTCTCTCTCTCTTTCTGTGCCTCTCTCACACATACTCTCTCTCTCTCTCTCTTTCTGTGCCTCTCTCACACATACTCTTTGTCTTTCTCTCTCTTTCTATGCCTCTCTCACACATACTCTCTCTCTCTCTCTCTTTCTGTGCTTCTCTCACACATACTCTCTCTCTCTTTCTGTGCCTCTCTCACACATACTCTCTCTCTCTCTCTTTCTGTGCCTCTCTCACACATACTCTCTCTCTCTCTCTCTTTCTGTGTTTCTCTCACACATACTCTCTCTCTCTCTCTTTCTGTGCCTCTCTCACACATACTCTCTCTCTCTCTCTTTCTGTGCCTCTCTCACACACATACTCTCTCTCTCTCTCTCTCTTTCTGTGCCTCTCTCACACATACTCTCTCTCTCTCTTTCTGTGCCTCTCTCACACATACTCTCTCTCTCTCTCTCTTTCTGTGCCTCTCTCACACATACTCTTTGTCTTTCTCTCTCTTTCTATGCCTCTCTCACACATACTCTCTCTCTCTCTCTCTCTTTCTGTGCCTCTCTCACACATACTCTCTCTCTCTCTCTTTCTGTGCCTCCCTCACACATACTCTCTCTCTCTCTCTCTCTCTCTCTCTTTCTGTGCCTCTCTCACACATACTCTCTTTGTCTTCTCTCTCTCTTTCTATGCCTCTCTCACACATACTCTCTCTCTCTCTTTCTGTGCCTCTCTCACACATACTCTCTCTCTCTCTCTCTTTCTGTGCCTCTCTCACACATACTCTCTCTCTCTCTCTCTTTCTGTGCCCTCTCTCACACATACTCTCTCTCTCTCTCTTTCTGTGCCTCTCTCACACATACTCTCTCTCTCTCTCTCTGTGCCTCTTTCACACATACTCTCTCTCTCTCTCTTTCTGTGCCTCTTTCACACATACTCTCTCTCTCTCTCTCTTTCTGTGCCTCTCTCACACATACTCTCTCTCTCTCTCTTACTGTTCCTCTCTCACACATACTCTCTCTCTCTCTCTCTCTTTCTGTGCCTCTCTCACACATACTCTCTCTCTCTCTCTTTCTGTCTTTCTCTCACACATACTCTCTCTCTCTCTCTCTCTCTCTTTCTGTGCCTCTCTCACACACACTCTCTCTGTCTTTCTCTCACTCTATATCTCACTTACCATACAAATAGGTGCCATGGAAAGTCAAAGCGTTCTCGTTTCAAAGGGCGTTGCACACACCAAAAGAACTGGCACAGGCAGTTTTTATGGCCTCCGCAGAGGCATACACAGCAAAAATGCTCTCTCTCGCAGGGCTCCCAGGGACCCCCATTTGGGGGTATATGAAGCACTAAAATTCAAAAGGACCCTCTAAAAGAATGTGCAGGGGGTCCCAGGGATGCACTAGAAAAATTCTTTTGAGCAATCGCTATGCCACTGGGACCCTCTATCCCGCCTCTAGGACCCTCTATGCTGTAAGTGAAGGAGTCCCTGGGACCCCTTGTTTTGCGGGGACGATTGGGAGCCCTGCTTTCATCTGCTCTCTCTCTCTTTCTCTCTCTCTCTCTCTCACATTCTTTGCATCTCTCTGTCTCACTAGGATTCCCTCTCTCTCTCTCTCTCTCTCCCCCTCTCACACCCACCTTGCTGAGGTAGGTGTCGTGGAAAGTCAAGCCGTCCATGTTCCGCAGGGTGTTGCACACGCCAACGGAACCTCTGCACGCGCTCTTGACGGCCTCGGCGTAGGCGTAGATGGCCAGAACTGTCGGTTCCACGTACGAACTCTGAGTAAAGTCTTGAGCCCGGTCGATGTTTCCTGAGCAAAGCGGCATGGTGCTGTTCGAAACGAAAAATAGAAAGATGTACGATAATAATTTAAGACTAGAATAAATCAAAACCAACAACGCCGTAGTTGCGGCAGCGAATTTTCGGTTTATTTAAAAACCTTTGATAGCTAAAACAGTTGGCCAACAGTTGCAAGTTTGTAGAGAAGGGAGAGTCCTGCTGCTGCCTGGTATGCACAAACTGGATAAGTGGGTTCCAGACATCAGACTACTCCAGAGTCCAATCCGCGGACGAACAACACGCGCCATGACTCGGAGTCGACATCGAGTCGGACCCCACAAAACTCGGCATCATTGCGATCATTCGCTACCCGATTTCTCGTGGGAAAGTTCAAAGTTCTCACATCATCGTAGTCTCCCATATCCTCTAAATCGACTCATTTAAAACCCAAATCACAATCACTGTCATCAAAACAAACTCTGAAACGGTGAAAGTAAGAGTCTAGAAAGCTCTAAACTTGGAAGAAAAAACAAACATGGCCGCGATTTTTCGTTTCCGAAGGCGCAGTATGAAAACAAACTGTTTAAGAATACCATTTGAGAATAAGATCGCGCTGCCTCATGAAGTACAAACCGCGGCCGGCAGTGCCAAAACTGCGGCCAGTGGCTACCAAAACCGCGGATCCGCGGACCGTTCTGATGCCTGGGTTCTCCCCGAGTCCGTCCCTCTCCCCCACACAACCCCCAAATGAGTATGAAAGAGAGAACAGAGATGAGATTCCCACGGAACAAGGAAGGAGAGGAAAAAAGAAAGGGGGCCCGCCGGCTGCTGTTTGAACCTGTGAAAAATCAGCCTCAGGGACAGTCAAGCTATTAACATTTTAACCCTTTCACCGCCAACGTCGCATTTTTGCACCACAATGACTTAACGCCCATGTCACTAAAAGGCATCAAATCAGGGTCTGTTATCCAAAGACCCTATTCTCTTCATTTTGGGAGGTAAGGGTAGGCCTTACTTTAAATATGTTACTGAGGAATCTCCAATATTACAGACAGATTTTTTTCTCTACCCAGGTAAGTTTAATGGAAATATTTTGCTGAAAAATGGCTGGTGGCGAAAGGGTTAAACTCCTTGACCATATCACGATTTGGCACATTGGGATTTATAATGTATGCCCACCTTAGCTTTTTCTCTGTCTGGAAATCAGGAAGACCCATTGCAACAGGGATGGTGATGTTCTGGTTGAGAGAGAGAGAGAGAGAGAAAGAGAGAGAGAGAGAGAGAGAGAGAGAGAGAGAGAGAGAGAGAGAGAGAGAGAGAGAGAGAGAGAGAGAGAGAGAGAGAGAGAGAGAGAGAGAGAGGGGAGAGGCGGAGAGAGAGAGAGAGAGAAGAGAGAGAGAGAGAGAGAGAGAGAGAGAGAGAGAGAGAAAGATTGGAGAGAGAGAGAGAGAGAGAGAGAGAGAGAAAGAGAAAGAGAGAGAGAGAAAGAGAAAGAGAGAGTGAGAGAGAGAAAGAGGAGAGAGAGAGAAAGAAGAGAGAAAGAGCATCAGAGAAAGAATCAAAGATACCAAACTGAGACAGCATGGCGGAAGAGGGTTGCACAGCTGGTCTGAAAACTGTGGTACGCCCGATGGTACTTCTTCTTCTTCTGCGTTCCCAGGCCATAAGGCCATAATGGGTAAGGTACGTATGTGTCCGGTTTTCAGTTTTCACTGGTCTCCCCGCTGCGTACAGCCGACATATTCGAATTTTGGAGGAGCTCAAAGATTGGAAGATGCTTTTGGATAAAAAAGGCAGGAGAATGGGGCCAATAAGTCAGAAAGATAGTAGATGATAGAAAGAAGAGGGAAAAGGCAGAGTCAAAGAGAGTGAAAGACAAGAGGAAGTTACAAGCACAGAACTTTCAGAAGGTGGGGGAACTATCCTCCCTGCATGGAGGCACGAGGCATCCAAATAGGTGCCCACGTCCACGAGGCCCCAGTCTGATAGGACGTTTTGAGCGTCAAAAAGACGGGGACATTTCCGCGTCAAAATGAACACCGCTGACGGGCAAATACAATTTCAAAACCCCAACAGTTAAAAAAACCCACCACATGACCCTGACCCACAGAACAAAAAACTGAAACAAACAACAAACAAGCAACTACACGACAAGTGTAAAGTGACGTTATTTTATTCACAAGAGACAAAAACCACTGGATATTTCGGCGAATGCGCCTTTATCAACACAGACAAACAATTAAACAGCAAATATAGCAAAAGGAGGAAGGAGCAAAAAGCAGGCAACAAGAGGAGCAAACAAAAAAAGATCAAAATTAAAACACAGAATGTAAAAATGTTTTTAAAACAATTTAAAAAAGACTTACTTGAAAGGAGCGTAGCCGACTCCGCTCAGCCGGCACTGGTACTTGTTCATGTACCAGTCCTGCAGCCAGGGGTCCTGGGCAGGCGGGGAGTCGATGTTGAGAGTGGTGAAGTACGTCTTGAAGTCCTGGAGGAGGGTGGTAGAGGCCATGGCCACGATGGCACCCTGCGCCGCCGTGTAGGATGAGTAGTCCGTCTCCAGCTCCAGCTGCCCGAACAGCCACTTGATGTTGCGGGCCTCCGGGATGTTTTGCAAAGCCTGTGTGGTTTGAAAAACACAGTGCAGTAGTGGAAACCTCCCTGTTAACTCACTCGGGACTGGCCAAATTATTTCCCCTTGTTCTGTGGGGACTGGGCATTTGACTAGGTTCGTAAAATAATCACCAAAACCAAGTTATGAAGAGTTAGGCATCGATATTTTCAGAAAACATTAGCAACACCATGCACTAAACGATCGTAAAATATCAGATTCCTTACCTTCGTCGTTTGTCTCCTATTAACGAAAGCAGCTAACACATAGAAAGAAGGAAAATGTCTACAACCAAAGCTGAATGTAAAGTCTGCAATGATTGGTTGATTTCAAGAGAGGCAAGGTCAAAGCAAACTGAAAATAGGTTATGACTTCGCATCGGAAAGCTGGTTACACGCCAGAAATCAAAACGTCTTGAAAACTCTTATGAGCCGGAGCCGGGCCATTTGTCCAAAACAGTTGTGCGAGCCATAAGCCGGATCTGGCTCATTCGCCCCGAGTGAGTTAAGCACCTTGCCTCTAATCTATCACTCTCATCGACTCTGCCTTTTTCACCTCTTCTTGCTATCAATATCATCTACTATTTTTCTGCCTTATTCATTAGTCCGCTTTAAAAAAAAAAAAAAATCTTCCCAGTCATTTTCTTCTTTGAACTCATCCAAAATCGGAATGTATCAGCTGAATGCAGCGTGGAGACCAGCGAAAACTGAAATCCGGACACATACGTACCTCACCCATTATGGCCATATGAAGAAGAACGCAAAAGACGAGGAAGAACTCACTTGCAGTGTGGTCAAAGCATCAGTGAGATTTCCATAAAACACAGCAACAGTTGCCCTGTAAGCCTGAATGTCTTGAAGCTTTATCATCATCATCACCACCATCGTCATCATCATCATCAAAGGCCTGGAAGCTTTATCATCAGAACCATCATCAACTCACTTTCAGAGTAGTCAAGGCGTCGGTGGGGTGTTCCATAAAACACAGCAGCGGTTGCCCTGTAGGCCTGGATGCCCTGAAGCTTTATCATCATCATCATCACCATCATCATCACCGTCACCACCTACATCAACTCACTTTCAGAGTAGTCAAAACGTCGGTGGGTGTTCCATAGAACACAGCAGCAGTGGCGCCGTAGGCCTGGATGCCCTGGAGCTTGGCGCGGTGCTCAGCCTCGGAGCCGTCATGGGGCACGGCTATGCTGGCAGCCACGCACACCCCCGCCTCCGACGCAGCGCTGAGGACTTCCGTGTACCCCCCACGCCCGTAGGCCTCGTCCGCGTAGACGATGACGATCCTCTCCCATTGGAGCTCTTCGAATAGCGCTGTGACCGCCTGTGAAACGCGTCATATCACGTGGAAATGATATCTGACGTCGAGCCATGTACACGCCTATTTTACATTATCCGTTTGTGTCTTCCTAATAATATCCTAAAACTCTTAAGGAAACGCAAAGAATACCTGTATAAAAAATTCTAGGGAAACGTAAAGAACAATAACTATGGAGATTGCATCATATCCCATAGAGAGACAGACAGACAGACAGACACACACACACACAGAAATACACATGCATGCACATACAGACACACAAATCCACACACACTGATGTCACAGACGCATTCGCATACAACACACACACACACACACTCGTGCACGCATACACATGCACACAGACACATAAATGCATACACACTGATGTCACACACACATTCGCATACAATACACACACACACAAATGCATACAGCAAGATACACACTGATGTCACACATGCATTTTCATATAACACACACACACACACACACAAATGCATACACACTGATGTCACACATGCATTCTCATATAATACACACACACACACACGTATGCACATGCACACAGTCACACAAATGCATATGCACACACACACAGACACACAAATGCATACACACTGATGTCACACATGCATTTGCATATAACAAATGTATGCACATACAAATGCATATGCATGCACACACAGACACACAAATGCATACACACTGATGTCACACATGCATTCGCATACAAAAAACACACACACACACACGCATGCACATAAATGCATATGCATACACACACACAAGTGCACATGCACAGACACACAAACCCATACACACTGATGTCACACACACATTCGCATACAATACACATGCATGCACATGCACACACAGACACACAAATGCATACGCATACACACACACGCATGCACATGCACACAAACCCATACACACTGATGTCACACACGCATTCGCATACAACACACACACACACACACAAATACATACACACTGTCGCACACGCATTTGCATACAATGCACACACACACACAGGCATGCACACACACACACACAAATGCATACGCACTGATGTCACACATGCATTCGCTTACAAGACACACACACAATTTCTCCAATATCACCTACAGGTGAACAGAGGTAAAACTAAAGAACGAACACACACACACAAACACACACAATTTGTCCAATATCACCTACAGGTGAACAGAGGTAAAACTAAAGAACGAACACACACACACAAACACACACAATTTGTCCAATATCACCTACGGGTGAACAGAGGTAAAACTAAAGAACGAACACACACACACAAAACACACACAATTTGTCCAATATCACCTACGGGTGAACAGAGGTAAAACTAAAGAACGAACACACACACACACAAAACACACACAATTTGTCCAATATCACTTTTACGGGTGAACAGAGGTAAAACTAAAGAACGAACACACACACACAAACACACACAATTTGTCTAATATCACCTACAGGTGAACAGAGGTAAAACTAAAGAACGAACACACACACAAACACACACACTGTGTTTTCTTCACCTTGGCAAAGAAAGTGACGGGCTGGTCGGTGCGGAGGAACGTGGGGTACATGTTCTTGTTGCTGAGGCCCGGGGCACTGGACCGCATGGACAGCACCGGTGCTGGTATGCGTGGGGCCATTTCCCCTAGAGCCATTGAAACGCTGCTCTGCATTGGCCCAAGGATGCCTGCAAAAAAAATAAAAGGAAGAATCTGAGGGTATTGTCACTGATGGAAAGAAGAAGAAGAAAAGAGAGAACTTGAACTGTTTAACTCTTCTACTACCAAGTATTACTTAGACTGTTTACTGTTGAGCACCAAGTAAGTTTTGCAGCTGCACTGATTTTCCCACATACTCACTTTAAAAATTCATTAAAAATACTTGCTCGATTCATCACTAAAATTCCCTGTGTCGATCTGCTGCTGCAAACCCAAGATCGTTTCAGCAGCTCTTTTTTATTTTCGCCTAAGTTCAGATTCTGCCAATTCTTCCACAGTAAATCCAGTGAATGCTTCGTCGTCACTGTCGCCATCTTGTAGAAGTTCATGCCAAAAGTCATTGTCAGTCTCCATCGTCGAAAACGCGACGAA
>CM065702.1:48555279-48565279 GCA_017654935.2 Phymorhynchus buccinoides | reverse complement strand
GCAGATTTATAGTGCGTCTCATAACCCTTGAGTAGTAATTATAGTGCGTCGTTTCACCCCCAGTACGAAGTTTTAATGCGTCTGTCACGCACATTTGACGCACAGAATGGGGAGCCCTGTCTCTTAGTCGCGGAGCCAGCGTGAGTGAGGTCCTCCTCCGAGGGCACCATCACAACCGTCCACCGATCTTTTTGGGCTCTTGCTATATCGAGTCACCAGCACAGGGTGTACAAAATGTAGAATTGTCGTACTTGAAAATGAATAGATGACCGCTAGGACCAATCGTAGACACATAAAGCACAACAAAGTCAGGTAGAATCTGGTCCGTTTATTGAGCCTAAACATAGGACGTTTTGTACAATATACGTACGTTTTCAATGCAGGGCTGGCCTAAACTACATATTCTGGTAGCCATTGGCTAGCAAAAAATGTTATTTTAATACATAGCTACACCTACACCTAGACTAGGACGTGTCAGAAAAACAACAACACATAAATGTTATTAATTATTATTATTATTATTATTAGAACACTTAGCACGCCTAATCAATTTCATGCCCTAGGCGTTTACAATATAAAATATAATATACACATATAATATTTAACATATAGCATAAATATTGGGAAATCAAAATTACACAAACACCCAAAGACGGTCAGACAAACAAACAGACACAGAATTACAAACACACCACACAGCCACACACGCGGACACACACCCACACAGATAATTATATGCGCTCACCATTCGCAGACGTTCACTCTCAGACATGCACACACCAAGTCATGAAGGAAGGGATTAGTAGTTATTTAGGAAACAGATAAGTTTTGAGACGGCGTTTGAATGTGGGCAGAGAGGATGAGTATCTGAGAGAGCGAGGCAACTGATTCCAAGTAACAGGAGCTTGATAGGAGAAAGAGCATTGACCAAAGGTTTTAGTGCGGACAATAGAGACGGGTGTTAGATGAGGAACGCAGAGCTCGAGACGGTGTGTAGAGATGTAGCAGATCAGTGAGGTATTCAGGACAGGAAGACTCGATAGATTTGTAGCAGAGAGAGGCAATCTTATAGGATATTCTTTGCTGAACAGGGAGCCAGTGGAGAGAACAGAGCAATGGAGTTATATGGTCATATTTAGAAGAGCGGAAGATGAGACGGGCAGCATGATTTTGAACTTTTTAAAGTTTGTTGATGAGATGAGAGGGGGAGCCAGACAAGAGAGCATTACAGTAATCAAGGCGGGATAGTACAAATGCGCAGACAAGAGTTTTTGTGGTATCTTCTGAGAGGAGATGGCGGACAGAAGCAATATTAATACATAGCTACACCTACACCTAGACTAGGACAGACATGTCAGAAAAAAACATAAATGTTATTTTAATACATAGCTACACCTACACCTAGACTAGGACAGACATGTCAGAAAAACAACATATGAAATTTATGTTATTAAAATACCTACACCTAGACTAGGACAGACATGTCAGAAAAAAACCGTATATATAAAATGTTATCATTAATAGTCATTATAATTATTACATTACAAAAATTCCAAACACATGAACAGACTCAGTCAGAGATATTGAGTTAAACTAAGAGCGTGGTTTTCAACTTCAATAATACAGTGGAACCTGTTCCACTGTAGTACACATGTACCACAACAATGCAGTAACAGATGTACCACAACATTTCAGTACATATCATGCTCCCTAAGAGTCCCTTGAAATAATACAGTGGAACCCGTTCCACTGCAGTATACATGTACCACAACAATGCAGTAACAGATGTACCACAACATTTCAGTACATATCATGCTCCCTAAGAGTCCCTTGAAATAATACAGTGGAACCTGTTCCACTGTAGTATACATGTACCACAACAATGCAGTAACAGATGTACCACAACCTTTCAGTACATATCATGCTCCCTAAGAGTCCCTTGAAATAATACAGTGGAACCTGTTCCACTGTAGTACACATGTACCACAACAATGCAGTAACAGATGTACCACAACATTTCAGTACATATCATGCCCCCTAAGAGTCCCGTGAAATAATACATGGTAACTATGGTTACTCACCAAAACGAACTCCGCTGACGTAGTTGTTGTCGTTGAGTTGCTTAATGGTCCATCGAGCCGCTTCATACACCTGAAGAAGTTCTGTATGAAACAAGGATACGATTATCATATTCATTATTATAATCAGTGCTGTTTAAACTTTAATTGTAGTGTATGTCTTGCATGTTGAGAAGCATGCATATTATATGGTGTGTGTGTGTTTGTGTGTGTGTGTGCGTGTGCGTGTGCGTGTGCGTGTGTGTGTGAGTGCGTTGTGCGGTGTGTGTGTGTGTGTGTGTGTGTGTGTGTGTTAGTTCTGCACTGTTTTAATATGAAATTTATCCTTAAAATTCCTTATTTACTGAGATAGTGATGTGCTAATCAATGCTCTCTTGCCTATGTGAGAAACTCAGAAAGAGCTAGAGATAAATAAGTGTGCATATATATATAAGCTAGCACTCTTTATGTTTTTTAGAACACAGATCAAGATACCAAGTTAGCATATAACTGGTTTTTGGTTTTAATGTTCGTTTCAAAGACATAGGGACAAAAAAGTTTTAAACAATTTTCCTATTATTGCATTTCAAATGCTCTAACTTTTGAGTCCTGTAGGCTGGAGGAATGGTGCCAGCAGTAAACTGAAATTTTTCATACCTATAAGGCTATTTACATCCCTTTGGATACTATGGTCGTGTCGCTTATTTTTTCATATTTTTAATTTTGGAACTTTCTTATGACAGAGTTATGTTCACACTTTTACTTAAGATTTGTATCATTTCTAATTTACTTTGAGTGCTGGTTTGGTTTTTTGGAGCCTTTTACCAATATACAGGAAGAGACATTCCATTTGTGGAACCATCTTCTTGTTGAAGGGAGAGTAGTTCCACCTTGGTAGGTTAAGACCCCATCCAGTGCCAAGCTGATGAGACTCCCTAGAGTCGAAACAGCTGTTCTCAGCTGGGTTCTGCCATTGCCTCCCTAATAAGGAGGAGAAACTAAGCTAGCACTCTTTATGTTTTTTAGAACATAGATCAAGATACCAAGTCAGCATATAACTGGTTTTTGGTTTTAATGTTCATTTCACAGACATAGGGACAAAAAAGTTTTAAACAATTTTCCTATATATATATATATATATGTGTGTGTGTGTATGCGCACACATGCGTGGGAGAGACAGACACTCTCTGACAGAGACAGACAGAAGACACACAAAACAGAATTCAGTACTATTTTCCTTACCTCTGCTGGGCAAGCCACACCCGATTCCTCCAGTGCCGGGCTCCCGAATGCTAAAGAGCCCAGCAAGTACGACGTCGGCACTGGCAGTGTCGACGCTGACATGTCGGCGATCAGCGTCGCAGGTCTGCTTCATCAGGGTCAGGTCCCCCCGCCCCGGGCCCACCCACAGGGCGGCTACCAGGAGCAGGCTGCACTGCCACTGCCACAGCGGCACCATCTTCTGGGAATCTGTCAGTGTCACAAAGAGAGAGAGAGAGAGAGAGAGAGAGAGAGAGAGAGAGAGAGAGAGAGAGAGAGAGAGAGAGAGAGAGAGAGAGAGAGAGAGAGAGAGAGAGAGAGAGAGAGAGGCAAAAATAGATGGTCAGATCAAGAGACATACACAAAGAAAGAAGCCTGGGTAATCGGAGGATGAAAAGAGAGAGGGGGGAGGGTGACAAAAAGAATAAGTCAGCCTTCAGAGAAAGCTCGGTCAACCCCATAAGTAATATAAGGAAAGGCTAGTATAGTAGTAATAAAGTATTTTGTTACCAATAATTGAGTTGATTTAAATGTTCTCATGAATGCACAAAATAAGGCACATTTAAAAGAAAAGAAAAAACAATACTTGATCAGTTAGCATAACATACCATTTTGGCACTATAGGCTTATTTTTTTAAGCCTTTTGCCCTCTTGAACTAACCCGTGAACTAATAGGCTTTTGTGTATTGATTTGAATCCTAATAAAGTTCCTCCAAATTTGAGGAGTACATCACGCTTTTATATTTTTGGTCAATATGATTTTTGAATACGTTCAGTGACGATGCATTAAGTGATTAACAGTCTCATTTCAAAGGTTATTCCATGCTGTTGCAATTCTATTTGTGATTTTTTTGGGTGTGGAACGAGTATTGTTTATTTTCTTTGTAAGTTTGAAGTTAAATGCCCTCGAGTTCTATCGTCTTCTGAAAGTGTTAATAAGGTTTTAGTGGTGCTAGCATCATAAAGGTGTTGATAAGGTTTTAGTGGTGCCAGCATCATAAAGGTGTGTAAAATTTTATAAACCTTGATAAGGTCACCTCTTAAAAAAACGTCTATACTCTAAACTTGGCAATTTCAATCTCTCTTCGTAGTCCATATTACCCGTATCAACAATTTTCTTTGTAAATCTCCTCAATATGTTCAATATGTTTTTTAAAGATATGGACAAAACAGGGTTACCGTACTCTAAAATAGGGCGAACTAAGGCTTTGAACAAAGGCACCATAATCAGTTTTGATTTATTAGCTATTGTCCTAATCAGGAGACCTGCAATACGATTAACTTTCCTGACGACTCCATTGATGTGAGGTTCAAAAGACAGGGAATAGGGATGCACAAGTCTGATCGGAGACCCATGAGTACATTTCTTTTTTACATTATAAGTTATAAGAAAAACTACAAGTTTGCACACTAACTTCTTAAAGTGACTAAGCATTATTCAATATTTCCCAAGAGTTGTATCAATTAATGAGTTAGACAGCATCCACACGACAAAAGTCACAAATTCATGAGTCAAAACAAATCTGTATCACCATCAAACACTATTCTAATCTGTCAGAAACTCAAACTAATTCACTCACTTCACTGTGACTGTCTATCCTGCAATCCAAATTCAGCCAGCAGCGTGCAATTTACTTGCATCTTATCTACTTGAAATAAACTGTTTGTAGTTTAGTCAAGACACACCTTCAGGCTAAGACAGTGTTATGAACTAAAAGACGAAAGTGAAAACACATCGCACTCACCTTGTTGTGGCCTAGAACGCTCGACAGGAGAGCAGATCGGGCGATACTTTTGAACTCTGTTCCTGTGGTCAAGTTTTCATCCAATTTGACAACTTTCCATAAGAAATGCAATCTCCAAATCGACCACACCGGTTCGTCTGCAGTGTACACCACCCTGATTCAGTACCCACCCTGCCTGCACGTTCGAAGACAGGGGAGAAACATTGCACTAAAAATAGCATGATATTCTATTCAGAAATCAACTTCTTTCCGAACCAAAAAAGCGAGCCAAACCAGTTCTACCAGTCAGGTGGCGGCTTCAATTATGTCGTCTGCAAGTCTAATTATAGGATCAAGAAAAGTCACTCCGAAAATAGTGTTTCGTTGGTAATTTTGTAAAAGTTGTTTCCCTTTTGCCGCCTTCTCTGTGAACCCCGCCCATCAAACTGAAGCTTTCTTCCCATAAGATAATATTTTGCTGAATAAATAATTAGGCCTACCAGTTATTCACATTTGTTGTGTGTCTTATTTTTTGGAAAGTTCTCATAGCAGAAGAATGCCCCTCTATCATTTTCTCTCTCTACTGTCAATATTTGTCATCTTCCTCATTCTTGATCTCTCTCTCTCTCTCTCTCTCTCTCTCTCTCTCTCTCTCTCTCTCTCTCTCTCTCTCTCTCATCTGATCTGTTCTCTCTGTCTCTCTCTTTCTCTTTTTCGTGAACAACAGCTCTGGACCTCTCTCTAAAATCTCTTTTCTCTGGTGACATGTGATATGTTTGAGGAGCATAACTGTTTGTATCTTTAGGTGGATGCTATATTTTTTTTCGTGAACAACAGCTATGGACCAAAAGCTCAACAATTAAAATCTCTTTTTGACTTTTGACTTTGATTATCTCTTCCTGGAGTCTCTCTCCGTCTAGGCTCTAGCTCTTAGCATGGATGCTATATTTATGCTTAGGGGAAGACGGGGTAAAAAGCGCATGGGCGGGTAAGAAGCCCACCCCAATTATCTCATGAAATGAAGCAAATTTCAGTCAAATTTTGCCCATGAGACGAATGTTAAACATTAGCATTCGTCTCATGGGCAAATTTGACTGAAATTTTCTTTATTTCATGAGATAATTGGGGTGGGCTTCTTACCCGCCCATGCGCTTTTTACCCCGTCTTCTCCTAATGTAGACTAGTGTCCATGCTCTTATATGAGAATAGCTCCCTCTTCATCCGGACTGCTTAATGGAGTGGAACCAACTGAGCGAGGCCACTGTCACCGCAGTCTCCGTCAGCGCATTTTCACCATCTGAGCCTGCAACTACTGACCACTAGGGATTTTTTGGTCTGTTTCTGGAAGTGAGGCCTGGGCCCTTCCGGCTGAACTGGGAGGTTTAATGGTCTTAACCCAGGGGTAAGCAGTAGGTCTTTCTCCTTCTATAGGATAAAACGGGGTAAAAAGCCCATGGGCGGGTAAGAAGCCCATGCCAATTACCTCATGAAATGAAGCAAATTTCAGTCAAATGTTGCCCATGAGACGAGTGTTAATGTTTATCGTTCGCCTCATGGACAAAATTTGCTTTATTTCATGAGATAATTGGCATGGGCTTCTTACCCGCCCATGGGCTTTTTACCCCGTACATTGCGCCCTCCTAGTTCCGTCGCGATTTATCGTCAGAAGTGGCGTGTGTGACTTGTGACGTATCCAGACGGAAGCAGAAACAGAATTATAGTAATAAATTTTTCTTGCATTTTCTTTAAACAGATTTTGCATCCGTTTGGTTTTTAAATTTCTGTTGATATTTTTGAAAGTTTGGATCTACTTAAAAAGCGCATGTAAGACCCGTCACCACAAAATGAGTCGTGATGTCCCAGATGTCACTTTTGAGTTATTAACAAATTGTTATTTTGCTTCCCCTTCAGGGAATCGGCGAAAAAAATGCAAGCTTTCCAACAAACCAAAAAGTTTGTAAATCGGACTATTGTTTGTTGCAAAGTTATGAAGATTTCAATAAATCGTCAATACTGAGAATTGGAATCGGCGAAATGTCCCTAGGGGACAAAAAACTAGGGATTATCTCTTTTCAAGTCTTCAATAAGTTCATGTTACGGCGTCTCAGTAGACATTAGTGACCTAAGAGGTTGCGCAATGCGAAAAATAAAATAAGAAAGCTAATTGGGGGCAAAGTGTGTGTGGGAAAAACAAAACAAAAATAAAGTGTGTGTATGTGTGTGTGGAGGGGGGGGGAGTGGACAAGATTAGAAAGACAATTGGTTGAGCTCCCTCTTGAAAGATACCAAGGATGGAGCCTCAGCTGCTGCTGCTGGAAGAGAATTCCAAACTGGGATAGTTCTGGGGGGGAAAGCTGTATTTGAAAGTGTTTGTTCTTGTTGTGATTTGTGATTTGAATGAGTGATTTGACCTAGTGCGGGTGTTGCCAGGGAGGATTAACTGTTCCGCTTTGATGTCTATGAGGTCGTTGACGACTTTGTACATCATGGTGGCCTGATGGTTTGATCTTCTTGCCTCAAGTGATTCCCATTGAAGCTTGGAGAGCATGGCTGTGACGCTACTGGTGGTATCGTAGCAGTTGTTGACGTATCTGGCCGCTCTTCTCTGAACAGCTTCGATCTTCTTTGCTAGTTCTGTGGTGTGAGTTTTCCATACTGTTGAACAGTATTCCAGATGTGGGCGCACTAAGGTGTTGTATGCGTTTGTTTTTGTTGTTCTATTTGCTGTTTTCAAATTTCTTTGTAGGAACCCTACCATACTGTTTGCTTTTTTGGTGACCCTCTTGACATGGGTTTTCCAGTTCAGTTTGTTACTAATATCCATTCCTAGGTATTTAGCACTTGACATTTCTTCTAGGCAGTGGCCCTTCAGGTGGTATTTGAAGGCGATAGGTTTGCGGGACTTGGAGCATGTCATTGCATTGCATTTTGGGGGGTGGAATTCCATTCCCCAGCGTTTTTCCCACGCGGATAGGGTGTTGAGATCCTCTTGCAACATCTTGCAGTCATCTTAGGCCTTCTGTAGTTTTGTTTTTGTTGTCATCGTATTTGATGTTGCCCCTACCCGGGTACCCCGCTGTCCCCTTTGACATGAGCAGATGGCCCGCTCAGTAAACTATATTGTTCATTGTGTTCGGTTCATTGGTCTCTCTCTCTCTCTCTCTCTCCTCTCTCTCCTCTCTCTCTCTCTCTCTCTCTCTCTCTCTCTCTCTCTCTCTCTCTCTCTCTGCGTCTCTGTCCCTGTGTGTGTGTGTGTGTGTGTGTGTGTGTGTGTGTGTGTGTGTGTGTGTGTGTGT
Organism: Phymorhynchus buccinoides; assembly: GCA_017654935.2. Classification (NCBI taxonomy): domain Eukaryota; kingdom Metazoa; phylum Mollusca; class Gastropoda; order Neogastropoda; family Raphitomidae; genus Phymorhynchus; species Phymorhynchus buccinoides. Next base: position 48,556,942 of record CM065702.1, on the reverse strand, counting down.
GTGTGTGTGTGTGTGTGTGTGTGTGTGTGTGTGTGTGCGCGTGCGTGCGTGCGTGCGTGCGTGCGTGCGTGTGTGTGCGTGAGAGAGAAGGATAAAACGACGACGAAGAAGAAGGGGAGTGAGAGAGAGTCAAGCAGAAAGGCATGCAGACAGGTGCCAACATTTCAAAAGAATGATAGAACCTTCACGCTTTTGACAAAATTAATACATCATACAACACAAACTCACTCACTCTCTCTCTCTCTCTCTCTCTCTCTCTCTCTCTCTCTCTCTCTCTCTCTCTCTCTCTCTCTCTCTCTCTCTCTCTCTCTCTCTCTCTCTCTCTCTCTCTCTCTCTCTCTCTCTCTCTCTCTCTCTCTCTCTCTCTCTCTCTCTCTCTGTGTGTTGTGTGTGTGTGTGTGTGTGTGTGTGTGTGTGTGTGTGTGTGTGTGTGTGTGTGTGTGTGTGTTTGCGGTGTTCACGGACCTTGTCCATTTCTTTCTACATATTTTGATTGCTTTGCTTCTCAGTGTTTTTGTTGTTGTTGGATTTTTTCCTGATGATTTTTTTTTTGCTAGCTTTTTCTCTCTTTTTTCTGATGGCAAGATGAAAAAAAAACTTTGTGCTTATTCTTTTCCTGAACCATCAATGAAAAAAAGATTCGTTCGTTCGTTCTCTCTCTCTCTCTGTCTGTCTCTCTCTGTCTGTCTCTCTCTGTCTCTCTCTCTCTCTCTCTCTCTCTCTCTCTCTCTCTCTCTCTCTCTCTCTCTCTCTCTCTCTCTCTCTCTCTCTCTCTCTCTCTCTCTCTCCCCCCCCCAAGCCCATGCAGAATCGGCACAGCATTGTAACTGCAAAGTATTGGGTTTTTTTTCAGTCATTCCTTTAATTTCTGCCCACATCAATTGTTGCCCTCTTTTTTTCTTGACGAAAAAAAGCTCCCACAAGAAAAAAGAAAGACAAAACAAAGCTTGATTGAATTGCTCAACCTACGACACGTTCTTATGTATTCAAACCTGCCCCCAAAGATCAAGACCCTGGCTCGAAATGTGGCCATTCATTCCAAGGGATCTGTCACATTGTATAGGGCAAGACGGGGTAAAAAGCCCATGAGCGGGTAAGAAACCCATGCCAATTATCTCATGAAATAAAGAAAATTTGTCACATTTTGCCCATGAGACGAGTGTTAATGTTTAGCATTGGTCTCGTGGGCAAATTTGACTAATATTTGCTTTATTTCATGAGATAATTGGCATGGGCTTCTTACCCGCCCATGGGCTTTTTAGCCCGTCTTCCCCTAGCTATATGTATGTATACATCATCAAGTAATATTATTTTTGTTATCAGTGCATCACTGAACTGACAATAACAACAAATCGAAACAATGAAACAGAACATCACATACACATTAAAAAAATAAAATAATGAATTAAAAATATCGGTGGCATCGCATCACAATCTGAATTTTGAAAAAAAAAAGTCATTTTATTTCTGTTTAAATACATGGTTACATATTTACATTACCAATTAACCCACAAGAGAAAAACAACAACCATGGAATATCCTCAAAACTGAAAACAAATGGTATCCATAACTTCCATGATAAGCGATTTTGATGGTTAAGATGTACACAATGTGAAGCATACACCATATTGGCCAGTATATCCTCACCCACCTAATGCCAGTT